>CAJQUW010002684.1:0-223030 GCA_907163375.1 Prostheceraeus crozeri | reverse complement strand
AATTTCAAAAATTTAGGTAGACTTCAAATTTCACGTGGCCGAAGGCCGAAGGGGCTAAAATATAGGTAGTCACAAATTTTCAAAAAAAACAAAAATTCAAAAAATTAGCCGGTCTCAAAATACCCAATTTTCAAATTTTTCAATATCTCAAAATTTGAGAATTACAATTTTTCACCTTAAAATCATGACCGTTCCAGGACACCGAAAATCATAAAAGTTAAGAATCTCAAATTTGTGATTAAGATTATTTTTTCTCTCTCTTAAATCATGACCGTTCCAGGACACCGAAAATCATAAAAGTTGAGAATTTCAAATTCATGAATTTTATCCATCTTTCAGGTTTTTAAAATATAACATGTGACTAATAATATTTCTTTAAAAATGGAAGAAACAAAAGTGGAAGAAACTTCGAGAATATATCCTTCGTTATCACAATTAAAAATAACTGAATTGAATAAAGAAAAACACAAGGATAGAGTACGTTATATGAAAAATAAGGAATCTCAATTATTATTAAGATTACAGCATTATGATAAATTAAGAAAGAGATGGTCTAAAGTTAAGAATGTAACACAAGGAATTGGCATATTCTTAACAATAAGTTTAGGTGCTTTAACAATTGTTATATATTCTGGTGTTTTAGTAATTCCAGTAATTGCTACTGCTTTAACAGGTACGGGTGTTTTTGCAACTTCACTTATTACAATGTTAGATAAATCTTTAATAACTAAGAAACGAAAATCATTAAAAATAAACATTTACATATTAAAGAAGTCTATGATAAATTACACTACTACTTTCAAAGAGTATGTGATGATAATGTTATTACGTTAGATGAGATTGAAAAATTTGATCAAATAGCTAATGAAGTAAATCAAACCTTTCAATTACAGTCCGAAAAAGTTGATGATAAGAATAGACAGGATGGCAAAATTTCTAGTGATGGTAAAACTTTTACTGGTGGTAAAATTTCTAATGAAGAAAATGACAAAATTTTTTTAGAAGAGCTAAAAACTTTAAGCGAAAATTTAAGCAAAACTTTATTAAACAAAACTTTATTAAACAAAACTTAAAACGAGAAAACTTTAAACGAAAAGATGTCAGACAACAAAGCAATAAAAAAATAATTTGTTCAGTAAAATGTTTTTGCTGTATTCCAATGTTACCACAAAATTCAAATATTATATTTTAAAAATGGATAAAATTAGAGCTGATAATTTTAAAAGAATAAAACAATTAGAAGAGTTAATAAAACAAAGAAATATTATGAAAGAAAATCATCTTCAACATAGAATGATAAAAGCTGGTATTCAATCTGATATGTTTGAAAAAATGCAGCAAACCGAGCAAGTAAAAACTGATTTTGAAAAAACTATGAAACCATTTAAAACTCTTGAAAAAGAACTTACAAATAATGATAAACAAATTGATATAACAGATCCAGAGCACAAAACTATATTAGATGACTATGGATTACTAGAATCAAACATTAATAAGAAATTACCAAAATCTATGCAATTTGAACATTCTATTTCATTTATAGATGGAAAAACAATACCTAGATTTTATCTCGGACAAAAAGAAATATTTCCACAACCTTTTCGAGGTTTAATTTTTTCACCAGATAAATCTCCTTTTAATTTAGATAGAAATTTTGTTAATCTTTTAAGAGGAGCAGATTTAAATAATTATGCTGTAGAAGATCTCATAAAATATAAAGCTATGTTAGATAGAGTTGGTGCAGTAAAATCTCTTAGACGTTATAAACAATTAGAAAATTTATCATCAACGGGAGTTAAAGTAGGGAAAGGTTTATCTGAAAAACAGAAAACAGAAACAACCATATTTTTACCAGATGATCCACAAGAATTACTAAATAGATTAAATATTTTAATATCTGCAATAAAAGAAGGACATAATTCTAGTTTCAATGAAATTCATGCAATATTGAAAAGACTGTTAGAAAAGAAGATTCTAAATGAAGAGGATTATAAAAGTATAACGAACCGAATGTTCTAGGGCTTCGCCCGTAGCTGAAATATGTTGTTTCTAATTTTTATCTATGATTTTTATTCATGATTTTTATCTATTTTTTATTACGATTTTTATCTATGATTTTTATCTATGATTTTTATCTACGATTTTTATCTATAATATTTATTCAAAATTTTAACTAAAAAATGTGTTCAGCAGATTTAGACAAAATTAATGATCATTTAGAAAATTTGACAGAGATTTTGGGTTCATCAAAATTTAGTACGACGTTGAAAATTATAACAACTACTTCATCACACACTTGTAATTTAGAACCCATTCTACATTTAGAACAGAATAAAAATTATCAAATTGCATTGACTAGTTTCTCTACATTTAACACTATTCAAAACGTTATCAAAGATGTGAATGATCAATTTAGATATTCTACTGATAAAGGCAAAACATGGAAAATATTAACTTTTCTTCCTGGTTCTTACGAAGTTGAATCAATATCAAATGAAATTAAGAGACATTTAGGTATACCATTTAAAGATAAGAAACAATTACATTTTGCAGTTGAACCGGCAGTTAATAAATTTTCTCTTACTTTAGACGAAAATCATCAAGTTGATTTTAATCATGATAGATCATTGTCAAAGCTATTAGGATTTAATAAACAAACCTATAGTCAAGGTTATCATTTAGGTGAGAAGATTCCAAAAATAACTGAAATAAATTCAATTGTTGTGCATGGTGACATTATTGAAGGAGGATATATAAATGGTAAATTATCAAATTTAATATTCAGTTTTCCAGCTTTTACTGTACCGATTGGTTATAGATTAAATGTATTTCCACAAACATTAATATATTTCCCTATTACAAGAAAAACTATTAACAACATTAACATTAGAATCACTGATGAAAAAGGACAAGAAATAAATTTTGGAGGTGAAGAGATTATGATAGATCTTTTGGTTCGGGAGGTATAAACTCCCGTTCGAGAGGTTTAAACTCCCGTTCGGGAGGTATAAACTCCCACGCGAAGCTAGAGAAGTCTAATTTTCTTCTTCTTCTTTAGAAACAAAAAATAAAAAAAATAAATTTTTTATTAAAAAATGAGTGAACTACCCCCATTAAATAAAAAAAAACTTAAATTTAATCATCATCCAAATTTATCTAATAAAGTTTTGTCAGTTATTTGTGGAAGATCAGGATGTGGAAAAACATATCTATTATTTAAAATTTTAACGACTCCAAATTTTTTGGATTATAACAATCTTATAATTTATACAACAACGGCAGAACAACCCGTCTATCAGTTTTTAAAATATGGATTTGAAAATAATCTTAAAAAACAGCAATTGCTTCATTATTCAAAGAATATGAAAAATCTGAAGATGAAGAAGAAATAAGTTCGTGGTGTGAAGAAGCAGCAAAAAATAATCAGTTAGTAGAATCTAATAAAAATAAGCATATAAAGATACAATTAATAGATGATGGTGGTAATATGCAAGATCCTAGTAAACTAGATAAACAATGAAACATTGTGTAATTTTTGATGATTGTGTTAATGATAGAAATCAGTCAGTTCAGAGAAATTATTTCACAAGAGGTAGACATAATAACTGTAGTGTTTTTTATTTAACACAAAGTATGTATTCATTAGACGGAAGTGTTATTAGAAAGAATGCAAATATATTTATACTATTTGAAATAAATGCAAGAAACTTAAGTGATTTGTTAAGAGATTTATGCGTAAGAAATAAAGATGAATTTAAACAATCGTGTAACAATGCTTGGTCAAAAGATTATGGATTTATCACAATTAATATTGATAAAAAAATTCATGAAAGAGTTATCGAACAATTGTTCTCTAGACTTCCGGCTCGAGGGGCTTTGCCCGACTGAAAGTCGATAGAAAATATTTTCGCGGAGTGACCGAACGGAGTGACCGAATAATTTTTTCTTATAAATTTTTTGTTAATAAAAACAAAAAAAAATATGTTGGATGTTTACAAGATAGAGCATGTACCAGTTTTAAAAGATTATCGTCATCCTACAAATCCTGTAAATTCGAAGAAAGAAGTTAGATTTTATTATCATCATAAATACGTAGCGCTCGTTACAGATTATAAAACAAAACATGGTATTAAACCGTGTGTTAAAACAAAAGACTTTCCACTTTGTTTAAGAAGTTTCCGAGTATTTTTGGCGTATAATAATTTATGGTGGTTGGTTAAGAAAGAACATTTAACAACACATGAATTAGAAACATTACATCAATTACATATTCCTGTGTATATGTAAAAACGGAACCGAAGTTCTATGTAAAAATTCATTTTTTCTTTTAAAAAATATGAATCGTGAAATGTCTCTCGGACAAACGTCTAGGATTGATGAATTAATCAAGAAACAAATTGCTGAGTTTGATGCGCAAATTAAACATAGTAAACGTAGTAAACGTATTAAAAAACAGAAACGTACTAGGCGTAGTATTAGACGTAATACTAAAAAACAGAAAAGTGGAACAAAAGAAATATTAGAAACTCCTATTAGTGATATCTTTTTTGATGATAGAATTAAGGATGAACTTGGTGATGATTTATGTAATTTATTTAATCCAAATGAAATTAAATATGAAAATGTATCTTTTATTAATGTAGTAAATGATATGCGGAAACTTTTAGCAAATGGTAAAATTATTAATTTACTTGGAAAAGTTATTAAAGATCAGGAAAATATAATTCAAAATTTTTACGTAACCTTCTATAATAAAAATTCATTTGAAACATGGTTTTCGAATCTGGATGAGAAATCCGATGCTAACGAATGGATTTTTACAGGTAATATTAAATATGAAGATTTTGGAATGAAGTTAGTACAAATATCGCATAGAGGGGCAGGGATTAATATGAAATATAGAATCAAAGAATATTTCGGTGAATATTGTTATATTCCTTCTGAAGATTTTTGTTTTATTAAATGTTATAATGTTTTACGAGGTTTTAATGAAGAACAAGGAGAAATGATGAAAGAAAAGTTTAATAATTTTTTATATAAAGAGAAAGCCACATCTAGAACAGGAGTAATGTCAAACTGCAACTTTTCTCAATTCAATAAATATTTTGGAGAATGTGTTCAATATTATAGTCCTGCCAATCGTCATTTAAATCCTAGAGGAATTGAAACGTTTCATAATTATGTTTATTACAATTATTTTCACGCAGGTTCAACAATTGGTCACTATTGTTTAATTAATAAATCTCATAAATTAAAAGCTATTAGAGAAATTGAAAATAATTTCAAACCCATATATAAAACAGTTACTGATGAAAATCTAACAACGCGTCCATATAAAATCATAACAAAGAAAAAAATTGACTATGGTTCAACATATATTTGGGATCTCGAAACTTTTCCCGATCCTAACTGTTCAACAGCTCATCCTATTCCTTATGCTGTAGGAGCTATTAATTTTAATAAATTTATATGTTGTTTACCGAAACAAAGATTGAAAGAATTAGAAACACGTTTGTTAAGTGATATGATTAAAATTAAACGATCAAAAGATGAAGATGAAATTAAAAAACTTAAAAAACAGATTAATGAGTATAATAATTTAACTGAATTAGAATTTAATAAACTTCAAAATTGTGTGAAAATATTTACGAGAACTGAGGATGATGAATGTTCGATCGGGGGAAACCCAGAGGACGTATGTCCGATCCATCAATTTTTTAAAACTCTTGGAAAATTTAATTATTCTAGAGTAACTTTAATAGCTCACAATTCATCAGGTTTTGATTCCTATTTTCCGATAAAAGCTAATTTTAAATTATCTAAACCGCCTCTTAAAACTTCAAGAGGAATATTGACTGCTTCATTACAAAATCCTTATACAACTGAATGTGTTAGTAGATACATTCAAAAATCTTTTAGATTTAAAAACAATATGAAAAAAGATTCACCGTCAGGTAAATTAGCACTTCAAACTATTATAATGAAATGTAGTTATCAACATGTAAAAACAAGTCTTTCTAAATGGTGTGAGAATTTTAAAATTCCTACGAATGTGTGTAAATTAAATTATGAAATTGGAGACATAACACATGAAAATTATAAAGAAAAAGAAATTGAATGGAGACCATATTTAGTTAACGATATTCTTTCTTTAGCTTTTTGTATCTACAAATATAATAATGTTATGCAAGATTTAGTTGGTGAAGATATAACTACTAATTTGACATCCTCTGCTTTAACATTTAACGGTTGGATGAAAAGCGTACAAAATGACAATATAAATATTCATTCTCATATAGATTTATGGGCTAGAAATTATATTAGAAAATCTGTTAAAGGGGGAAGAGTTTCGGCAAATATAAGAAAATACATATCGCCATTTTGTAGCATCTTGTTACCAATATTAAAACAGTATTTACCTGGTCGCTGCCCTGGGGGGGCTTTGTCCCTTGGTAGCTACGCTGGCGGGGCTTTGTCCCCTGGAAGTAATTTAATAGATTTAATGAAACAGTATCGAGATTTAGGAGATAAAACTGAAATTTGTAAGAAAATTTCAAATCAACTACTTTAACAAAAACATGAATTTCTAATGGCTTTTGATGCCACATCTTTATATCCATCAGCTATGTATGATGAAAATTCAGAATACCCTAAAGCTGAATCAGCTAGAAAATTTCGTCAAGAAGAAGAGCGGGAAATAGTATATAAATTTAATACTCAAACTTTTAGACCTAAAACTGGAATATTTACAGTTGTGTTTCAATATCCGAATGATATGTTTTTTCAACCAGTTCCTATTAAAGATAAAGTTAAAAATCAAAATAATAATTCTCATGTAAAAGTAATCAGGTTTAGAAATGGTATATGTTATGATGTATTAACTTCTGTAGACATACAAGAAATTGTTAGATGTGGGGGAAAAATCTTACATATTACTGATGGTATAATTTATGAAAAAAATTATCAAGTTTCACCATTTCGAAATTATATTGAAAAACTTTTTAATTTGAGAAAAAGATATAAAGCAGAAGGAAATACTGTAGGCGATGAGTTAATTAAATTATTGATGAATTCGCTATATGGCGAAACTGTGCAAAAAGATATAACCACTAAATATCATTTATGGAATGAGAATACATTGAGAAAAAATTTCACTCAAGAAGTAAAAGATTATGAAAAATTAAATGATGAACAATATTTAGCGAAAGTAGAAATGGAAGATGATGAATTTCTTAAAACTAATATTGTAAAAGATGGGAAGACGTCGTTCATGCCATCACACTTATGTTATTTCATTCTTTCTCACTCTAGAAGAATCATGAATAACTTTATTTTAGAAATTAATGGTTTCAACGAAAAATACATTCATTATACAGATACTGATTCAATATACATTTCTAATGAGCTCTTCAATAAATTAGATGCTGCTGGATATGTTGGTGGGGAATTGTGTCAAGGAAAAAATGATTATGGAAATGGTGGAATTATTTTTGCAATGTTTATTGCACCTAAAGTAAAATACTGTATTACTGTAGATGAACAAGGGAGACTTAGTGAAAAGAAAACATTCAAAGGATATTCACAAGATAAAGTAAAAGTCGAAGATTTTCTAAAATTATATTCGGGGAAAACATTATCGACTACAGTTAATAAACCATGGAAAAGATCTTTAGAAACTGGAATTAGTATTCCTGATAAAAATAATAATACTGAAGAAAAAAAATTTTCTGGTCAAATAAATATACTTAAATGACAAGCACCTGATGAAAATGAAATTATGTTACCTTATAACGGAGAAGATATTCAAGCTGAAATATTTCAAACAATCGTCAGTGAGAGTAATTTAAGTGATGATGATGACACGTGGGAATAATAATTTTTTTATTACATCTAACAATTTTATAACATCTAAAAATTTAACATCTAAAAATTTATATCTAAAAAAATTTATATCTAAAATTTATATCTAAAACCTTATTACATCTAAAACCTTATTACATCTAAAAACTTATTACATCTAAAAATATTATTACATATAAAAACTTATTACATCTAAAAACTTATTACATCTAAATAATTTATATCTAAAATTTATATCTAAAAAAATTTATATCTAAAATTTATATCTAAAAAAATTTATATCTAAAATTTATATCTAAAATTTATATCTAAAAAAATTTATATCTAAAATTTATATCTAAAATTGATATCTAAAAAAATTTATATCTAAAATTTATTTCCATGAGATATATATGTTTTTATTGTTCAAAAAATGATGTTACCAAATGTTGGTGGAGGTGCATATATCCCGAATAATCGTGAATTAGAAATAGAGATAGAAAATTATATCATGAAAACCGGAGACGTTTTATCTGGTCCATTGCATCTTTCTATTCTTCCGCAACAAAATACAGAGTTAACAAATAAACAATATGTTGATACACAAATCAATGACTTAAAAGAAAAATATATAAACGATGTTTTGGTTCCACTGATGAATGAATTAAAGTTGCTTAAACTTAATGACAAATCATTAAACGAAAACTTATTAAAACTTGATAAAAAGGATAGAGAGCTAGAAGCAGATATAGCAAAACTTTTTAAAAAGATTTCTGAACAATCAAAAATTTTAATATTACTTTCTATAAATTTAAAATCTGCAGTCATTAAAAATAAACATCAGATAAAAATGTTAAAAGAACAATTAGAAGATGAAATAGAAAAACTTCCTGAAAGAATTTAAAAAAATTTAAAGCAGTTACAAACTACATTCCAAAAAAGTGTTGATGAATTAAGTTCTAAAATTACTCAACAAATGAAAAAGATGAATAGAATAATAAATGAAGTAAACTCACTTAATGAAAAAGTTGATAAAATGAAAACTCTTAAAATCAATTTAGAAAATGAATTAAAGAAAAATTTACAAGAAAACTCTAAAGAAAATAAAGAACAGTTAGATTCTGTTAAAAGACAATTAGATGTTCTTAAAATTAAGTTAAATGCACTTAAAACGGCATTGAAGATTAATCAGCAGAAAATGCAAGTTAATAGAAAAGAAATTAAAGTACATCACACGCTGCTTGACGCAATAGATAAAGTGCAACAGTCAATCAATAAAGTTATCTCGAAGTTGTTGTCCATTCACAAACGTAAATCTTGATCATAAACGTAAATCTTGATCATAAACGTAATCTTGATCATAAACGTAAATCTTAGCGCAAATATTAAACGGACCAAAGGTCCTCAGGTTACTAACCAATAGAACTTTGTTCAGAGGCTTTAGCCGATCGTAAATATTTTTTCCAAAAGTCAAATTTAATCCTAAAAAATGCCTATAATTTATAAACACAATCTTAAACATTTTGCTTCAAATCAAAAAATTGCTCATGAACCATCTATGAAATCTGTTTACCATTATGACAGTGTAGAAACAATCGGAACACAAAAGTTCCTAGGCACCGCAGGTGCCGTTCACACGGAAGGAGCTGGGATCTTCTCTGGTATTGGAAGTATCGTTAACTTGATAAAAAATAATAAAGATTTGATTACATCTGCTGCAAAAGGAGCAGCTGCTATAGGTAGTACACCTAGTGCAATATCAAATGCTGTCAAGTCTCAAAACGAATTAAAACAACTAGAAGCTATTCGTAAACTTAGGAATGATTCCGAAGAACTAAAAAATTTAAAAAAACTTTCAGAGGAAACAAAAAATAAAATTGCCAACATTGCTGTTGGGGAAACCTTGAGGAGCGGAGCTCCGTCTGATAGTAAACATAATGAAAAAACAATTGAAGAAATAAGAGGTAATGGTATTAATAGCAACCTTCGGTCTAACCAGCAAAGCTGTAGGGGAGCTGGTCTAGCAAAATTCTAAAATTATGTTTTAGTAAAATTTTTTTTAGTAAAATTTTTTTGGTAAAATTCTAAAATTATATTTTAGTAAAAATTTTTTCTGTGTATGAGAAAAACAAAAAAGTCAAATTATTTTTTATAAAAATGTCTTCGCTTATCGAAAATAAATTTAGATTAGACGATCCTCCGTTCGTCAGTAATAATCAAAAAAAGAATGACTATATAAGAATTGCTATGAATCCCGGATCTTCCAGTAGAGTAAATACTGGAGGTGATTTAATTTTTGAAGTTGATAATCAGCAGAGTTATATATATTTACCTGATTCGTTTTTACATTGTGAATATTCTTTATATAGTGATGCTAATTTTACAACACCATTACCAGAAACCGATAATATTGCACTAGAGAATAATTTTTTTCCAAGATTATTTACACAAATGCGTTTAGATGTTGCAACTCAAAATATAGAAACAATAAGTGATTCTCCAGGTGTAATTGATACAATGCTTAGATTTATAACAATTGGTGAAAATAATAAAAAGTATGAAATCGAAGGTTGGTTTCCTGATACTAATGATGGTATAATTGTTGATGATTTAACTCACGCTGGAACAGATGCAGCAGGAATTGCGAAAGATGTAGAAAATATTGCAAAACATTTAAATAAAACAAATAATGATGCATATAAACAAAGACGTGAGTTTAACAAGAAAAGTAAACACACAGTTAATTGGTCATTGTCTCCATTATTCGGATATTTAGATTATGATAAAATATCATATCAATTAAAATTTAAATTAATAATTCATCGTACAGCAAATAATGAATTAATCTTTTTTGGTAAGACTGGGAAAAAAGCATATTTAAAAATTGATAGACTTGAATGGTGGATTAAGCATATTACTCCTAGTTTAGAGATTGAAACAGCTATTGCAAAAAGATTAAATACTAACAAACCAATTCCAGTAAATTTTCTAAAGCGTACTGCTAGTTCAGTAACTTTTTCCGAACAAAGATTTAACTGGCATTTTACTAGAACTGCGAATACACCAAGATATTTTTTACTAACTTTTCAAAGAAATGATTCTCCAAGTTTTGATAAGAACAATAATCTCTTCCATATTAATACAATTCGAAGTTTACAAGTTTCATTAAATCAAACCCGGTATCCAATTGATCCATTAAGATTCGATGATACCAATAATCAATTTATGGAAGGATATGATTCTTATCGAAATCTTTGTATAGAATTTGGAGTTGAACCACAATTAACTCCTGGAGATTGGAGACATTTATATCCTGTTTTCTGTTTCGATTTAAGTGCACAATCTGAAGATATTATCAAGACTGGTTGTGATGTAACAATTAATATTGAAAAGAAAGATTCCACAACTTCATTGATGGCTTATGGTTTATTGCTGGAAGATGTAAAATATTCTATTGAAATTCTTAATGGAAAGATGGTTAGGATCGGTTAGTAACCTTAGGACCTTTGGTCCGATAGGCTAAAGCCAGAGGAGCTTCGCTCCGATCGGTTAATAACCTGAGGACCTTTGGTCCGATAGGCTAAAGCCCAAGACTTCGTCGATCGGTTAGTAACCTTAGGACCTTTGGTCCGTTTAATTAATTTTTTTTGATAACTTAAAATTTTTCTTAGTAATTAGTAATAAAATTTTTTTGTAACTAGAATAGATTAAAAATTCTTAACTTAAAAATTTTTCGTAACTAGAATAGATTTAAAATTCCTAACTTAAAATTTATTCTTGACTAGAATAGATCAAAATTCCTAATTTAAAATTTATTCATAACTAGAATAGATCAAAAATTCCTAATTTAAAATTTTTTATTAAAAATGTCGCAAGCGAAAAGTAATAATAAAACTGTTGAATTAAAATTACGTAATATTGTTGACAAAAATACCCCTAAAACTATTACGATTAACAAAAAAAAGTATTACATAGGTAAACCAATGATAGAGAATATTCAATTACAAGAAGAAAAGAATGGTGGAATTCTCCCATTAATTCCACTAATAATAGGAGGCATAGCAGCAGCAGGAAGTGTTGCAGGTGGGACAGCTGGTATTGTGCAAGCAGTAAATAAAAATAAATCAGAGAAGGCAGCATTAGAAGAACAAAAACGTCATAATAGAGAGTTAGAGAAAGTTGCTAAGGGAGAAGGAGTAGTAGATAATTGTATTAGTAAATTAAAATTAGTTGATGAAGGAAAACGAGTTCTTAAAAATGTTCTCCACAATGTTGATGATTTAATTGACATTAAAGAAACTAAAGATGGTTCTGGAATATATCTAAGTCCTAGTATGATTCGGTAAAACATTTATTTTATCTTTTAAAATGAATTCTACAAATTCCGAAAATTTAATTAAATTAAAAATTTTTAATTTAGATTTATTAAATTATCTATTAAACAAAAATAAAAACTCAAATTGTCAGCATATTGGAGGTGACAAGAACAAAGTTCCATACCACTTCGGTGGTGATATACAAAAAACATTAGAAAACTTTCCTGGATTTATTTGGAGTAAATATTCGAAAGAAAAACATCTTCCTGGTCATTCATATACTGGTCCAGGAACTCGATTAGATATAAGACTAGATGAGAATAATAATCCGAAACCAGGTGAAGAACCGATAAATAGAGTAGATGCCGCAGCTTACAGGCATGATTTAGCTTATCGAAATCATGATCTAAGTTCTCGACATGCAGCTGATAAGAAGATGATTCAAGAATTAGATAGTATTCAAAACCCTACATTTAGAGAAAAAATTGAAAGGATGTTTGTTAAGAAAGCTTTACAAGCTAAAATATTATTCGGTCAGGGTTTAAATGAAACGACAGCAAAGCTGTCTGAGAGCAACGCTCGAACTAATAACTCTGAGAGCAACGCTCGAACTAATAACTCTGAGAGCAACGCTCGAACCTACGCGTCTGAAATTCATAAAGAATACAGAAGGCCTAAATATTTATTGAAAGTAAAAGTATTTAATAAAGATGATATTTGGAGTGCTGATCTTATTCATATGCCGAATGATTCTGATTATAAATACGCATTGACCGTTATAGATTTATATACACGATACGCTTGGGTAAAGCCTTTAAAAAACAAAAGTGGTCTATCAGTTAAATATGCGTTTGAAGAAATCTTTAAAGAAAGTAATAGAACACCAAAGAAATTGCTTGTTGATAAAGGATCGGAATTTTATAACCGAAACGTTCAGCCACTATTTGAAACAGACGAAAGTCATCGCCAAGGCTCAGTTTATTCAACTGAAAATGCAGGGAAGGCCGTAGTGATAGAAAGATTCAATCGGACGTTAAAAAATAAATTATTCAAAAAATTTACTCAGCAAGGAAATCAGAAATGGTTAAAAATATTACCAGGAATTGTAGAGCAGTACAATAATAAAGTTCATTCAGGTATTGAAGAAACCCCAAAGAATGCTTCTGACGACCCTGATTTAATACGAAAGAAAATATTCGAAAATAATTATTCGAACGAAAATAATAATTTGAATGAGAGTAATCCGAATTTGCAGAAACTTAAGCCGAAATTTAAAATTGGAGATAGAGTTAGAATATTTAAATATAAGAATAAATTTGAAAAAGGCTTCGTCGGATACTGGACGAAAGAGATATTTGAAATTTCTAAAATAAATCAAAGTTATCCGATTACTTACGAAATCAAAGATTTAGATGATGAAGATATCAGAGGCCGATTTTATCAAAATGAATTACAACGAAGTGATTTTTAATTATCATTATTATTATTAGGCGTAGCCATAGAACCTACGGTTCGTTCAATTCTAACATAATATCAAGAAATGGCACTCCTTCTTGCAATTTAAATAAAACATAAAGACATAATTGACCACAATAAGTTGTTCCCGGTTTTTGAATTTGAAATGTATTATAAATTCCATTGCCAAGTATTTCTCTTACTTCATTCGTAGGTGGAAGTCCGTATGAGTCGAAATAATAATTATCTCCGTTTTTACTAAAGATACCTGCTGACCAATGTACGCCTTTTTGGTCTGAAGTGTGAAGATTCGTTATGAAATTTACAGTTGAAACTTTGTTCCGGGAACTGAAGGTTCCTGTTGGTTTATTTTTGATCAATTGTAATTCGTCTCTCATTAGGACATGAAAATTCTTTATTCCCAATTGATGTGCGATTTTCTTTAGATCAAAATTCGTTGTTGTTTCTGTTCCATATAATTTAAAAAACTCGATCAGGTCAGTCATTTTAAATGAAACAAAAATCCAATTTGAAAATGTCATTGTCATTTTTCAGTCTCCACGCAAATAAGTTGCAATAAATGTTACTACTTGTTACTTATGAAGTAGAGTCCAACATTTATATGAAAACAGAAATCCAATTTGAAAATGTAATTGTCATTTTCCAGTCTCCACGCAAATAAGTTGCAATAAATGTTACTACTTGTTACTTATGAAGTAGAGTCCAACATTTATATGAAAACAGAAATCCAATTTGAAAATGTCATTGTCATTTTTCAGTCTCCACGCAAATAAGTTGCAACAAATGTTACTACTTGTTACTTATGAAGTAGAGTCCAACATTTATATGAAAACAGAAATCCAATTTGAAAATGTCATTGTCATTTTCAGTCTCCACGCAAATAAGTTGCAATAAATGTTACTACTTGTTACTTATGAAGTAGAATTTCACGTTTGCAAGTCTTCGAATTCCTGCGTGAGTCCAGTATGTTGCGCATGTTGTTGTTCAGTTTGTTGCACATTGGGTGAATCAAATATGGATTCTGCTATTCTTTGCTGTTCCTCCTCTTTTTCACGATCAATGAAATCTTCAAGATATGTAAAATGCTTCATCACAAAGTAAATTGATAGAGAAGAATTGGCTAAGTTTGGATAGTTCTTTGATAATTTGAATAATTTGATCAGTAATGTCACATATGAACGTGAAAACTTTATTTTGTGGGTCTCATTTAACTCTTTCACGTATTTTGTATAATTCATATTAGACAATAACTTCAGTCGCTGAAGCACTTCTCCTTGTAAAACATAGCAGCGTAGCAGATTCCGATGTGTAATTTTCTCAAAACCAATGAGTTTATTCAATGAAGAGATGCACGATGATGTACTTATAATATCCTTGTTCTCGAGAAATACAGGTAAATTGCTGCTGTCAACATCCTTGAATGAATCTCGGATTATTTCAAACACTTCTCTCTTTTTATCTTCTTCGTTTCCACTCGTCTTCTGTTTCTTTTTCTTAGTGATTCAAGAATAAATTTTGTTGATATCGTTTTGAAGAAATCAAGATGGTCTGGTGAAATAAGAGGCACAACTTGATCCACGAAGCAACAAAATTCTCTCTCTATTTTGCTGACGGAAGACATTGCAAATGAGAACTTTGCTTTCTAGCGCACACGGAACAATGACAGGAGAGAGAGAAGTGGAAACAGCTGCCAGATGCTTTGGCGTCATGTGGTTGTGCTGACGTGCTAGTAAGAATTAAAACAACTTCCCTAACGTACAACTAAAATCTAATTGTATCACAAAGCTGTAGCAACTACTGGAATTGTAAGAACGCCAGATGAAATGACAATAGTGAGAGCGCCTAAAGAAATTGTTAAACATGCTCCAACGCCTTGTGTCACATTCTTAATTTATTATAATGTTCTAATCTAAGTAATAATTGAGATTCCTTATCTTTCATATAACGTACTCTATCTTTGTGTTTTGCAATATCCATTTCATATGATAATGAAGGATATATTCTTGCGGTTCCTTCCACTTTTGTTTCTTCCATTTTTAAAGAAATATTATTAGTCACATGTTATATTTTAAAAACCTGAAAGATGGATAAAATTCATGAATTTGAAATTCTCAACTTTTATGATTTTCGGTGTCCTGGAACGGTCATGATTTTCAAGGTAAAAATTGTAATTCTCAAATTTGAGATTCTTAACTTTTATGATTTTCGGTGTCCTGGAACGGTCATGATTTTAAGGGTGAAAATTGTAATTCTCAAATTTTGAGATTTTGAAAATTTGAAAATTGGGTATTTTGAGACCGGCTAAATTTTTGAAATTTTGTTTTTTTTGAAAATTTGTCACTACCTAAATTTTCCCCCCTTCGGCCTTCGGCCACGTGAAATTTGACGTCTACCTAAATTTTTGAAATTTTTGAAATTTTGATTTTTTGAAAAAACCCGCAAAAGTGTGACATCCGGCGCAAGCGAAGCGAAGCAAAGCGAAGCGAAGCGTCGCGCCGGATGTCACACTATATACTACTTACATCTACCATCTAATGACGTCAGCGTCATCACCAGCCAACACCATATGTTCCGATCTGTTGTAAAGAGAAAACATAAAATTTAAAGCAATCTATTTTTTTTCCAAAAGTAAAAAGAAGTTATAACTTGATGCATTTCACAATGCCACTGCGGTATAATTTCAAGTGGCTACAGCTTTCACTGCAGCCACCCAAATCTTCCATTCGCGTCAGTCTAAGTCTACGGATGGTATTATCGCTGAACTCGACGTGGACTAAGGTCTCTTTCTCATGTCGTTGGCTATTTGTTACTTGTGAGGCCAACAAGAGGTTTGATTGAGTTATGTCTTGTAAAGACTCAACCAAACCTCTGTTGTCCTCCATTAACTGAGCCTCACGAGCCTCGGACTGTTTCAGTCGCTCTTGACACCGCCGTAACTTGCTTTCGATGTCCTCCTCCTCCGTCGTTGCGTCAAGGTCTACGTTGTACTCGCGTACTGGGAGAGGAGCCTTAGGAACTGCGGCTGGGATAGGAGGTGTTGGAGAGGAAGGAGCTGCGGCTGGGATAGGAGGTGTTGGAGAGGAAGGAGCTGCGGCTGGGATAGGTGTTGGAGGTGAAGGAGCTCGGACTGGGATATAGCTGCTGAGGATGGGGCCAATGTCATCATCGGCGACAATGGTAGGTGGACATTCCAGCTAGGAGACGCCCGGATGTTGGAGAATGAGATCTCCGCTTGAGACGCAAACATCAAGGAGTCCTGTAATTGAAAGGAACAATTGTTTATCATCCATTTGCCATTTTTTGACATTAATTAGATACAAAGGTGAATTCCTCTTACCTCCTGCTGGATTGCGGTTTCTTGATCGGATCCACTCGCCTTGTTAGGAGTCACCGAATCATTCTGAAAGATGAATTAATCAATTTTAGACGAATATATTGATAATCAAGTGTGTTTTAAAATAAATTTTAATGAAAACAATTCTGTACACATGCAGTTAACCAGTCATATACATACATTTACATCAGAATCATCATCTTCGTCGGAAGAGGACGTCGGAGATGAAGTCGCTGAAGTAGTGGCTTCATCCTCGGATGAGGAGTCCGAATCCTCCGATGTTGAGGAGTCATCCGATGACTCGCGAATTGAGTATGGTTTCTCCTCATTTTCCTCTACCGACGTTGTTGTCGCCGGCGTAGACAAGAAGCTTCTGTGATGCTTCTTCAGCGACAGAGATCGCATAGACTGCAACGAAAAATATGATGACATGTTTGCAACTCATTGACGAAGTATGTATGTTCTTAAAAATACTTGATGCATTTTCAGTTATTGTTGACTGAGACCTATGTAATGACACTTACGGGACTCGAAGGTAGTCTGCTCCTCGGTGAAGGTAAGCGCGGAATTTTTGGGCAGCTTTGAACACTAGGAAACAGCTGAAAGTAGGAGAAATTCATGTGTAATTTCACATTGAGAACTAATGAATAACTGAAATGCTTACATTTCGCAATTTTTCGGCCACTATATCCTCGTTAGTCTTTGTCGGGTGAGGTAGCTCACTCTGAAATGTTTAAGCAATGTTGATTTACTTTATGTACAGAAATAATTAAATTAGTCAATAAATACTTACATCTTTAGCGAACAGTTTTTTCTGAACCAACACCTTGGCTCTCTTCGGTGGGGGCATCAGTACATCCTGAAATGTTTAACAAAATATAATTATTTCATACATAATGAAGTAGTATTTTTTATTTTTCTGCTGTGAGCCAGTTATCCGTTGAAGCTAGCATGTAGAATTGATGGCACTCACCTCACAATCACTAAAAGTCTCATCGATGAACTCCCGAGACTTAGGAACTTTCCTCTTAGGAACTCGAGACTTTTTAGGCTTATCCTTTGGAGCAGGTTCATCTAACTGGGAAAGCACGTCTTCAGTCGGTCGCTCCTTCCCAAAAAGACGCTCCAACTTCTTCTTCTTAACTTTGGAGGTTAAGTTAATCCCCTTTCTTCTATTTAGTTGAGCACAAGGGGTGTGCTTGGCAATGAAAGCTTTCGCGGAGTCACTATTCACCTTTGCATCGCTCTTTTCATACCTCTTACACGTGAGACAGTAGAGGTAGGTGCAGTCCTCTCGGAAGGAGCATTCCTTATGCCCGCTTTTGTTCGCATGTCGAACGGGCAGTTGGCAAGTCTCACAGAAATGGAAGATGAGACGTTGCCGTGCGATACTTTCTTGTCGAACCATTTCTGTAGAGGATAAGAAAATTTTATTATAATTTAATCACTTTTTAAATGAGAAATCATTTATGTACCATCTTCAAAGCTTTATTAAGTACTAGATTAATATTTGACAAATCTTAAGAAGAAATAAATTCATGGATGAAATAGAAACTGAGATTCGAAAGTTTAATTTCATTCGAAAGGGTTTGTTCATAAAAAGACATGAAATTTGAAAGCAGCTGATTAATCATTATTATAATTTCGAAATAATAACAGAATGAAAATGAGATTTCGAAAATTTGAACCACTTCTCAATTGGTTTAATTAAACAAGCTAGAAATTTTATACATCTGTTAGCAGATGACAGACTGAATATTTAAAATGGATGAAGGCTTTATTTAGGTATCTTTTATTTATAAACAAACTGTGAAAATCTTGTTGATTTAAATACACTTACATTTAAACTGATATATTCATGTCTCTCGCTCAATGACTTAATTTAGGATGAAAAATTAAAAAAAACATGGTTAATAATATAACATAAAGTGTTCCTATCCTAAAACCCAAGCTTCTATATCTAAAGCTATTTGGTTATAAGAACTTAATAATGTTCCTACTCCCGAATATCCTATAAAGTAGCACAACATGACAATGAAACTCACTTCAGAATTGTAATAAGAACCGGAGAACGGAGGAACGAAGAACGACGTCTGCTATGGACACTGAATAATTTGAAAATGAGTGAAAATTCGTTGTGTGCAACTTCTTTATATATGAAATTGACAAAGCAACTATGAACAAAGACCTTATGACATCACATCCTGGAATTGGTACGGTCAAACAAAATTGATAACTCAAACAAGAATTGGAACAGCTGGTTTATTTTTAATCTTAGAAATGGAAGTGCCATCATGTGTTGAAAGATTTCTACATGTAAACAGTAGAGTGAATGCAAAGTAATATGAACTGATGGACTGATATATTATTTGATATACATGCTATTATTAATAGTCATATAATGATTCATATTTGAAGATATAAAACGTGTGATTTCAATAGAACATTAAAATTTGAATTAAGCGCTAAATTTCGAAAATTCAAATTTCGCGCCAAAATTCAAATAATCAAATTTAAATACTAGGGTTAGGGTTAAGGAGTAGGGTTAGGGTTAGGGTTAGGTTTAGGGTTAGGGTTAGGGTTAGGGTTAGGGTTAGGTTTAGGGTTAGGGTTAGGGTTAGGGAAGCAAGAAGAGTATCTATGGCACCCGGAACCCATGGGTAAATAAATTTTCGAGTGCGCCCCCCCCGCCGTGTATGAAGTGTATGAAGTGTATGAAGTGTATGAAGGTCAAAGGTCAAGGTCAGGTCTAAGGTCAAGGTCAAGTCTAGAGGTTTGTGTATTATGGTCATTTTTAGCTGTAAAACTTAAACTTTGAAAATTTGTAAACTTAGTCATTTTTGTAAAAAAACTTCTAATTTTTCAAGTTGCATACAGATCACGGTACGCCAGAAAATTTTTTTTCCAACCAAAAATGTAATTGATTTTGGTCAACACCATCGTGTCAATCATGTCAAAAGATTTTGAAAAAATATAGCAAACAAAATATTTCATCGAGCTAATCAAAAGTTATCGATTATTATTGATTTTTGATCAATCGATTAATTGATCAATTGATTTATCTCAGTGACAAAAGAATGCAATTCAATTTCATTTACATCAGCATGATTACTGAGCTATAAGAAAACTAAGATTCATTTTGCGTGAAAATCTAGCGAGCTAATCAAGTGATATCGACATTTGTCGATATCAAATATCGATTTTTTAGCATTTTTTTGTTTTTAGTGATTTTTCCAGTTTTTCTTTAAATGCAATTCAATTTTGTCAGCATGTAATGAACAAGAAAGCAGAAATAAACCATAAAACACTGAAAGTGCAAAAAATCCATCGAGCTTTTCGTTTGTTATCGATAGTTATCGATAGTAAAATCAATTTTCCAGTAATTTTTTTTATAGATTTTACTGTTTTTGTGATTTTCTCACTATCATTCAAATACAATTGAACATTGTTAAGGGGCAATTATGTCAGCTGATATTTACATGTAGAATTTTGCCATCGGCATAATAGACCTACTCGTGATTATCAAGCTACATGTAGGCCTACATTAGAAAGTACAAGATGTGGAAGTGGTCGTCGAATCGCTTCCCCATCTGAATCAGCTTCTCTCGAGAGTAGGGCTCAACAGCGGATCTACCAAGCGATCTTCGAATTGATGACGCAACGGAATTGATTTAGTTTTCTGAAATCGAAAATAGAAATTTTATTTAATGCAGAAAAAGATAGAATGAAAAGTGGTATTTTACCACCTACCCGATACGTGTAAGTTGTTGTCCAGTTGCAGGCGACAAAGTTCTTCTGTTGACATGGGCTCTCTGTCATCTTCAGTGTCATTGGTGAAGAGTATTACTGGAACGGGTTTTCCACTGGTTGATGCGAGCGATATACGTGAGTTACCTTCTTCCTTGCTTTTGCTTCTAAGGATGCTACTGCATAGAATCTCCTCCGATCTTGGAGAGAATCTCGATAAAGTATTCTCAACTTTCGTTGTTCGCGTGCACCGATGCTCCACGCCTCGACCTAGATGACCAAAACATTTCGCGTATACCTTTGATGGAGTCACACTTTGACAAACTTCCTTCGACGGCCCACCGGGTTTTGATCCGACTTTTCGACCCGATTGTCCAACTGGATTTTGTCTTGCAACAGAACAGATTGAGCACGCCCCTTGATCACAAGTTCCTCTGATGCAGCGTTCTGAGTCGTAGTAATGACGTAGGTCTTGCATGTTCAATGTTCGCGTCTCGTTCCCACGTTTCAGCTCATAAAGTACCTTTTGGTGCGTTGAACAGAGTCCACAGGGTAATGAATTGTCAGATATGTCGTAATTCGGAACAAGCTTTTCGCGAATAATAGCTAGAAGTTCGTCAGATATCTTCGCTGAACCTTTATTACCACATATCAAGCATACATGTGATCGTGCTTGCTCGTGCGTAAGTATAGTAGCGCGATGACTCATTTTGAATTGATCTCTCAGGAAGTGACAAAGTAAAAGAGATTCCGAGGAACTTGTCTCTGGCTGTTCCTACAACTGAAGCCGTAGGTGATCGTGATAGGTCGAATACCGTCGCTGTGTTGCGACGGTCATGTGACTCGGCCGCGCGACTCGACATGATCATGTGACTCAGTGTCTACACGTTTCATGGGAAACATTTAATGGTTATTCAACGCTTAGAAAGCGCGAGCCTTTTCATACCTTTGAATAGCTAACTTGTTCCCACGTGGACCCGTGGTGTACGTTCATTCCATCATGCAAATTAGATGTCAATTGAATTTGGCCGAGAAATTCTGGTAGGAAAATCGCACTGTCTTGGATGGTGAAAATTGCACAATGCGGGGCAGAAGATGTGAAGTTTTCTCAGAATCCTATTGATGATTGAAACTGTATCATCCCTAATGCAGTGATACAGTCCTACTCAGAGACATTCGAAGCTGCTGCTACCGCCTCCTTTGTGGCGTCAATGGGTTGTCAAATGCAGACAGGAGGATTTGCTCATCACGGGGCCTAACTAGTTGACTACTTAATTGGATTGAGATGAGTGTTTTCACACCTCTCTTACTTTTGACAACCACTATAATTCTTCCAACGGCAATCATTGTTAGATCAATATAGACGGCAATCATCCTTGCCACAATAGTGCTAACAAGGTTCAATTGTATTTGAATGATAGTGAGAACATCACAAAAACAGTAAAATCTATAAAAAAAATTACTGGAAAATTGATTTTACTATCGATAACTATCGATAACAAACGAAAAGCTCGATGGATTTTTTGCACTTTCAGTGTTTTATGGTTTATTTCTGCTTTCTTGTTCATTACATGCTGACAAAATTGAATTGCATTTAAAGAAAAACTGGAAAAATCACTAAAAACAAAAAAATGCTAAAAAATCGATATTTGATATCGATAAATGTCGATATCACTTGATTAGCTCGCTAGATTTTCACGCAAAATGAATCTTAGTTTTCTTATAGCTCAGTAATCATGCTGATGTAAATGAAATTGAATTGCATTCTTTTGTCACTGAGATAAATCAATTGATCAATTAATCGATTGATCAAAAATCAATAATAATCGATAACTTTTGATTAGCTCGATGAAATATTTTGTTTGCTTTATTTTTTCAAAATCTTTTGACATGATTGACACGATGGTGTTGACCAAAATCAATTGTATTTTTGGTTGGAAAAAAAATTTTCTGGCGTACCGTGAGATGCATACAACTAGGATTTTTTGATCAAAAGGGTACATACAATATATCATTCGAATGCTCTTTTCATGCTGATTCTAATGGTGTATTGTATGACACATGTATGACATATAACTAGAGAGCTACATGTCTTTAAAGAATGGGCTAAAAACTTAGTGAATTTAAAAATCTAACATTTGTCTGCTTGCATACAGTTGCATACAACTAGGATTTTCCCATCGAATAGGTACATACCTTATATCATTCGAAAGGTCTTTTCATTCTCATTCTTATGGTGTCGTGTATGAAACATGTATGATATCATCCTGGACTGCTACAAGCATTTTAAAATTAACAACATAACTGTTTCTTTAAAAGTTATATGTTCCTATTTACTTCAAGTTGAAGTCTTCATATTTAATTTTTTTGTTTCAATTCAGCTATTGAACATCATTAATTGTAGATAGTTATTCCCCTTTCCCATTTAGACCTTAATTGAAGACCGATTTGTGAAATGATAAAACAAGTCTGTTCATATATACAAATGAATATTAAATGAAGAGATTAAGAAAAAACACACTAAATGTCATCAAGGTAAGGAAAGGGTACAAGTTTTTTCAAGTCCACTTGCACATGGATCCTGGTCTTTTTGGGCGCACAGGGACAGCGACGTGGTGTATCAAGGTCGATGACCGAAAATTCGAGAGTGGTTGTGAGGTTCCGCTCGTTCGGCTCCATTCACATGAAGACCCGTTTGGTGTGGTACTTTTTCGGGGCGTTCTTCACTTTGACCGTGACCCTTCCATAAAGTGGCGTTCGCATGGACTTCTTATTCATGTGACGCATCGTCTCGATTGATACGTCACTATCTTCATCACTCGAGTAGTCGGGCGATGCAGGGGCTTGGGTGAACACCACCAGCTCGTTTGGTGTTGTCGATCGCTCCATCGGAGATTGGGGAGGTGTATTGGTACGTTCCACTGGCGATTGAGGTGAAGTGGTACGATCAGCAGTACCGTTCTCAACTGCGGCTTCCTGTTTGCGATCCATTATGACTTGTAGATTTAAAATAATTGTAACTTGTAAACGTGAGGATTAGAACCTTTGATAAGAATTGGTACAAACCTCGGACTTATATACTTTTTAAACAAAGGAAATCCTAACAGCCAATCAGAGAGGTACCGAACTTCCCTAAAGACTGTATAACTATATAAATGATGTCATTGTTCCAAACTGTCAAGTACTTATCCTCAACGTTCCATAACAAGAAGCATGTCCTCAAAACCTTTATTCTATTTTCAAAATGACAGCCAAGTCATTATGGGAGGTCAGTTGGATATGACTGTGCATCTCTGTTGCGGCTGCAAAGTGGCCTCATGGAAAACTTTAACTGTGACAGCACTTCAAAGGCGGAGTGGACTACCAGTGAAGTGTCCGGTACACGAGTGTGAGCATGACTTCACCAACAATCAGACATTTCATGAATGGTGTGATGACTTCCTGAAGATCATGGAGTCGCCTGAGGGACGTGATCTGTACCCATCATTTATTTTTCACGCTTAAATTAAACTTACATTGTAAATCTCTTGTCTTTTTCATTTTAAACATAGTTCTGGAATTGGTTTTCTTATTGGGGAGCAACTAAATCATAGCTGCACATTAAAGTTTCACATCTAAATAGTGCTACATTTAAAATGATTGTCACAATAGTCGCAATTGAGCAAACCCATTCAAAATCAAACAACGGACGTCTATCGGTACGTACCCAAGTGCTCAGAACCAAACCGCACAAGTTCGATCATAGACGTTCCGAAACACAGTGTACTCAACCGAGTGTACCAAACACATGTACCTATCCAGTAAAACAGATCTCATACTTGTTCCTATTCATAACACTGAATTATACATGTACCTATCCATGTACCTATTGATAACACTAAATTTTACATGTACCCATCCATGTACCTATCCGTCGCAAGTAGGGCACAGTTTTCACTACTCATGCAGTCAATTTCATTATTGCCTCAAGCTGTAAAATTTATTTACTGAGTTAATATTAAATTCAAGTCGTGAAAACAATTTGAATTTAAGACAATGATTCAATGATGCTAAAGTTGACCCGTAATTTCAGAATGATAGATGTCTTTATAATAAGCACGAGGGTCCTTATGGTGACTCGAAAAAATGACATTTTATGCCAATGTGACATTTTACCTTGTCCAACATTGAACTTCTGAATGCAATGACAAACTTACATGCATCCTCAATTAATATTCTTTGTTGAGAAAACCTAGAGCAGAGAGACATCCTACTCTTCCACTCTCTGATTCAAAAAGCCACTCCTCCACCGATGTTTTTTTTCAAAATTTGCATGAAGCCATGTTTCACTGCATGCAAAAATGTCTATTTTTGAGAGAAGAATAGCACGTCCGAAGCTCATCAATTTTGGGTAAAGTTGAGCGTGCATTACATACCTATATGGTTGGAAGATTCAACGTAGGGTTACGTACAATCCTCAAGGAAAATTCCGCTGATTTAAGTCAATGATTTTGCGTCAGTAAGGTCTGGACTGACGAAAACTCGCTCGTACACTTTCACTCTCATTTAGTTCATGGCCTTCTTCAAAATCATTTGTTCCATTCGAATATCCTAACCTTGCCACCGTAAAGTAAACGTACGGTACCGTAAAGTAAATGACACAGGTTTTCCTAATGCTTGCCTTAATTGCATCTAACTCAGCCATCAGTCAAAGAGCTCCTCGTAATCCGAATTTTTACGATGCGATCATCGACACTTCCTTGAATTTTCTCAGGAATCCCTGTGTAGGCCTATGCATGGTCATGCATATCAAGATTTTGAGGCTATCTATCAACAACAAAGATGAGCTATCAGATTTTCATACTCTGATTTTCTAATTTCGAGGCCTCGCGGAATCAACGGTTTGTCAGATTCGTATCACAGTCTAGAATTGATACCGAAATATCGTGAGAATAATTGTGATAGCAAAACCATTCCAACAAACATTTTCTTATCAATCAGCAGCAAGTTTTGCAATATCATACACATTGGCATAATATCTATATACTATTTTCTAGTTCCAAAAAATAGCAAATGACAGAGGTTATTCCTTCAAACACATTCTGTTGCGATATACCGGCACATTTGAATTCACTTAAAAATACTTATCCTACAACATTCTGGCACAATAGTAGACCTACTGCAAAATAAATGGTAATTAATAGGCCGACGATGATAGGAAAGCATCAAGCGCAACCACACCTCAATTTTCAGATCCCACAATAATCAGCATTGAAGAGAAAGCTGGGAAGCACATTTACATCAGAAAAAATATCAATTATCTTGATAAATGAATCAATTTCTTCTATAGCATTGTTTATGCATTTGAAATGATTGAAAATCATAGAGCACAGGAAATTTGCAACAAAATCACATGCAATAACCAGAAGCGTTCAAAAGGAGGGGGTCTTGGTAAAATTGTATCACGACAACTGCATAACGTGCATCCTTCCGTCGCTTTGTTCTTTGCATTTATTACATCCAAACAAGAATCTTGTGGAGACCGTTTTATCCCCTTGTTCTTCAGGTTTCTATGTTGATTAACAGGGTGTCAGTGACGTAGTTGATATATCTTTAATTTTGCTCGTCAGCGAGGTCTATTTCCTCGTTTGTTATATGGAGTGTGTATTTAAATATCTATATTATTACTAAAATGAAGACAAAACTCGGAAATCACCTGAAAGACATGTTCAAATTAAGTAATGACATTTTGAAATATGCGCTAAATATCCGCAGTGCCTTCCTCTCGTACTATTATTTGTACTTTTTATACCATATAGTAGTTAGAGTGTCGACTCATAAAGTGTCTGTGTACAATGAACATTTTTATATCAAAATAGTTAGTTTCTTGCAGAGATTAGGTTCCTATGGTCCACAAAATTATTTGAGCAGTTTAAAAAAGCTCAATTTTTGCAAATTATATATACTATTGACATGAACATGATATATAAGTAGCATGAAACATGTTGAATATCAAAAGGAATGAATTCTGCTATCAAGCATCTTAATTAAGCTGATTACATAGGGAATTTCATGAAACGCAGTATAACGGAAGTATTCATGAAAAAAGTCGAAGTCTTATTGTGCTTTCTTGGTTGAAATGTCAAGTTTTCAATTCCATTTTCATCGGCATGATTTTATGATTCACTGAATTTATGTTTCATTTCTTGAATCTGAATAGCGATGTGGGCCCATCTACATCTTTTAAAGTTAATTGAAATCATTGTCTTTGTTTATGTTGTCTTGCCCTTCCACTGGCCGGTTGCTTGTGATATAATCACGCTTAAGAAATTAAGAGGTTCAGCATGAAGCAATAGCAACTGTCGAGTTGCTTATTTAACAAACATTAAATCTCCAAGGCTGTCAATACTCGGAAGATCTGTAAAATACTATTATTCCTTCTGCATTGCTATCATGATCAGTCAATTCCGTGGTAATTTCTTCAAAACTGCCAAAATTTGCACATCTCACATTTGGTAACAATACCCAATTGTGTTCATCTCGAGTTCATTTAATAAAATCGGAACTGTATACACATTGGGGATTTAATAAATTCTGAGTTGCTACTCTACCTAATGTACTTACTCTATGTTTTGCATTCATGTGAAAAGAAAGAGCAGCCACACCGCCCTCTCCTGACAGCGCCCCTGGTATTAACCGAAAGATGACATTCAAGATTTAGCACGAGTGACACAATCGCAACTACAGCTGAAGTTTGTAGCTCACACATGAGAGTCAATTAGGTGAAGTAAACCAAACAAGAAAAATGTCAGTCACACTACGCATGATAGAGCAAGTAATAGCATTTTCTAACCGTTTATAACTCAATTTTGGACCGTGATTTTTATTGACCTTGGAATGCAATCTTCTTGCTAACAATTTGGACAAGAATCTTAATTCTAGATATCATTTTAACCTGGTGAGTAGTTAGAATTGCGGACGCACTGATAGTGGATGCGAACATGGATTGGAACATGTGTTCCGAATTGCCAATGCGAACATGTTCCGAATTGCGAATGCGAACATGGATATGAACATGTTCCGAATTGCGAATGGATGCGAACATGGATAGGAACATGTAAATAGGAACCGCGTTCCGATTGATAGGCGAATTGAGATCATACTCAATGATTCGGAACGGCTTGTTCCGAAATTGAATTAGAGTATGTGAATTAGAATAGGGATGCGAACATCTATTTCGGTACTTAAACAGGTGTTTGTTTTGAGACTGCTTGCTCGAATGCGACAATTGTGGCCATTGTGACTATGATGACAATTTTATTTATTTTCATAATGCGTTTACAGATCAGAAATTATGTTATGAATGTTCTATTATTTACTAATCAGAATCCCATTTACAGAATTTGCGAAATGAAAACAAGAGGTTTACAATGTAAATGTAATTAACCATAAAAAATGAAAGAAGGTAAGTCACGTCCCTCGGGGGACTCCGTTAACTTCAAGAAGTCCTCAGCCCATTCGAGGAATATTGCATTGTTTGTGAAGTCGTGATCACACTCGTGTATAGGACACTTCGCCGACAGTCCTTTTCTCCTTTGGAGTGCTGTCACTGTTAAAGTCTTCCAGAGTTCCACTTTGCATCCGCAACACAAATTAACCTTCGCATCCAACGATCCACCCATAATTACTTGGCTTTCATTTTGGTAACAGAACAGTTGTTTCTGGGTACTCATCATGAAATAGATTCGTAATAGATTCTTAATGTCTACTCAAGTCACGAGGATTAGAACTTGCTTAATTGGAACAATTACATCCTTATATGTCCCTTTAGGGAAAATCGGAACCTCTCTGATTGGCTGTTGGGAATTCCTTTGTTTGAAAAGTATATAAGTCCTAGTTGTGTACCAATTCTTATCAAAGGTTCTAATCCTCAAGTACCATAGCTATTTTATCTATATTATTCTAATCACATTAAAAATGGAACGTACCACAACACCTCCCGCTTCTCCTGTCGAAGAGATGGAATCGCCATGCGAACCCATAGTGTTGGGAACAGGACCCGTGATTACAGAATCATCAGATGATGAAAGCGTGGTTCTAAGGAGCTTCATCGAAACACCGCTGGAAGCTCTTATAACAATAAAGACACGTGGTGGAAGTCACGTTCGTAACGCTCCACGGAAAACAAGGACGAAAAAGATATGTGTGCGTTTGGAACCTGAAGAAAGGGATTTGACCACTGCGCTGGAGTTCAGCATAATAGATCCAGCCACGCCCCGCCGCTGCCCTGGTGCCCCCAAAAAGACAAGAGTATGTGTTCGAGTTGACCTGAAGAGAGTGATTCCTTTCCCCAATATTGACAATATGTAATTTTTATCTTTAATAACACTTACATAAATGAACAATCTTGTTTTTATAATTTCACAAATCGAATTTCTAATAGGATTTGAATGGGAACTGGGGATAGATATATTCATCTCTGAAATAGCTACCTATAAGTATTTCTAAGTTTAATATTTGGAAGATATATATTTCAAATCACTTGTTTGAGACTTTGAAACAGCACCGAACGTACTAGAACAAATTTGAAATGAATATTAATGTGTAATTCAAATGATAGTCAAATTGGATGAAAGTTTGAATAGATTTACAGTGTTTTTTTAATGCTTTTTTTCACCTTAGGATGATATCATACATATTGCATACAATACATCATCAGCTAGAGAATGAAAAGACCTTTCTAATGATATAAGGTATGTACCCATTCGATGAAGAAATCCCTGTTGTATGCAAGTGTATGCAGGAAGAAAAATTTATGATTTCAATTTCTAAGTTTCTCAACTAAATTCTATCTATCTTTCAAAGGGCTATAGCTGCTTCGGATGGTGTCATACATGTGTCATACAATACACCATTAGAATCAGCATGAAAAGAGCATTCGAATGATATAGCATATGTACCTATTCAATGAAAAAATCCTTGTTGTATGCAAGTGTATGCAACTGGAAAAATTCTAAGTTTTTTCTCAAAAATAACTAAGTTTTCAAGTTTTTGAAAATTTTCAAAGTTAAAGTTTGATCACTCGAAATGACCATAATGCATAAACTTCCACATGAACTTGACCTTGACCTTTGACTTGACCTTGACCTTTGACCTTCATACACTTCATACACTTCATACACGGCGGGGGGGGGCCTCAAAATTTCTCGGGCGCTTCGCGCACTCGAAAATTTATTTACCCATGGGTTCCGGGTGCCATAGATACTCTTCTTGCTTCCCTAACCCTAAACCTAACCCTAAACCTAACCCTAACCCTAAACCTAACCCTAACCTTAACCCTAACCCTAACCCTAACCCTAACCCTAACCCTAACCTTAACCCTAACCCTAACCCTAACCCTAGATGCCATTAAATTTAAATTTGGCGCAAAATTTGATTTTTCGAAATTTGGCGCGAAATTTGATTTTTCGAAATTTGGCGCGAAATTTGATTTTACGAAATTTGGCGCGAAATTCAAATTTCGATTTTTGCGCGTTTCATGATGCAGTCTGGATTTAACTTCTTAAAACTTAATGACTTTTTCTTTATTATTTGAATTTAGATGAAATCCTTAACTTAAGTAGATTTTTTAATGTTTAGAACTGCAGGGGATCCATCTTCATCACATGTTAATTGGTTTAACTTCGCGGTTACATGTACCACTCTAGCATCAAAGACTTTGATGGCACTTTTCTATTTCATCATTAAAATATATCAGCTGTTTAGTTTTGTTTGAATTCAACAGTTTGTTTTTCTATACCAATGTGATGTTATGATGACATCCGGTCTTTGTTCATGGTTCCTTTGTTAGAATCATATATAAAGAAGTTGTAGAGCTCCGTTCTTCACTCATTTTTGAATTATTCTGTGTGCATAGCAGACCTCGTTCTCCGTCTCTCCGTTTTCTCGATTTATTACTACAATTCTGAAGTGAGTTCTACATTCTTCTATTCACTACTTTATATAGTTTGGGAGTAGGAACATTACTAAGTTCTTATAACCAGTTAGTTTAAAACATGTGGCTGGATCTTAAGTTAGGAACACTATATGTTATATTATTAAACAGAATTATTAATTTTCATAATTAATTATAGCATTTTCAAAACTTATAAAGCACACAAGCTTACATGATGAAGTGTTTAAATAAAGATAGACATTTCCAAAGTGTGCTTCAAATTTGTAAATAATTCAAATGCTAATTTTGTTTTCAAAGTGATAGTCTGTGGACCATTTACAAATTAAAAGTTGTTTAACCAAAGTTAGAAATGTTTATCTTTTTCAAAACAACAGTTTCGTTTCTATGATTTCATTTCGAAATAAAATAATAATACATCAGCTGATTTCAATTTCATGTTAATATGTAAACAACCCTTTTCAAGATAAATTCAACATTTCGACTTTCGGTTTCTATCTCGAAAAATATATATCTCTGTCAGAAAATTAATGACTGTAGAATTACTTTCCAATATTTATGCAATAGTCACTTAAATGATATTCACATTTGCTAATAGATAAAATAATAACAAACGCTTTTCATGACTTACAGAAATGGTTCGTCATGCAAGCCTCGCACGCCAGCGGTTAATATTTCACTTTTGTGAAACATGTAAGCAGCCGGTGAGACATGCCAGTAAAAGTGGTCACAAGGAGTGTACTTTTAAGGAGGGCTGCACCTACGTATATTGCCTCACCTGTCGGTCCTACGTGCGAAGCACGGAAATGGCAAATGACGACAAGTCTAAGGATTTCATCAGAAGACACGCATCCTGCGCGCAGGAAAACGGCAGAGGTGGACGCAATTTAACCTCAAAGGATGAAAAAAGTAAATTGGCAAGGCTTTTCGCGAAGGAGGATAGGGCTGCAGAGGGAGTACTCAGCCAATGTTCCGAACCAGCAAAACCTCCCACAAAAAGAAAGCAAAAGTTCAAATCAAGAGCATTCATTGATAGTGACTCTTCATCAAGCGATCTAGAGGTGAGTGCCGATAACTGTACAAGTTAAATTTAAAATAAAAATGATTGATGTTAAGAACATTTGTTTCGTTATGTATGAAGTAAATTTAACTTTTCAAAAACATTTCAGTGTGAGAGGCCTCCAGCGAAGAAGAAGACAAAGGTTGACAAACAGTTGCCTCAAGTGAAAAATGTAAGACATGTTGATAAAAATTAATCACCCTCAATGTATAATAATGCGTTAATTCTCTTTGCAGCTGTTCAAAATTCTACCACCGGTTCCCAAGCTGAGTGCGGTAGAAGAGTCAAGTACTCCACGTCCCGTAAGTACAGTTGTTATAGTCGTTTTCATAAGTCCCTCTCGTCACTTGTTAATGTATCATACATCATCCATTTGCTCAGTTAACATTCTATCTTTTTCTACCGCTTCAGGTAATGCGATCCCTATCCCTGAAAAAATCCAGAGCTGCTAGCATCACCTCAACTCCGGCTACGACCACATCAGTTGAGGACAATGAAGAGCGTCCGTACACGATACGGGAGTCCTCATCGGAGTCCTCATCGGAGTCTTCATCGGATGAGACGTCCACTACGTCATCGGCGACATCATCTTCTGATGAGGATGACACAAGACGCTCTCTTGTAAGTATCGAAATTAACGATGACTACATAACATAATTATTAACTAAATCTCATGATTTCTCTTGTTAAATGTGGTTCAAAATTATAGCAGTGTTATCTATTTTCAGAACAATTCGTTTCGGGACAATCCGTCAAGTGTCACTCCTGAGGTATGATTTTTATAAATTTTGTTAGATCTATATTGCTCTATCCTCATTATAAGGACATATAGATAGTAAACAATTATTTCTTCTCATTTCAGCATGTGATTGATTTCGCATCTCAAGAGATTTCCTTCTCGCGGATCCGGGCGTCGCCAAACTGTAGCGCTCGGCTTCCTTTCACGCCGATCCTCGAACATCGAGGAGTTCTCACACCACCACGAGCTCCTACTACGTCACCTGTTCCTGCTCCCGCTCCGATCCCTTCTTCTAATCCTGCTTCTGCTCCTGCTCCCGCTCCAGTCCCTTTTCCTGATCCTGCTCCTACTCCCGATCCGGTCCCTGTTCCTGCTCCCGCTCCATTACCTCTGCGGGAATATAATGTGGACCTTGACGAAACGTTAGAAGGTGATGAGCGACTGGAGGAGAAACTCAAGTTGTGCCAGCAACGACTTCGGATGGCTGAACAGCGGGAGAGCAAGCTCAGGGAGGAGAATAGGGGTTTGATTGTGTCTGTTCGCAATTTGACACAGTCAAACTTGCTATTGTCCTCTTCTGTAGCCCGAGGCAATCGGCAATTCGAACGTGAGACACTGATGCACATCGTATATCGTGAAGGTCTCATTTCACGAGTTAGATTGACTCGGATGGAGGAAACGTCCGACTGTTGCGAGCAGTGCCAGCATGTGAAACTCTCACACAGTGACATGATAAAGTGTCAAAAGTTGTAATTTCTTTTACTTTGACTTTTTAACTTAATGGAAAAAGAATTTGATACAAGTCCTGTCTTCTTATTTCATCGTAGATTGGAACAAATGTCATTGGCTAGTAATCGTTGTGACGTCATAGGATGATAAAAATATATATATAGTCTGCAAAATTATAATCCTCACCAGTTTAATAAACATGGTTGTCTGTTCTAAATGTGGAAAAACGTTTACTCTTAATAGTAATTTGCAACGCCATGAAAAGTTTTGTAAGTTAGGAAAAACTTATCAGTGTAGGAAGTGTCCATATGAAACGAAACGACAGGATAATCTAAAGCGACACAATCTAGTCTGTGATAAGCAACCAAGTAATTGTAATTTAAATTCAAATCCTCGAAGTATCTCAGCTAATGATAGTGAAATACCCAAATCTAGTACTGCTGAATCAACGTCTAGATATGTACCAATCAGCGCTTCAAATAATAGTTTGATCTTTATGCAATGCTGCTCCCGCTGTGGTAAAACGTATAATTCTATAAGCAAATTCCGTCAGCATATGAATATGCATAATACAAATAGTGAGATGAATATTCAAAATAATCATGGAACTGTAAGTCTCAGCGAAAGCGCGCTCAACGGTCATGCTCGTGTATACGACATCACACCATCAGCACACACAGTAGATATAACTTCCTTTTTATTAAGTATGCGATCTATATTAGAGAACTTAGTGACAAACCTTCTAGAAAATTTTCAACTACGTGGTCGTCTGGTAGCACAAATTCGTTATGTGCGATCAAATCCTCAGGAAGATGAAACGTTTCTCGCACACTTTACTTCATCATCCACAAACTATATTTATGACTATGATACATGGTTCCAAGATAACTTAAATAGTCTCTCAAGTCATATTGAAGCTTTTGCAAATAAGGGTAGCAATTGGGTTATAGATGAAATACTAAATATAGAATTCAATGTTATTACTAGTCCATTACTTTCTGGTGGAGAAGTATTTAATCTACCAAAGAGTTTGAAAGATTCGAAGGCTGTAATTAATGTACATTCAAATGCAAATGACTGTTTCTTGTATTCAGTTCTATCAATGCTACATTACAATGATGTATCATATTCTAGGAATGAGATAAAATCATATAGTAAATGGACATCTGAACTAAATATGAATGACATCTCTACACCCGTATCAATTAAAGATATTCCTAAGTTTGAGAAAAATAATGACATTAAAATCAACATTCACCTTTACGAAAAAGGACTAAAAGGTGTTCGATATAGCAGCAACTTTATTGGTAAACGAACTGTGAATATACTACTAATTATAAACAATGAACGTGCACACTATTGTGGAATCAGAAAACTATCAAGATTATATAGAAAAATAAATAGAAGATATAAACATTTCTGCGATCGATGTACCCAATCGTTTACATATAAGACAACTTTGGAGCGACATTATCAATTTTGTGTTCGTGGAAAGGCACAAATAGAAAGAATGCCTAAACAACTAGAGGTAAGCACAAGTAGCATGGAATATCAATTAAGTCCTCCTTTAGTTGTTTATGCAGATATAGAGTGCTACATCGATAATAAAGTACACAAACCGGCAGCAGTTGGTGTTTATCATGTTTGGCATAAAGCTCTCCAGTCCAGATTTGAAAACAAATATTATGTCTTCAAAGGAGAGAATTGTATTATGGACTTCTTGGATCACCTAGAAAATATAGCTCAAAACTTATATGATAATCAGCGTGCAATAAGCCGGCAACCAATGTCTCTTTCTTCTGATGAAGAAGAAAAACATAAAAATGTAAAAAATTGTAATAAATGTAAAGCTGTATTTAGTGATGATTGCATAAAAGTAAGAGATCACGACCATTTAACAGGAAGATATAGACAAACAATATGCAGTAAATGCAATCTTCGATTAAAACTAAATAGGCGGGAACTACCCATCTTCTTCCATAATTTTAAGAATTATGATAGTCATATCGTTTGCTATAAAGCAATTGGAAAGAAGAAGTCATGGAAATTGGAAGTAGTAGCAGCAACAGCTGAAAAGTATATAACTCTATCCGCCAGCGTCCCTGTAAACGAATACAAAGGAAAAACAATCTACTTCAAGTTAAAATTCTTAGATTCTTATCAATTTTTAAGTGCATCATTGAGTGAGTTAGCAAGAGGATTGCAAGTTTATGAACATGTAGAAAAACTAAGAAATGAATTTCCCCTGTTAACAGATGATATTCTTTATCAAAAGGGAGTGTTTCCCTACTGTTATTTCAAAAGTCTAAATACATTGTCAGAAAAATGTCTGCCACCACAATGTGAATTTTATAATGATCTCACTCGTGAACATTGTTCAGATGAAGAATATAAGCACGCTAGTAATGCGTGGTTTGCTTTCAATTGTAACAATTTTGGTGATTACATGCTTGCATATTTGAAACTGGATGTATTATTACTGACAGATATTTTTGAAGTTTTTAGGTCACTAAGTCAAAGTGAAGATGAAGTAGATCCTGTCCATTTCGTTAGCCTTCCACATCTTAGCTTTACTTCAGCTTTAAATTTAACATCTAATGATCCTCCACACTACATACAAGACGAAAGTATGTATAATCTCTTCGAAAGGGGAATAAGGGGTGGAATGACTTTTACGAACATTCACAGAGCACGTGCACGCATTTCGGAATTACAAAATAATACAAATGAAAGTCGTCACTTATCTTACATTGATGTCAATAACCTTTACGGTTCTTCGCTCAGTAAGAGTCTACCACATTCAAATTTTAAATGGTTGAGTGATAGTGAAGTAAGCTATTTTCTAAACGAAGAAAATATACAAGCTATCGATGATGATGGTGAAATTGGCTATATTTTTGATTTGAACTTAGAATATCCTGCAAACATACATGATGACACTGCCGATTTCCCATTAGCGCCAGAGATGCAGACCGTAGAGCAAAATATGTTCTCAACTTATATGAAGGATTTACATAGGAAAATAAGACCAGACACTAAATTCAGTTCAACTAAAAAACTCTTGCTTCATCAATTCAATAGGGAAAATTATGTTGTACACTATTCAATATTAAAATTTTATTTATCCATGGGTATGAAAATCACAGAAATTCACAACGGTATAAAGTTCACACAAAAGCCATGGTTGAGAACGTACATTGATATGAATTCACAAAAGAGAGCTCAATCAAGTACCAACTTTGAAAAGTCATTTTATAAGTTGAAAAATAATTCTTTATATGGTAAAACAATGGAAAATGTAAGACGAAGGAGAAAATTCAAATTAGTAAACAGCGTGGAACAATGTCGAAAATTATCAAATCATCCTCTCTATGTACAGCATAAGATATTTGATGAAGATCTAGTTGGTATGGAAATGTATAAACCTTCAATAATGTTGAATAAATTGATTTATGTTGGTCAAGCGGTACTTGACTACAGCAAATTGGAAATGTACCAGTTATACTACAATGATTTAAAAAGATGTCCACTGATAAATAGAACGCGGCTTTGTGGAGGTGATACCGATAGTTTTTTCCTATGTTTGTACACCTCACCATCTGTCAGCCTGGAGGATGTACTGCTATATTTCGGTGAAAAATTTGACTCTTCAAACTATGACAGTCATCACCGACTATACTCAGTAACAAACAGAGCCAGATTAGGTTGTTTTAAGGATGAGTGTGCGGGAAAGTTGCTTGAGGAAATGATCTTGCTAAAACCAAAAATGTATTCAATGAAATATCTAGATTCAACTTGTGATAGCATCAAGCGGGCAAAAGGAGTGCAGAGAGCTGCAGTTAAAAAATTACAACATAATGATTATAGGACTGTGTACTACAGTGAGAAAGATACAAATGAGGAAATGACAATTATAAATTCAACAAATCACGTAGTCACTACAAAATCATTTAGAAAGCGAGGACTTTCACTTTGGGAGGATAAGCGCTGTTGGTTAAATAAAAATCTATCTCTACCATATGGACACTATAGTTTAGGTCTTCCCCCACCTTCAAAGAGAAGGAGATGCCTTCCTGCTACAGGTGACGTAGAAGTTTAAGAAATTTAACAAAGTAAACTAACCAATCACTACATTTCTGCGTAGTCATGCTTAATAATATATAGGTAGATTAAATATAAAATGAAATTTCTACATCTTTCCGATGTGTAGAAATAATTACTAAAACATAGGTAGTCCTACTATGAATTGAAGACGTAGCACTCAACATCATTCCGATATGTTGAGATGTAAAATAGCAAGCTTTATGCAAACAAATAAATTTAGGTTTATATTTGAAAACATGCCTCATTACATTAGAACATGGAAATTAAATGACTCACAAAGCATTCACATAACAAATTCTAAGAAAGTAGTCTTTCGTCACTTAATAACAAATAGTGGTGGAAAACATCGTGGCGTTTGCATTAGCCTTGACGCATTACCTTCACTGAAAGACTTCGCTGATCTGATTGACAACCATAAGACACGGATGAAGATTCCCCTCGATCAAAAGGTATGGATAAAGTGTGACTCTACCGTCAAGCTATACGTCTGTTCACCAAAGAGAGAAGATATTGACTATCGATTTTTCCGTTTCAGTGACGTCACATGGAGAAACTTTACAAAAGAGATACTACCACATATGATTTCATTCATTAAGGATGGAGGACATCAAGCGGATGGAAGTCGTGAATCGCATGTTAACTACAAAAGTAAACTCAAAACTCAATCTTCAAGAAATCGAGCGGAACATTCCCAATCGAAAGCAATGGTTATTAATAAAACACAAGATGAAGCCGACAACGAATCTACATCTGGGAAGACCCTCAATGTTAACATGGAGGATACAGAGGAAGGATAAATATGTGACTATCCTATTCTTTCCAAATGGAACAATCCAGTGTGTTGGTGGCTTCACTGATGGTGATCTACCATATCTACATTCTACGTTGGAAAATTTACTTAGTGACTCATTATCTGAATGGGAAGTGAAGACAATGACTGTGTTATGTGAATTGAACTATCATTATGACTTTCGTAAAGTCACATCATCAAATAATCTCACTTATGAAGTGGAACTATTTCCAGCAGCACAGATGACTAACTGGCATCCATATCATGTTCATGTATTCCATAATGGAAAGATTGTGATAACCGGCATTAAAGACATAAATGATGTTCCTCCCATCCTATGTGATTTGAGAAAAATATTTGTGAAATCTACATTGTAGCTATGTAAATATTTAGAAAAGAACTGTATATTTGTAAATACATATTGAAATGTAAACATGTTTTGCTTTCCCTCTAAACCCAACGATTTGGAACATAAAACAAGGATATTTACATATAAAATAAAACTTTATTACAAAACAGTTTCAATATACTTTGTAAGAATTACATCATTTTTATAGCAGTCTTTCGAAAAAAGTTGTAAAACACTTTTACAGTTATTTTTCAATGGTCTCTCGTTGATGAAATATAGCACATAACCGCCGCACATGAGAGATACATTGCTTTGAAGTGGAAACGATGTAACTTTCTTAATCGTCCAGGAGAACCTATTCATCCATAATGCAATGTCATGTAAGCGAGGTAGATTAAGAGAGTCAAAATATTCAGCCACTTTATAGCGATTGATGTACACTGCAACCCAATGTTTACCAGGAAGATTGTTGCTGTCCGTATTGATGATAAGCGAACAAGGATAGAAAGGAATTGAATTAGGTAAATTATCTCTAGAAAAGACATCAAGAAATATTGACTTGGAGTAGGGATGAGCATTTCCCATTTTCCTCAAGATTTGTATGTTGCTTAAGTTACTCATCTCTGATAGCTGACAGTTACGTCTCGCATTCTCGTTATTTCAACTTTGCTATCATAGATAGCATAAATGAGGCAAGTAATTGTTTTCTTCAAAGGTGACTCAAATGACACCTCTAGTCGTAGATTACCAGGCTTTGTAACTCCTACGCTTTCACCGCCTAGATCTGCATCTGCTGTGAGATTGTATATAATGAAGAAGTAACCATTTTTATACATATCCATTGTAATTCCATTTGAATCATCTGTGTTAAACATGCTCAGTGCAGTGAAAGTAGAACCATATTCACGTGCAAATTTACCCTCTTTAAAATTAGGCTCATAAGCTTTGCAAGCAACAAATTTTCCATCCTGATAGAGTGCTAGTTTACTAACGTTAAAGTGTTGGAAATTAAATGGATTCTTTTCAAAAGCACCAATAAATGACTCATTTTCCACAAATGTGATATACACCGCCTTCGGCATCGCAGTGGGAAAAAGATTTGGGTAGGCATGAGAGGATGATCCCGCACCAATTGTGAAGTTTGTTAACACACTGTGATTAACTGGATATATTGCATTGCTTTTCCTCAATCCTGTCGCATGCTCGTTGATGACTGACGGGTTCATTGTTACTCTCCTTACATTGAGCACGGCACTACTTATGTTGATTTGATAGTTTGTAGCTCCAAAAGCCATTAACGCGAACTCAGGATTTGCACGAATAAATTTTATTTGCATTTTAACCTGTGATAGTAGATATCTAGATTGACGAAGGAAATCAAGATAGACAGGTCCTTTCAAGTATAATTCCTTTGAATCTGCTGTCCATTCCATTCGTTTTTTTAAACCTCCATTTGAAACCTCATCAAATTTCCCTTGCTGATCATCATACCAGCCGGCAACTTGCAAGTGTGACTGTTTAGCTTGCTTCTGAAATTGCGTCATTGTATTTATGTATGCTCCATAGGGATATGCTCGATCCCCTCCTTCAATCTGTTTGTCATTCAATATTAAATACACATCTGAGAATAGACTGGCAATAGGAAGATTTGTCAATCCCACTTTATCCTTAGTTGAATCAATATTGGTACCATCAGTCTTCTTAATTTGTATACACAATTCTAAATCAATGGATTGACAGTCAATATAATCTTGAGGATTACCAGGTATATCAAACTGAATAGGCTGTTGGTTACCATCGATATTTGTTGTGGGGACTATATCAACAATAGTTGAGGAAATAATGTCAGTTTGATGAGGTGGTGAATCGAAGAAACACAAAGCCGAATTGATACTCTGCATCGTATTAGCTTTACAAATATGTTGTCTTCCTTCGTTTTGACTTGTTTCCAGTCGCTGTGGAATTTCGTTTGCGCTTTCTTGCTTTCACACGACGTCTTGATTTAGAACGTGCTGCTCTGGTGGGCTTTTTACTTCTCCTACGCCTTTGCTTAGTAACTCGACCTGATCCAACTTGTCTTGACTTCCTACGTTTCTTCCGAACTGTACGCCTCGTCTTTGTTAAATCATCTAATGCGTCTATGGCAGATTGCTGTGCACGCAATTTCATGGATTCACCGATATTCTCCCCTTGAAGTGCATCAGCTGCAACATTTGCACCAAAGTCTAAAGCTCTGTTTCCAACCCGCTTCATGAATGGTACGCCATACTTTTTGAGTGTTGGGAGAACCATACGTCTTAGTGCACCGAATATGCCTCCTCCAACTTGTCGTCTACCTCCAGCAAACACGGGATAGCCGCTCTGATAGGATGGACCACTGTAAATGCCTGACATTATGTCCTGTAGATAATTATAGATCCCACAATAGCGTAAAGCCTTAATCTCGTGTCCTGATGTGTAGTGTTAAAACAGTAACACCACCACAGAATGGTACTACTTCACCTGTATCATCATGAATTGATATGTCAATTCTATTGATGACATTTCTGCTCATTGGTACATACATCGTGTTAATAAATTCTCGATTGATTAGTTGCTTCCTTACGGATGAGAGAGGAAATGTGCGCAGAAGTGGGGCCTCAATGTCGCCAACCCTTGTATATTCAATAATGTTACAATAGACGTATAAGTTACTTATATCACGCTCTAGTGATGGGGCTGTATCGCCTATTGATGAGCCTTCATAAATAGTTGATTTTGAGAATCCCAATGTGGACGTTAACACGCTATCCAGCTTGATAAGAGAGTTCTTCCCTACCTTTAGAATCATGCGTTTCTTATGTGGATCATAAGAAAAGTGATATTCATCTGCATCAAGGTAATCTACACCAAACTCATTTAACTTTGTACACAATTCAGATGGCGTTTTCAAGCTTTCAATGTTCAAATTAACTCTTTTTACAAGTTCACTGGAAGTAGACAATTCATCACCCAATATGTCTTCGCTGTATACGTGGATATCCCATGAAGCATTTGTTGATGCTTTGAGTTTAGAAGAGGACAATTGAACCTTGAATGTATCATTTAACTCTGTCAACCAAGGTGCGCTTTCAAGGCCCTTAAACATCCCAATCATTTCAGATCCGAATTCAATAACAGCGGACTCAGACTTTTCCAATGGTGTCTTTTTAGTAAAAACAATAAATTCTACCTCCTTTTCAACAGTAAATAAAGTTACTTTCTCTTTCTTATATTCACAAGTCATTAACGTTTCTGGCACTGATCCTTGAAACTTTCTTGCAAAGTCTTCAACACTTCTAATGACCTCAAATTTATTTTTTACTCGGATGCTCCTCTTTTGTAATGCATACAATGGCACAATTCTACATTGAAAATCAGTGACTTTCCTCTCCGAATTCCACCCACGTCCATTGTACCAATACCTTGATGAGAAAGTTGTTCTGGAATACCCAAAAGTATGACTCAAATCCTTACCTAATACAAGAAGAACATGCTTCCCTTCCTTCATCAATTTTGTTGACCCCTTTATGACTGGTTTGTAGAATTTATTCAAAGTCAGCTTGAAGAGATCATTTATTCGTTCAAACATTCTACCGATTTCCTTTTCTGTATCTTGCAAGCTCATTGTGGGAACCTTAGAATCAAAAGTTGACGTTGCAAATGCCTTTTGAATTTTAATCATGTTTTGGACAGATGGTAAAGATGTTGAAAAAGGATGTAAAGTTAGATGATGAAAAGCCCATGTACCATGTAGACTATTTTGAAATATGCGAAAGCAATCATCCTTCTCTCGTACTTCTTTATGTAATTCAAAATAGTTGTTCTTTAGCAAACTGATATCGTTGTAATAAGTAATTTCAGTTAGAGCAACTTCATGGGGTCCATGCAGAGTAATTGGATTAGCGAATTCAACAGAGTATAGAGATGGTTTGTTACTTGGGAATATCTTGGGGTTGCTATTGCTTGGAAGAATGATATTGAAGTTAGTAGACATGTTAAACTCATATATGTAAGAAGACACATGCTATATTAGCTTAAAAGTTACGAGTGTCTCCCACCTCCACATTTTGTAGATCCTGGTGCGTTATCCAGCTATTGAATGAATCAGGATATCCTTTCCATTTAACTAGATATTTCCTTTGATTGCCATGACCTTTCCTCCTAATTATTTTGTCAATCATATACACCTCTTCACTTCTGTCTACTACTTGCAATTCATAAGAGTAAAATTTTCCTTCAATTGGATTGCCATGGTAATCTATTAATTTATACATGGTGGGTCTAAATTTTGTATTTACTTCATCTACAAAAAACTCTTCTTCAGTCCAATTAGGTAGATACCCCTTCTCAAATGTAGACTTAACCTTTGAAATCCGAACTCTATCACCAACATTTATTTTCTTTTCATTGGAAATGTTTTTCGCTTTCTTATCATACAATCGAAGCCATACATCCATCGCATTATCTGGGGTAACATCGACAGGTTTCATCTTAATGATTCGATGGTAGCTTTCATTGTAATTCTTAACAAATTTCTGCAGCTCACCTATCCAAACATGTGTATTTTTTGCAGTGAAATAGCGCCATATTTTTGTCTTCAGTGTGCGATTGAATCTCTCAACCATGGCAGCTTTATAAGCACTTTTGACACTAAACAATTCCACATTATGACTTTTAAAGAGACTTCGAACATGAGAGTTTTCGAATTCCTTCCCTTGATCGGTCTGTATTCTTTGCGGAACACGCCCCTCATCGAAAATGCTCTGAAAAGCCGCTTCAACTTCTGGTCCTCGTTTAGATTTCAGCGCACGTGCCCAAGCATAGCGAGATAAAATATCTATTACGGTTAAGATGTATTTATAGCCATCATTGTACTGTGATATCTGTTGCATGTCAGCCAAGTCCGCTTGCCATTGACTATCTATATTGTTAACAACATATTTTCTCGTTGGAAACCGCTTTCTCGCATTTTTGTGAAGAGTGTAAGTCGGTTGACTCCTTAACCACTTCTTGACTTTCTCTATCCCCACACCTGCTGCACGAGCTAGAACCTCCGGACGACTGAAACTTGCGGGGTGATTTAAGTCGTAATAAATCTTTCTGAGTTTCACTGCTGTACTCATCGTCTTTGTTCTGATTTGCACGCGTATTACTCCCACAGCAACTGCTAACACAATTGATATCAACCTCTATTCCCTCTTCTCCTTTACCTTCGAGCGCAGATTTCAAACAGCAGCAAAACTTTTGTAGCGACATGATGAGAAGCAAAGCTTAATTTATATTTGCTTAATATTTACTATAATCCTTTCCAACACGCATTGAGCGCCTAGTAGCTCTTTTTGGTTGAAGATCATTGGGATCATGAAGCTCTCGCTTGACCGCCATCGTGGGTGTTTTACTTTTTGTTTCATCTTGTAAGTGACCCTTGTCCAACTCATTCACAGTTGGTCCTCCAATAATATTGTGTGGTACATTTTGATCAGATAAAATTTTCTGAAAATATGACCACCCTTGTGGTGCACCTAGTTTTCGCCTTACATCTCTAACAGCATATTGCAGAAGGTCATCTATGTGACTATTTCTAATAACATCACCAGTTGTTTCATCTATTATCTCCCCTCTCTCATTGAACTTCACATGTGGATCAATGAAGTCAAATAATCGCTCAGCGCGCACACGATATGGTCGAGGTGTTGACAAGGTTATAAATCGTCGCAACTTATCACGAATCTGTCGCCTCTCATCAATGTTTTCAGCTGCTAACTGCATTCGTCGATAGGGATCCTTAATCTTCTGAATTTCCATATCCTTTTGTGTTAGTTCCTTAAGTTGATTCGTAATAGGTTGATCTATATTTTTGACTTCCTGTGCACTTTGTAATGTAGTCAATTGTACATACTCCTCTTGAGGAATGACTACCATCTTTGAATACGACATGTTTGAAAATAATAAGGCAACAAAGTACATTGCTTAAAACTAACTGTGAACCGAGAAAACTGTCATTGGTTCAGCGGAATTAGGTATGATATTTGTTCGAAATCGAAGTCGTTCCGGACATTCCTGGGTTAGATCAATAAATAGATAGCCATGTGGTTTCTTAGTTACATCTTCATATATTTTTGAAAGAACTTTAGGTTGTTGAGGTAATATCTGTCTACTGAGATGATGTATCTGACTGCTGTCTCTTGGATTTTTAAATATTGCCAAATAATGTGTATTCAAACTCCTAGTTCTTTGCTCTTTCCCTCCATCGAAAATGTTTTGGGTGATATAGATAATAAAAGCTTCCCTATGATGTGCAGTTTGAATGAACATTTCAGTTACATCCTTTGAAGATTTGCTTTCACGTAATAGATCATCTAATACTAGTAAGTCACCTGCTTTGATGTCTTCAGTTGTCGGTAACCCTTGCTTCACATCATAACCTTTCTGGCGAAGTGCAGAATGTAGTTGTGGTTGAAATATGCCATAACACCATTTAACTCTTTTAATTTCTTTATTAAACATCTCATTTCTAAATTGTAGTAATTGAGTTACAAAAGTAGTTTTACCGGACTGACTTGGTCCGGCCACACACATTGTGCGATCAGTGAATAGGCGAAAATCTGTCATATTGAAATTTCAAAAGCTTTAAAGACCAACACCCACCAGTTTGCTTAGAATAAAACAAGTCATGTTCCATAACAACTTTATTTACATTTAGAAACTTTCATTTCACATTCACAGCATTTGTGTTTCCTCATCAATGTCAGCATTAAAATAACTTCTCGCGTCAATTTGAGCATCTTGGCGTTTCAATTTCAACTTAACACTCCCTTCCTTGGATTTCCGTCCCCGCTTTTTGCTTTCTTCAACATCCTTCCCATCTTTTGAAGTAGATTTATCGATGGTGATTAGACACTTATCAATCGGCATTGGCTCATAAACCAACTGTAGAACTTTCATTTGTAACGATGCCACTTTTCCGGTTGAGCCGTGAGCACCAATGTATAGACCGTTGACGTGTATTAAACCCATGTATCGTCCGCGCTTCAGATCATCACACTCCATTGTATTTCCAAGTAGATCGAATGCTTGAAAGTGATCGGACAATTTCAAGAATAGCGTATCGAACTCGGGTAAATCCTTATAGCCACTTCCTTCCTCTAACGCCTTCCTCCAATGTGTAGGAGCACTTTCGGGCAACACAACGCATTCCTTCGCCAAAGAGTCGATGGTTTTGAGTATCATCTGCTGCCATTTCGGAAAGGTTACTCGCATTTGTCTCATGTTGCTATAACCAGATGAAGACATACCATTACTGTGGAAAAATGGAACTTGAAGGTAGAAACCATCGTCACCATAGCTCAACGTTTGGAAGTAAAAGGTATTTCCAATCCCTTGAACCTTCCTTGTCGGTCGGAATTTAAAGAGATCACGTTCAAATGAGTCGCTCTCCTCTCTAACTATAAACATTTTTTGAGACATAATTCAATGTTGTACTTATTCGGAGCTTTTCAACCGTCAGTGATGAATGATAGCTTGAAAGTGATTAAAGAGTACAAGCGCGTCTCTCTTATATACATATTCACATGAGTCATCAATCAATGATGACGTGTCAATCCATGATTCGTCGTCTACAGCAACACTGCGGCACCTGCCACAACTTTCCCTAGTGGACTGTTGAGTACATTGTAAATGCTGTTTCCAATATCATTCAACATATTCAAAAACCCACCACCTCCACGCTGAACTAAGTTCCGCCTTTTCATATCACTGCTTCTTGGATTTGAAAATTTTCTAATGCTGTTTAGAGAATCAGTACTCAATAAAGGCTTGTATATTGGGAGGCATTTGTGTATTGCAAAAGCCAAATCACGAATGAAATCATCACTGGAGTTTTGAATTAATTTGCACTTAACTTTATTGTTTCGCATGCTGTTTAACTTTCGCAACGCCTTCTTAAACTGACTTGAAGGTCTAAAAGAACCATTCTTCCGAGAAAAAGATGCCTTTCGTTTTGCAGTCATTTTTATTGTGTTAAAAGCAAAGCATTTATAAAAATATACATTTTTGCTTAGTTCCATGCAATAAAGTCAAACGGTAACAGATGGTAGGTCGTAGTCATCAACATCACTCAAGGTCTGTGTCGTTGCAGTTATAAGCTGTTCTATATTACACATTAAATCCTTTGATAGAGGACAGCATGAACAGCATGGTTTTGAAGCGAAGACTTTTAAAAGATTAGCATAGTACGCTCTAAACTTGATTATGTCCCGATCATCTTGCACTGCCACATTGACGCTCATCGACGGGGGTCCGGTAAACATGTCCACCTTGAATTTACCACCATTTTCCTCATAGTGGCTAAATACGATTATATCATGCAAACAAGTCCTCAATTTCCGTGTTCTCATTTCACAATAGCAACGAGAACTCTGTGGAATAGCTTCCGTCAAACTCAGAGGCTTGAACACTTCATCGAGCCAAAATCGTAGTACTCGCGTAAGGGCATTGGTCAATGTCCTCATTAAGAGTTTCTGAAGTTCAATATCATCTTCACAATGATAGAATGTGACAATATCCTCCATCAGATCTATGAGATCAGCTTTGTAACCAATAACATCATTTGCAGAGTAGAAAATCTTGCTAGTAAACAGATTGTCTTTGTGAATAATTGAAACAGGAATGATCGTGGTAAATGGCATGTTTATTAATGTCTACAATCCTCAACAAGTATGGTTGTAATAGAAGTGTGATAACCTTATATACAAAAGCTGCACAATAGCAACCAATCACAGACACGCATGATGACTCATCATGAACGATATACAGTGACTGTTGAAATTATTTCTTCATCACAAAGGGGACAAAATGTAGTTTCCAAGGGTATATAGCATGTAGAACACATGACAAAATGAGAACATGGTAACAAGAGAAGGGATTTTTCCCGTTCAAAACACCTAATGCAGTTCCGTTCACATAATAGTTTAAACGTCTCTGTTTCTAATTTCTTTCTGAAGTCACTTTCATTGTTAGAACATTTTGATAGATCAATTGAAGGTTTCACTTTTTTTATCTCCGTTTCAGAAAGTTCCAATTTCATCCTCCTAATTTCACTGTCTTTATAATGTAGCATTGAGAAATCTTCTATCCAACTACGATCCAATTTAGCATTCATGGTATGCTCATCCAGATCCATTAGTCGTTCAACTAAATCACCAGCTTTGATATTTTCATTTAGATTTGTAACAGTTTCTATAGCCTTTAGCGAATAACCAAGGTCTCTTGCAACAATCCATGAAATTGGGAAACTAACCATCAAGCAACTTCTACGTATTTATAACTTAACCTAGTTATGAAAATAAATAAAATTGTCATCATAGTCACAATGGCCACAATTGTCGCATTCGAGCAAGCAGTCTCAAAACAAACACCTGTTTAAGTACCGAAATAGATGTTCGCATCCCTATTCTAATTCACATACTCTAATTCAATTTCGGAACAAGCCGTTCCGAATCATTGAGTATGATCTCAATTCGCCTATCAATCGGAACGCGGTTCCTATTTACATGTTCCTATCCATGTTCGCATCCATTCGCAATTCGGAACATGTTCATATCCATGTTCGCATTCGCAATTCGGAACATGTTCGCATTGGCAATTCGGAACACATGTTCCAATCCATGTTCGCATCCACTATCAGTGCGTCCGCAATTCTAACTACTCTGGTGGGCTATTTATTGATCTGCTAAGCTAGCAAACTTGAAATGTCAGCTATGAGGCAGAAAAAGATCTCAACTTTTGCATTAAGACCTGCATTGTAAAACGGTTCATAAATTTCCTTGATAATTGGCTTAATTTCAGTTTAATTAAGATGCATTTTAGTAAATTTTCATTCCTTTATATATCTATTAAGTTTCCAGAGCTGATCATAGAAAACGGACCACCTAAGTCATGCAGAAACTCAATAAATTTCCCTAATGCATCCCATCCTGGAGACGCAGGGAACTATGACTTTTCCATTCATGTACAGTTGTTCCTTTCATAGAGAAATATCTATTTGCATTGCTGTTTGGAAAGTTGACTTTTCTTCACATGGATGCTTTAATCATGAACTAATAATTATTTAGTCCATGCTGTAATGGGACAACTAGAAAATAATCTATAAATATCTATAAATATCTATACTATCTGCAAATGGCCGCAAGGAAATTGGATTATCTATCAAGGATGCGGAGTCGGAGTCCCGGAGTCCCATCATTTTTACTGGAGTCGGAGTCCTATCAAATGATAGGACTCCGGACTATAAATAGACACGAAATATAATACAAACAAATTATTTATTCTCGTATTCTCGTGCATATAGCTGTCACTGACTCGATGTCAACTTTCTCCGTCAAACAAAAGTACAGAGACAGCAGTGCATGCAAAGCTTGTAATAGTTGAGGAAATGAACCGTGATAGTGAAAAAAGGATTGTTTTTTCACTCGGTGATTTAGTAGAGAAGACAAGTCTTCCTAGCCTCGATCACACCTACGCACCAAAGGTTACATCCGAGATAAAATTAAATACAGTGGCGGCTCGTCAGAGGAGGCGAAGGAGGCATTGCCTCCCCATTATTTTCTGCGGCAAGTTATTTTATGTTCCTGACATTTTTCTACTCTATTTTGTTTAATTCATTAAAATATTAACATTGATCACACGGCAACACGCCTTAGCCGAGCAGCGCAGGTATCGAACTCGCTGTATCGCAACACAGGGAGGCGTGCCTCACCTCACAGTGTTTTACGCGGTAGAGAACTTTGATGACACGTGATTGGCTGATTCATTCAGCTGCTTGTTTACAATGTGAAAGGGAGGCATGCCTCAGCCATTATTCGCGTTCGACGTTCGGTACTGCTGCTTCGATATGGCGTCCGCTGCGAATGAAATATGCACAGCAGAGGAGGTTTCCTATGTGGACAGCATTCTCGAAAAGGCGTTTTCACGTTTATCTATTCAGGAAAAGTTGGACTCAAGAGGAGAGGAAGAGAAACACCAAACTTATTTCCGGAATCGGGAAAAAAGTCATAGTTAAAATCTAATTTTTCATTTTTTGCCTCTTCATAGAAAATACCCACGAGCCGCCACTGATTAAATAGTAGTTTATTTGAGAACATTACCTCACCCTCACGTTAATCGTGTGTGATGGTTCCTCCAAAGCGCATATTAAAATCGAAAGTGTACTCGTATTCTTTGGAGAAGGTGATATGGCCCTGAGGCCGAGTCCTCCACGTACCCGGTTCCATAATATAAAGGGTTCAAAAGAAAAGATTCTTCGGGTACTTCCAAGCGATTATTATTGCGTGTGCGACGTTTCGCCCCAAAGGCTTAATCATGCACGAATGAAGATGTACAGCGCAACATTCACATCATACGACCGAAGAAAATCGATAAAGAAAATTATCACGTGAGCACATGTTAAGGTTAAAAATTCTACTGATAACAAAGATTAAAAGTACCATGAAAATTAAGAAAATCTTGAGGCGGATGTGCAAAAGTTCATATGGTTGAAAGATTCTTGTCTGTTCATAGCTTGGTTACCAGCATCATTGATGTATCTGCTTTCCAAGCTCCTTCTCTTCACATAACCTTTCAGATTTCGGTGCACGATCTCCCATTCAATATTCATTGAATGTCCTTTATGGTCAGAAACAAAGTGTTCCTTCACTGCAGAGGGATTACTCGACATTACGTGTTCCTTTATGCGCGTCCCTACCAATCTTGATGTCTCACCGATATAGTATTTCGAGCACAATTTGCAGGTTATCTTGTATATCAGGTTTTTCTCAAAACAGGAATCTTTCTCTTTTTTAGAAAAGTTACATGCACAGCAATCGGCAGAGCATTGAGGCCTTTCCTTAGGGGGGTGGAATCTCCGCTTTAAGCTGCTTCCGGAGTCGTACCAAATTTTCATCAGGTCATGTACACCTGTTCTTTTCATCAAGTTGGATATCTTCCGTTTCAAGACTTCATCAATGAAGGGGATTTTCATGTGGATTTTCTTTTCTTTATCCTTCTTCGATTTAGGCTTGTCTCTAGATCTTAGCTTTCTGTATGTCTTTTTGATAAATGGCAATGGATATCCATTTCTCACGAATTTGTTAAAAATCAAATCGATGGAATAATGACGGTTTGCTTCGGTTGTGGACCGTCTCTCTGCTCGAATTAGTTCCCCGATCAATATTCCACGTTTTTGAGAAATAGGTCCTCCCGCATTCCAAGGGAAAATGCAGCCACTGTTTATCTCCTTCGTGTAAAGTCTCGAGGAGAACGTATTGTCAAAACTTTGCTGTATTTCACAGTCGAGAAAGGGAAGATAGCCGCTGGTTCTCGGTTGGTCTATGGTAAATTGTATGGCTTTGGAGACGGAGTTGCACGTGTTCAACAGTTCCGCAGAGGAGATCTCTGCTGACCAAACAATCCAAACGTCATCAATATACCGTTTCCATATAGTGTCAGGGGGTAATTGACTCAAAATACTTCTTTCCACAAAATCCATGTAAATTATAGCCAATTGAGGGGCTATGGAATTTCCCATCGAGAGGCCATCATTTTGCTTATAGGTAGTACCATTCATAAGAACGAAATCATTTTCCAAAGCCATTGAAACTAGCTTCATGACATGATCGATGTCCATAGTACTCAAAATCTCATTTCTGTGTGAATGTCGCGAAACGAATTGTCTCAATACTGTGAAGATACCAGGTTCTCCGTTTGCATCTGTCCTAGGCACACTACCGTAGAGATTGACAACATCCAGAGATGCTTGACTGAACGTTTTCGTAGGATCTGGCTTCAAGGATGCCAACCATTGTACAAAGTGATCTGTATTCGAAATGTGGGCTTCTACATCACAAAGAAGATCATTTAGGCATTTTGACATTTCTTTTGACAATGTTGAAGATGGAGCGTCTAACGCAGCGACAATTGGTCGACCTTTCAAGGGACCTGGTTTATGATCTTTGGGAAGAGCGTAACAACTTGAAGGAATTGGTTCTGAGCATTTACAATTTTCCAACCATTTGTAAGTTTTCTCATTCCTCGGTTTGTACTTATTGGAAATTTTGGTCAAAGCATAATTGAATTTCACTTGCTTAGTAGCAGGTTTCGTGTCTCTCACTTCCATAAAAGCACCAGTGTTAATTGTAGCCTCTTCCACCATTTTATCATATTGATCTTTAGGCATTGCAACAAGCCTACAGGTCTTGTCAGTCGGAAGTATGACGAGATCCTCTCGTAGCTTTTGGATATCATCTTTGATTTCTTGAGTTAGCGTATTAGGCCTGTGTTTCTTAGCACGAGATATTTCAGACGACTTCTGAAGTAAGGTGCGCATACCACCAGAAAATTCAGCAAGTGCATCATTAGAAATGTCTTTTCTCTTCAATTGAGCAATAACAGCATCCAGTTCAGCACTGCATTCCATCCATTGCTTATCGGAAACTGTTGCGTTGGGGTCAGTAAACGTAGGACCACAATTCAAATAAGTTCGCGTTTTCTCAGAAATAGGTGTTTCGGAAAGATTCGTGAAACCATTCACCTGTGGGGTTTGTCGGTTTGTATAAGGAAGAGTGTCTCTTTCTGATAATAAACGTCTGAACTTATTGCTTTTGGTATGTTCTAATTTCCTCTGAGCATCCCGTAGAAGTTCATTGTCACGTTCTTGCAGAGGAAAGATATATGCACTAATTCTCGATCGTCGATTGTATTCAATGGCTTTGGAAAATGATTTCGTTCTTATGAATGGTACTACCTATAAGCAAAATGATGGCCTCTCGATGGGAAATTCCATAGCCCCTCAATTGGCTATAATTTACATGGATTTTGTGGAAAGAAGTATTTTGAGTCAATTACCCCCTGACACTATATGGAAACGGTATATTGATGACGTTTGGATTGTTTGGCCAGCAGAGATCTCCTCTGCGGAACTGTTGAACACGTGCAACTCCGTCTCCAAAGCCATACAATTTACCATAGACCAACCGAGAACCAGCGGCTATCTTCCCTTTCTCGACTGTGAAATACAGCAAAGTTTTGACAATACGTTCTCCTCGAGACTTTACACGAAGGAGATAAACAGTGGCTGCATTTTCCCTTGGAATGCGGGAGGACCTATTTCTCAAAAACGTGGAATATTGATCGGGGAACTAATTCGAGCAGAGAGACGGTCCACAACCGAAGCAAACCGTCATTATTCCATCGATTTGATTTTTAACAAATTCGTGAGAAATGGATATCCATTGCCATTTATCAAAAAGACATACAGAAAGCTAAGATCTAGAGACAAGCCTAAATCGAAGAAGGATAAAGAAAAGAAAATCCACATGAAAATCCCCTTCATTGATGAAGTCTTGAAACGGAAGATATCCAACTTGATGAAAAGAACAGGTGTACATGACCTGATGAACATTTGGTACGACTCCGGAAGCAGCTTAAAGCGGAGATTCCACCCCCCTAAGGAAAGGCCTCAATGCTCTGCCGATTGCTGTGCATGTAACTTTTCTAAAAAAGAGAAAGATTCCTGTTTTGAGAAAAACCTGATATACAAGATAACCTGCAAATTGTGCTCGAAATACTATATCGGTGAGACATCAAGATTGGTAGGGACGCGCATAAAGGAACACGTAATGTCGAGTAATCCCTCTGCAGTGAAGGAACACTTTGTTTCTGACCATAAAGGACATTCAATGAATATTGAATGGGAGATCGTGCACCGAAATCTGAAAGGTTATGTGAAGAGAAGGAGCTTGGAAAGCAGATACATCAATGATGCTGGTAACCAAGCTATGAACAGACAAGAATCTTTCAACCATATGAACTTTTGCACATCCGCCTCAAGATTTTCTTAATTTTCATGGTACTTTTAATCTTTGTTATCAGTAGAATTTTTAACCTTAACATGTGCTCACGTGATAATTTTCTTTATCGATTTTCTTCGGTCGTATGATGTGAATGTTGCGCTGTATATCTTCATTCGTGCATGATTAAGCCTTTGGGGCGAAACGTCGCACACGCAATAATAATCGCTTGGAAGTACCCGAAGAATCTTTTCTTTTGAACCCTTTATGTCTTTGGAGAAGGTTGGGGGATTTTCCTGCCTGGTAGAGACCGGAGAAAAACCGTGTGAAGCACTCATCAACAAGATGGGAGGAGCCGAATCGTATGCATATAACTGAAAGCGGCATTTGATAAACTTTCATCGAAAATGATTGATGATACAGCAATGAGCACTAAAAATAGGTTCGGGTAAGCCTACAATGCTATATGATGTAGGTTACTATTTTATTAAAAAGAACTACGCTTTATGCACTTGCCACCCGGAGTCGGAGTCGGAGTCCTATCAGCACCCGGAGTCGGAGGGACTCCGCATCCCTGGTCCAAACAAATAGTCTGTAGCAAAGCCAACCGATGTCCACAAGAAGAAGTTTGTTACTGCAGTCATTATTCGATATCAACAGAGACACAGTGTGAATACATTTCACATTGATAATTCACATTTGACATTCATACATTTGAAATGATTTCACCACTACATGAGATGAAGACCAATGAATAGTAGGCCTATACAGTCTATAGAAACTCGAAAACCTCATTTAAGTACTCCTGAACTGTTGCTAAAAGCAAAATGTCTTCGGTAACACCGAAGGTTATACTATTAATGAATATCATAATATTTTTTGTCGGAGGTGGTCAACTCGTCATTCTGGGTTTTAAGAGTTAAATGCATGGGTTTAAAGTTTGTATCAATGGAATTTCTGTTCAAAACCCAGCAAGGATTTCTCAAGGGAGTCCTTTAAATCTGACCTGTTCCCCTAATTTGCATGTTCAAACACCAAAAGAAGGCTTGTAGCCACTCTAGCCTCTTTCGAATTTTGCAGGTAGATTTTAGAATATTTGTTCGTGTCATAGGGTCAATTGGAATGCTTCACTGCTGCCCGTATAAGTTTTCTCAAACACATCATTGCGAAACCATGACTTAATGTCGACTGTCTTATGATGACGAACAAGTAGTTGTCTCTGAAGTACTCGAAATGTAGTCAAGTTGCCCGAAAAGAATTATCGTTCTATTAACTCTGAGCAGCTGCTATCGAATGAGCAAGCATGCGATTGCTTGTTAATTATCTCTCTATTAGTAATAACATTGACTATGTGTGCTACTGAAATTAAAGGATAATAGTATGCTGTAAAGTTATATAACTAATTTTAAGACTTCATGATAGCAGAAACTAAGGATAATTAAGGAAAATTCGAGAGGGAAGTCACATTTCAACAACTCAAGAAATTCATCATAATTTTTTTGATCATTTCAGAAATATAGCCGTGAAACAAGCACTTATGCCGAAGATTGCTTGAAGTGCTCAGGATGAAAATTTGTCAAGATCACCGATTGTGAGACAGTCTGAGTATCTTCAGCAAATTAATGGAAATTAATAAGTAATTGTTTTGAAATGTAACCACAAAGTACATGCTTTCAAACGGAGAATGAATAAAAAAGGTCTGGACTCATTTAGCGATTTCTCATAATAGATAGAAACATAGAGTAAGTATATAGGCTAGTAGGTAGAGATGAAAAGATTCAGTTTCTTGCGGAGATTAGGTTCCTATGGTCCAAAAAATTATTTGAGCAGTTTTCAAAAAGCTAAACTTTTGCAAATTATATAAGCTTATAATATTGACATGAACATGATCTAAAAGTAGTATGAAACATGTTGAATATCAAAAGGAATGAATATCTGATAACAAGCATCTTAACTAAATGGAATTTAAGCTACTTATACATATGGAAATACATAGGTATAGGGAATTTCATGAAGCGCAGTATAACGGAAGTATTCATGAAAAAAGTCGAAGTCTTATTGTGCTTTCTTGGTTGAAATGTCAAGTTTTCAATTCCATTTTTATCGATATAATTTTATGATTCACTGAATTTATGTTTCATTTCTTGAATCTGAATAGCGATGTGGGCCCATCTACATCTTTTAAAGTTAATTGAAATCATTGTCTTTGTTTATGTTGTCTTGCCCTTCCACTGGCCGGTTGCTTGTGATATAATCACGCTTAAGAAATTAAGAGGTTCAGCATGAAGCAATAGCAACTGTCGAGTTGCTTATTTAACAAACATTAAATCTCCAAGGCTGTCAATACTCGGAAGATCTGTAAAATACTATTATTCTTAATGCATTGCTATCATGATCAGTCAATTCCGTGGTAATTTTTTCAAAACTGCCAAAATTTGCACATCTCACATTTGGTAACAATATCCAACTGCATTTACCTCGAGTTCATTTAACCCTTTCGCGTCTATTGTGTCCATTTGGCAACATTTCGACCCTCATCTTTTGGATCAACATTGCGCAGCAAATTTTTATAACGCAAAAATTTATAATAAAAGAATGAGGAAATCAATACTATTCTGATGGCATCAGTCCCAACCTCATACGATGTCTGAAACGCCTGCACATTGCATTCTTTAATTTTGAAAATATCTTGCACGTGAAAGGGTCAATAAAATCGGAACTGTATACACATTGGGGATTTAATAAATGCTGAGTTGTTACTCTTACTAACATACTTACTATATGGATAAATAAAAAATTCTTATCAAAATAGTATATGTAGCCAGGTATGACAGTGCTCTGACTTCGCTCAATTTGACTTCATTAAGGATTGTCCCCAGCAATATTCAGGTAAGAAAATTTCATGTGGAACAAATTGTAGCACTCGCGCTCGAGAAATTCACGAAAAATTGTTGTTTTACAATTGGAGATTTTCAATTGATCTAAATATGTTTCCACTGAAACCTGCAATAATTTTCAGGAGTAAATTTAACACAAAGATGACTAGCCGGGATTGGTTGCTACTAGGAGAAGGCTGCTGACCAAAGATGAACCTCAACTAAAGCATGTTTTCCCTAGGAAAGTAACTCATTCTCTGTTGTAGTTTGTGATCTTTTCTTCTGCCCAGTGATTTTTTTGTACGAATACCATCGGTACATGTTGCTACAGCATTGACGGGGCAACTTGTTGTGGGTTAAGTAGAAGATCAAAATTCGCTCCCAAAAATAATTGCGAACGGGTGCTCAATGTAATGAATGTTGTTATTGGGCCTATTCAAGTTGCATTGATAAAGATGAACCTTGTTTTAAATGTCACGATCGCGATTCATGAACATTTTAGAAATCTCACACAGACTTCAGCATTTTGTTAACCATTTTTACCCATAAGTTACATATTTTTTAACTCTTTTGTACGACCATGAATGTTCATATTTTGCGTACTTATACAGCATTGTGACATAACAACAATGATATATAATATAAAGGAACATCATCAGACTATGACGTTGGAATTCTAGTGTTTGTAACAACTTGTCCCGCTTGCTGTAGCAACATGCCCGCTGCTGTTATCACAATTCTTATCTCCTTTCAAATAATTGCAAAAGAAAAAGTATTTGTTTTTGAAATCTATTACACAAGATTTTCCAATGATCAACCGGATCTCGCGGGGTCTTCGGTGTGGACCCATAAACAATTTTACTTTCCAGTGCTTATGATGCAAAAAACTATCATAATTCATTAACTTTCATCCTGCCTTGATTACTTTACAATAGAAATATAGCCAGCTTTCAAGTCTCAATATCAGGTCAGTCGCACGGATGGATGAATTTATGCACGAACACGTGTGCAACAGGTGTTTTCCTCAATTGCAAAGAAACACTGTGCACACATGTGTTCCTGAGCTGCAACCATTAATGTGTCTGATACAGATTGTTTCATAAAAAATGGATCACCCTTAAACATCGCCTTAACTTTAACTTTGTCTAACTCCGCCAAACTTGAACGAATTGCTCTGAAATTTGGAAGATATATCAGTTGTGCTTACTAATATCATTGTTGGAAATTTCAAGCATGAATATTGAGTTGTTTTCCTGTTATAGATAAAAAAGTAGTAGATAATTTGATCTTCATTTAGCAATGTTACACAAAATCATACCTCACTCTTACAAAATTACATTTGTTTCCTTTGTTATGTAATATGTTGTTCTACAAGCCAAAAGCTATCAAGAAAAACAAAAATAAAGAAAATCGGTCAATCAGAGCCAGTATAGCACCATTATTCATCAACAATAATGTAACTGCTACATGTGATTAACTGGACTTCATGTTCCATAGCTTCCTGACTTCGTTGCGGTGGTGTTGGCAGCACTCCTGATTGCTTTCAGCAAGAAATCTATCTCTTACCGGTTGAAAACAATACAAAGCACAAATGAACAATAACGAGATCGCATTCGCAAAAGGCAAAGTGTCAGCCTTGCTAGAACGAGGGTTTTCATTGCGAACTACAAGCAAGCGAATAAATGTCCCTTACACAAATGTGCATCGATGGCATAATGATGATTTTCGACTCTGTCGTAAAGAGGGCTCTGGCCGTCCACGCAAAACATCCAAACGTAGAGACAGCCTAATTTTGGGATTTGTTAAAGTTGATCCAAGTCACTCGTTAACTGAGATGGCTGCACTAGTCCACTATTCGTAGAAGACTTATTGAGTCGAATTTCAAGAGCTGCAAGAGGCCCTCTCAGATCGAATTATCAGATCAGCATACAAAAAGACGTCTCAGATGGGCAATGAGTCATTGTCACTGGCGAAATCAATGGGATCGCGAAGGGGATCGAAGGTTGTCTCGTCTGATGAGGCATCAGTCCGTCTGAGGGATAGTGATGGTCGATTGAGATTATGGATAAAATCTGATCAGGAAATTCCGAGACATTTACATCGTCCGCGGGTACAAGGTGGTGCGACTCTACTGATTTGGGCTGGCATTTGGACCAATGGCCGCTCTGAACTTCGCATACAGCAAGGAACCATGAATTCTGAACGCTATGTGAATGTTTTACGAATGAACATTGGCCAAATGACAGATCAACTTGGTGATCCATCGACTTGGTTATTTATGGATGATAATGCTACGTGTCACAGGAGTAGTAGAGTCAACTTATGCAAGTCTCAATTAGGGCTTAGGACATTATCTTGGCCAGCTCGTTCTCCTGATCTGAATCCCATAGAAAAAGTATGGAGTATTCTAAAACGTAACGTTCGTCGTTCACTGCTACCTACAGATGGCGTATCACAACTTACGTCACTGTTAAAAAGAGAATGGAGAAAGTTAGATCAGTCAAAAATCAACGATATCATCGAATCAATGCCTAGACGAATTGGTAATGTCATTGACAATAAGGGTAGGGCCACAAAATATTAGCTTCTTAAGAACCGTTACTGTATCATAGCTTATGAGATTATATAAGGACATTTAAATATATTAGGGACATGAAATAACATGAAAAATGCTTTCTGTATCATACTTATGTTTTATTTAGTCAAATTTTAGGATGATCCACTTTTTATGAAACGGACTGTAATATACGAATATTTACTCTAGTCGTATGTTTTAGATAACATATTTAATAGCAAATTTAAAGAAACTCTGTGGACAACCTGGGTAAAGGATCAGAGCTTCAACTATAATAGTAACCATTGGAAAGTGATTCAAAATGTTGCCCGATGAATGACTCATCAAGAGTAATGGGTAAAAGACCGTTTGAGGACAAGACAAATTCAGAAAAATTGGTATTTTTAAAAACGACATAAATTCATGAATTTGAACCCTTTTTCAGGTTATGAAGACCTAAATTCATAAATTGAGGCGTTTTTAAAAATACCAATTTTTCTGAATTTTTCAAAATCTCAAGTGTGTGATTATGACATTTTTCATTGCTCAAATCATGACCGTTCAAGGACACCGAAAATCATAAAAGTTAAGAATCTCAAATTTGTGATTAAGATTATTTTTTCTCTCTCTTAAATCATGATTGTTCCAGGACACCGAAAAAATCAGAAAAGTTAAGAATCTCAAATTTGTGATTAAGATTATTTTTTCTCTCTCTTAAATCATGACCGTTCCAGGACACCGAAAATCATAAAAATGGTAATTTTAAAAACGTCTTTTAAATCCATTTTTCAGGTTTTTTAAAATATGAGATAACTAAAATTATGTGTCTAAAAATATTTCTTTAAAAATGGAAGAAACAAAAGTGGAAGAAACTTCGAGAATATATCCTTCGTTATCACAATTAAAAATAACTGAATTGAATAAAGAAAAACACAAGGATAGAGTACGTTATATGAAAAATAAGGAATCTCAATTATTATTAAGATTACAGCATTATGATAAATTAAGAAAGAGATGGTCTAAAGTTAAGAATGTAACACAAGGAATTGGCATATTCTTAACAATAAGTTTAGGTGCTTTAACAATTGTTATATCTTCTGGTGCTCTTACAATTCCAGTAATTGCTACTGCTTTAACAGGTACGGGTGTTTTTACAACTTCACTTATTACAATGTTAGATAAATCTTTAATAACTAAGAAACGAAAATCATTAAAAAATAAACATTTACATGTTAAAGAAGTTTATCACAAATTACATTACTACTTTCAAAGAGTATGTGATGATAAATATTATTACGTTAGATGAGATTGAAAAATTTGATCAAATAGCTAATGAAGTAAATCAAATATCATTTCAATTACAGACCGAAAAAGTTCATGACAAGAATAAACAGGATGGCAAAATTTCTAGTGATGGTAAAATTTCTAATGAAGAAAATGATAAAGTTTTTTTAGAAGAACTAAAAACTTTATTAAACAAAACTTTATTAAACAAAACTTAAAACGTGAAAACATTAAACGAAAAGATTGCAGACAACAAGGCAATAAAAAAATAATTTGTTCAGTAAAATGTTTTTGTTGTATTCCAATGTTACCACAAAATTCGAATATTATATTTTAAAAATGGATAAAGTTAAAGCTGATAATCAAAAAAGAATTAAACAATTAGAAGAGTTAATAAAACAAAGAAATATTATGAAAGAAAATCATCTTCAACATAGAATGATAAAAGCTGGTATTCAATCTGATATGTTTGAAAAAATGCAGCAAACCGAGCAAGTAAAAACTGATTTTGAAAAAACTATGGAACCATTTAAAAAGCTTGAAAAAGAAAGTACAAATAATGATAAACAAATTAATATAACAGATCCAGAACACAAAACTATATTAGATGACTATGGATTACTAGAATCAAACATTAATAAGAAATTACCAAAATCTATGCAATTTGAACATTCTATTTCATTTATAGATGGAAAAACAATACCTAGATTTTATCTTGGACAAAAAGAAATATTTCCACAACCTTTTCGAGGTTTAATTTTTTCACCAGATAAATCTTCCTTTAGTTTAGATAGAAATTTTGTTGATCTTTTAAGAGGAGCAGATTTAAAATATTATGCTGTAGGAGATCTCATAAAATATAAAGCTATGTTAGATAGAGTTGGTGCAGCAAAATCTCTTAGACGTTATAAACAATTAGAAAATTTATTATCAACGGGAGTTAAAGTAGGAAAAGGTTTTAAAACTGAAACAACTGTATTCTTACCAGATGATCCACAAGAATTACTAAATAGATTAAATATTTTAATATCTGCAATAAAAGAAGGACATAATTCTAGTTTCAATGAAATTCATGCTATATTGAAAAGACTGTTAGAAAAGAAGATTCTAAATGAAGAGGATTATAAAAGTATAACGGGACATCTCTGATGTCTTTAAGGGCTTCGCCCGTAGCTGAAATATGTTGTTGTTTTTAATTTTTCATAAAAAAATATTTATTCAAAATTTTAACTAAAAAATGTCTTCGAAAGAATTATCATCAGCAGATTTAGACAAAATTAATAAACATCTAGAAAATCTAACAGAGATTTTGGGTTCATCAAAATTTAGTACGACGTTAAAAATTATAACAACTACTTCATCACACACTTGTAATTTAGAACCCATTCTTCATTGGGAACAAAATAAAAATTATCAAATTGCATTGACTAGTTTCTCCACATTTAACACTATTCAAAACGTTATCAAAGATGTGAATGATCAATTTAGATATTCTACTGATAAAGGCAAAACGTGGAAAGTACTAACTTTTCTTCCTGGTTCTTACGAAGTTGAATCAATATCAAATGAAATTAAGAGACATTTAGGTATACCATTTAAAGATAAGAAACAGCTACATTTTGCAGTTGAACCGGCAGTTAATAAATTTTCTCTTACTTTAGACGAAAATCATCAAGTTGATTTTAATCATGATAGATCATTGACAAAGCTATTAGGATTTAATAAACAAACTTATAGTCAAGGTTATCATTTAGGTGAGAAGATTCCAAAAATAACTGAAATAAATTCAATTGCTGTACATTGTGACATTATTGAAGGAGGATATATAAATGGTAAATTGTCAGATTTAATATTCAGTTTTCCAGCTTTTACTGTACCCATTGGTTATAGATTAAATGTAATTCCACAAACATTAATATATTTCCCTATTACAAGAAAAACTATTAACAACATTAACATTAGAATCACTGATGAGAAAGGACAAGAAATAAATTTTGGAGGTGAAGAGATTATGATAGATCTTTTGGTTCGGGAGGTATAAACTCCCACGCGAAGCTAGAGAAGTTTAATTTTTTTCTTATTATTATTATTATTCTTATTCTTCTTCTTTAGAAACAAAAAATAAAAAAAATAAATTTTTTTTAATTAAAAAATGAGTGAAGTGCCCCCATTAAATAAAAAAAAACTTAGATTTAATCATCATCCAAATTTATCTAATAAAGTTTTATCAGTTATCTGTGGAAGATCAGGTTGCGGAAAAACGTATCTATTATTTAAGATTCTCACGACACCCAACTTTTTGGATTATAACAATCTTATAATTTATACAACAACAGCAGAACAACCCGTCTATCAATTTTTAAAATATGGATTTGAAAATAATCTTAAAAAAACAGCAATTGCTTCATTATTCTAAAATCTGAAGATGAAGAAGAAATAAGTTTGTGGTGTGAAGAAGCAGCAAAAAATAATCAGTTAGTTGAAACCAATAAAAATAAGCATATAAAGATACAATTCATAGATGATAGTGGTAATATGCAAGATCCTAGTAAACTAGATAAAGCGAAAAAACATTGTGTTGTGTTTGATGATTGTGTTAATGACAAAGATCAGGCAGTTCAGAGAAATTATTTTACAAGAGGTCGACATAATAACTGTAGTGTTTTTTATTTAACACAAAGTATGTATTCATTAGATGGCAGCGTTATTAGAAAGAATGCTAATATTTTTATGCTATTTGAAATAAATGCAAGAAACTTAAGTGATTTGTTAAGAGATTTATGCGTAAGAAATAAGGATGAATTTAAACAATCGTGTAACAATGCTTATGCTTGGTCAAAAGATTATGGATTTATCACAATTAATATTGATAAAAAAATTCATGAAAGAGTTATAGAACATTTGTTTACTGAGTAATAAAAAATTTTTATACTGAGTAATAAATAATAAAATTTTTATTCTAGACTGATTTAAATAATAATAAATAAACTTTAAAAAGGTAAAATTTTTCTTTTATCATCAAATGGATCTAATGCTAATTTATGTTCCTCTTTTAAATACATTTTATGTTTCTTTGAATTAAGTCTATAATTACATGCTGTTTTTATTTTATTATTAAATAATGTATTCTTATAATCTTGAAATGTTATTTGGTTAGCCACTGATGCCTTTGAAATTCCTTTTAATGTTTTATGTGTTTTAATATTATTAGTTGTATCATAACAGTAACATTTAGATTTTAAAAATATAGCTTCTGTTATAAAATCATCATTTCCTAACTCATCTTTTACTTTACATAATTCTGAAGGATGAATAAAATCTTTTATTTTATCTATTTCTTCATCAAGTGAAGAATTATACGGTACTGTTATTTCTAAGAAAACGGAATCCGTATCTGTAAAGTGTAATTTATAGTTTTTGCCATAAGCAGGTGCTAAATGATCATATATAAATCTATACATAAATAGCTTAGCTAGTTCTAATATAGTGAATCCAATAAAATTAAACTTATCATGCTTTACGCTGATTCGACGTAAATGTACAGCACATAGATTATCACTGAATCTAGTAGTTCTTTTATATGTAGGGTTCCTTGTTAAATTTTGAAACCTATCTTTATCATAAACTATTTCAATATTTTGTCTATTACGCACATTTTCTAAAGTCTTACCATAAAATGCATTATTCATTGATTTGAAGAACACGTTTCCAAAATCATCTTTATTTCTTTTAGCTATTTTACGTTTTTCAATATTGAACTCTATATAATTTTTTAACCATTTAGATCTTTGATAAAATAGATTTCGATGTATTTTGGTGAGAATCATTCCATGTTCTAAATACCAATCTAGCATTCTTCCTTCAACAACATACTTTCCTTTATTACTTTGTGTTAACATAAGTTTTTTTGTTGGTCTGTATTTCTTAGGAATTATAGATTTTTGATAATCTGAAAAATCTTCTATAATGGGAATTTTGTTTTTGGGACAGAAAGGAAAATATTTTGTTTTATCTTTTACTTCATCAGGATATACTAAATCAACTTCATATATATAACCATGATTATTTTCACCATCTAATGTAGGTTCGTATTCAAGAATGGTACTCCATTCCATCTCACCTGTTGGTAATTCTTGTATCATGCAAGAAGAATATAAGCTATTAAAATCATAATATAACAAATAGTTTTCTCTCATGATTTCATCAACTGCTGCTTGACTATCTTCATTTGATATAATTCCTTCTATATTTCGATTAAACAATTTTATAAACTGATCGCTTTCTTCTGGAGATAACGGTTTCATTATTCCATAATCATCAGGATTTACTTTTTTATTGTAACACTGTACATAACGATTACCTAAAACTGATGAAACTCCACCTCTAATTCCAGATTCAAAAAATAATAATTTATCATATGTATTTTCTTTATAATGTTTAAGTTTAACGGACTTTGTCCTAGAGCCATCAGCTTGAACACCAGTATGTTTCAATCCTGCTAGCCATGTTAAACCTGGTGTAGAATAACAATAACATGGATCTATTCCGTAATATTCTAAACACATGTCACGAAAGTTTTCAAAAAGATCAGCAAGGATTAATACATCTATCTGAAGATACTTCATTGTATAATCATACATTGTTTTACAATTTAACTCTCTCCAATTCTTTTCAGCTTCTGCATAGTCTTCTTCAGATAATTGTGATTGTTTTAATGTTGATTTAAATTTATTTATTGGAGGAAGTTTTTGTTCTTCCATAATTTTATTCACAGAATTAAAATCTCCAGTTATATATTCATACGGAAATATTCCTTTTAAAGGCTTTAGATTATATTTATTTAATATTTTACATTGTTCAGGTTTCAAAGTCTTTCCCATAACATCTAATGAATAAGGAGTAAAAAATCTAAATGCATCTAAAATTCTAATACAACCTAATTGCATTGAAAAATATTCTTCTTCTGTTTTACATAGTACATTTATTTGTTGTTGTTGTAATTTTTCTGATGAAAATAAATCTTTCATTACCAAATGGAAATCATATTTAGAACCATTGTAGAAATATAAAGGAACAAAGTTAAATTTAAATTTATTAGCATTAAGATTACAAGAATTATGTGCTGCACCTCTATATAATCCATTTAGATGATCATGATCTTTTACTTTGTTGGCAGAGCCGTCGCTTCGCTTATCATTACCCAATTTTTTTCCAAAGTAATAACAATTTGTTTCATTAACAAAATTAAATTTTTCTTCATCCGTTAATGGAAGCATTGGTATATTTGTTTCAAGCAATTGTGAAAAACGTCCTTGTAATTCTTCTACTTTCTTTGTAAACATTTCTGAACTATCTTCACCATAGTATTGAAAATATTCTGATTTAAATAATTCAGGATAATTTGAATGAATGTACATTTCCCAACATTCAGGTGCACTTTTTTCATAATTATCATTTTCATAATTATCATTTTCAGAATCAGAAGCCCTAGAACCTTCGGTTCGATTTTGTGTCATGTTAACATTATATGCTTCGAAATCACAATAAATAGTAAAGGGTACTTTATTTTTCAAATAATGTCTATTATATTCTAAATAATCATCTTTTGGAAATGTGTTTCTCACTGCTTCATTTTGTTGGCAATTCTCCAAATGTCTATTCATTTCTTCTTTAGTTCTAAAACTTGTCATACATTGGAGACAGGGAAAATTAGCATTATCTGAAGTTTTTGTAAATATAGAAACATCTTTACACAATATAAAATGACCCTGATAATATAATATATTCGCTTGTGCTGGTTGTTTTGTTTGTTTTAATTTTTCAAATTTATCTTGATATATTTCATGTGTTAAATCAATTTGTCTTTGTAAATCTTTTTCAGACTGTTGATAATTTTGATTTAATATTTGTAGCTGATAAATATATTCTTTATCATATTGTTCTTTATATTGTTGTAGACATTTTTTTAGACATTCATTTATTTTTTGATTGGTTTCATTTTCTTCATTATTTAATTCTTTTTTGTCTTCATTTAATTTTTGTATCGTTTCTATCTTATTTTGATATTTATGGCCATATTCTTGTACTAATATTTTTGTTTGTTGTTGATAATATGTTTTACATTTTTGTAAAATTTCATGTAAATTTTGTAGTTTTTGTTGATATTCTAAAGATAAAGATAAATAATCGGAATCATAATTACAATTATGTCCTTTATAATTATTATGATTAATCATTATTGGTGATAATGTTTTAACAATTTGAAATTTTTCAGTACATATTATATTTCCTTGGTAAAAAATATTATGATGCATGTAATTTCCTCTATCATTATAAACTATTTCTGATTGACATAAATTTTTATTATTCAAATAAAATTTTTTTGAATCTGAGTAAAATGGAGTAATATCACCAATAGAAACATAATTCACATTTAATTCAAAAACATTTACTTCTATTAAATTTTTATTCTTTTTATGAAACTTTATTAACCTATTATAATCATATGGAAATTCATCTAATCCATCAGAGAGATCAAATTCATTTATGTATTCTTCTCTATTATAATGACTTAGTCTTTCTTTGTGATATTTTGCAGGATGTAAATGTGCTATAATACTCCACAGAAAACAATAATCATCTTCATTTTTTGTGTTGATTATTTGTGGTGAACTGAAAGGCAAAGGAACATAACTACCACCAGTATTATTTTTATATTTATCAATTACTATTTTCTTAGATAGTATTTTAACAAATCTCCAAACAGATTCACGTAACTGGGCTTCAATTATACAATTTTCTAATTTAAGTATCATTTGTTCAAATATGGGTTGTATATCATTTACATTATGAATTTCTTGTGAATTTGTAAAATGTCCTTGTATTATTTCTTCAGGAATTCCATCAGGTCCATTTTTTGTATAAAGTACTTCTACATTCATATAACATTTGAAAGATTTCTTAAATATATTATAAAAGTTGGAAAGAATATCAGAAAAAGTTTCATCGGTTTCATTATGTTCAACGGGTGAAACCCTGGAAGACATCTCCGATGTCCCGTGTACAGCTTCATCTTCACTATTAAAAACTTTTTTATATTCCGAATGTGAATAATCATCATACATTTTTTTAACTTTTATATCAGTAGGTAATGTTTCTAGATAGTTTTCATAATTATTTAATTTTAATATGTTTCCTTCATCAACTCGATCTACATTTCGTAAATGCAATTTACTTTGTAAATGAGATTGATAACTTCTTTTTGTTTGCAACTTTTTTTACATAAGTTACAATAAAACTTAGTATTTTCCATTTTTTGTTTTTTAAAGAAAAAATTTGTGTTTTAATTTTAGATATAAACATTCTAATATCAAGGTCTTGAGAGTTATTTTATATTATTATATATTTCACGTTCCTAAGTTATTTTATTTTCTTTATCATATTAAGTTTTATCATATTAAGTTTTATCATATAACGTTTTATCATATAACGTTTTATCAAAAGATAATTTAAATTTATTTTCACTAACTATTGATTCTTCATCATCATCATCAATTGATTCTTCATCATCATCATAATTTTTATTGTTTTAAAAATGATGTTACCAAATGTTGGTGGAGGTGCATATATCCCGAATAATCGTGGATTAGAAATAGAAATAGAAAATTATATCATGAAAACTGGAGACGTTTTATCTGGTCCATTACATCCTTCCATTCTTCCGCAACAAAATACAGAGTTAACAAATAAACGATATGTTGATACACAAATCAATGACTTAAAAGAAAAATATATAAATGATGTTTTTGTTCCACTGATGAATGAATTAAAGTTGCTTAAACTTAATGACAAATCATTAAACGAAAAATTATTAAAACTTGATAAAAAGGATAGAGAGCTAGAAGCAGATATAGCAAAACTTTTTAAAAAGATTTATGAACAATCAAAAATTTTAATATTACTTTCTATAAACTTAAAATCTGCAGTCATTAAAAATAAACAACAGATAAAATTATTGAAAGAACAATTAGAAGATGAAATAGAAAAACTACCTGGAAGAATTAAAAAAAATTTAAAGCAGTTACAAACTACATTCCAAAAAAGTGTTGATGAATTAAGTTCTAAAATTACTCAACAAATGAAAAAGATGAATAGAATAATAAATGAAGTAAACTCACTTAATGAAAAAGTTGATAAAATGAAAACTCTTAAAATCAATTTAGAAAATGAATTAAAGAAAAATTTACAAGAAAACTCTAGAGGAAATAAAGAACAGTTAGATGCTGTTAAAAACAAGTTGGATGTTCTTAAAGTTCAATTGAATGCTCTTAAAACGGCGCTGAAGATTAATCAGGAAAAAATGCAAGTTAATAGAACAGAAATTAAAGTACATCACACGCTACTTGACGCAATAGATAAAGTGCAAAAGAAAATTAATAAAGTTATCACGAAGTTGTTGAACATTCACACACGTAAATCTAAACGTAAATCTTAACGTAAATATTTTTTCCAAAAGTCAAATTTAATCCTAAAAAATGCCTATAATTTATAAACACAATCTTAAACATTTTGCTTCAAATAATAAAATTGCTCATGAACCATCTATGAAATCTGTTTACCATTATGACAGTGTAGAAACAGTCGGAACACAAAAGTTCCTGGGCACCGCAGGTGCCGTCCAAAAAGAAGGGGCTGGCATCTTTTCTGGTATCGGCAGTATCGTTAACTTGATAAAAAATAATAAAGATTTGTTTACATCTACTGCAAAAGGAGCAGCTGCTATAGGTAGTACAGCTAGTGCAATATCAAATGCTGTTATGTCACAAAACGAATTAAAACAACTAGAAGCTATTCGTAAACCTAGGAATGATTCTGAAGAGCTAGAAAAATTAAAAAAACTTTCAGAGGAAACAAAAAACAAAATTGCTAACATAACTGTGGGAGGTGAAACCTTGAGGAGCGGAGCTCCGTCTGATAGTAAACATAATGAAAATAAAAATAATGAAAAAACAATTGAAGAAATAAGAGGCAATGGTATTAATAGCGGAGCTGGTCTAGCAAAATTCTAAAATCATATTTTAGTAAAATTTTTTTAGTCAAATTTTTTTAATTACATTTTTTAGTAAAAGTTTTTTAGTAAAATTATTTTAGTAAAATTTTTTCTGGGTGTGAGAAAAAACAAAAAGTCAAATTATTTTTTAAAAAATGTCTTCGCTTATCGAAAATAAATTTAGATTAGACGATCCTCCGTTCGTCAGTTATAATCAAAAAAAGAATGACTATATAAGAATTGCTATGAATCCCGGATCTTCCAGTAGAGTGAATACTGGAGGTGATTTAATTTTTGAAGTTGATAATCAACAAAGTTATTTGTATCTACCTGATTCATTTTTACACTGTGAATATTCTTTATATAGTGATGCCATTTTTACAACACCATTACCAGATAACGATAATATTGCATTAGAGAATAATTTTTTTCCAAGACTATTTACACAAATGCGTTTAGATGTTGCAACTCAAAATATAGAAACAATAAGTGATTCTCCAGGTGTAATTGATACAATGCTTAGATTTGTAGCAATTGGTGAAAATAATAAAAAGTATGAAATCGAAGGTTGGTTTCCTGATACTAATGATGGTATAATTGTTGATGATTTAACTCACGCTGGAACAGATGCAGCGGGAATTGCGAAAGATGTAGAAAATATTGCAAAACATTTAAATAAAACAAACAATGCTGCATATAAAGAAAGACGTGAATTTAACAAGAAAAGTAAACAGACAGTAAATTGGTCATTGTCTCCATTATTCGGATATTTAGATTATGACAAAATATCATGTCAATTAAAATTTAAATTAATAATTCATCGTACAGCAAATAATGAATTAATCTTTTTTGGTAAAACTGGAAAAAAGCATATTTAAAAATTGATAGACTCGAATGGTGGATTAAGCATATTACTCCTAGTTTAAGGGTTGAAACAGCTATTGCAAAAAGATTAAATACTAACAAACCAATTCCAGTAAATTTTCTAAAGCGTACTGCTAGTTCTGTAACTTTTTCAGAGCAAAGATTTAACTGGCATTTTACTAGAACTGCGAATACTCCAAGATATTTATTACTAACTTTTCAAAGAAATAATTCTCCAAGTTTTGATAAGATCAATAATCTTTTTCATATTAATACAATTCGAAGTTTACAAGTTGCTTTAAATCAAACCCGATATCCAATTGATCCATTAAGATTCGATGATACCAATAATCAATTTATGGAAGGATATGATTCTTATCGAAATCTTTGTATAGAATTTGGAGTTGAACCACAATTAACTCCTGGAGATTGGAGACATTTATATCCTGTTTTCTGTTTCGATTTAAGTGCACAATCTGAAGATATTATCAAGACTGGTTGTGATGTAACAATTAATATTGAAAAGAAAGATTCCACAACTTCATTGATGGCTTATGGTTTATTGCTAGAAGATGTAAAATATCCTATTGAAGTTCTTAATGGAAAGATGGCTAGGATCGGTTAATTAAAATTTTTTTATAACATAACATTTTTGTTAACTTAAAATTTTTTTATTAAAAATGTCGCAAGCGAAAAGTAATAATAATAAAACTGTTGAATCAACATTACGCAACATTGTTGACAAAAATACACCTAAAACTATTACGATTAACAAAAAAAAGTATTACATAAGTAAACCAATGATAGAGAATATTCAATTACAAGAAGAAAAGAATAGTGGAATTCTCCCATTAATTCCACTAATAATAGGAGGTATAGCAGCTGCAGGAAGTGTTGCAGGTGGGACAGCTGGTATTGTCCAGGCAGTAAATAAAAATAAATCAGAGAAGGCAGCATTAGAAGAACAAAAACGACATAATAGGGAGTTAGAGAAAGCGGCTAGAGGTGAGGGAATAGTAGATAATTTTATTAGTAAATTAAATTTAGTTGATGAAGGAAACGAGTTCTTAAAAATATTCTCCACAATGTTGATGATTTAATAGAAATTAAAGAAACTAAAGATGGTTCTGGAATATATCTAAGTCCTAGTATGATTAGGTGATAACCTCAGGACCTTTGGTCCGATTCGGTAAAACATTTATTTTATTCTATCTTTAAAAATATTTTATCTTTTAAAATGGATTCCGAAAATTTAATTAAATTAAAAATGTCTAATTTAGATTTATTGAATTATCTATTAAACAAAAATAAAAACTCAAATTGTAAAATTTATGAAGGTAACGATATACAAAAAACATTAGAAAACTTTCCTGGATTTATTTGGAGTAAATATTCAAAAGAAAAACATCTTCCCGGTCATTCATATACCGGTCCAGGAACTCGATTAGATATAAGACTAGATGAGAATAATAATCCGAAACCAGGTGAAGAACCAATAAATAGAGTAGATGCCGCCGCTTATAGACATGATTTGGCTTATCGAAATCATGACCTAAGTTCTCGTCATGCAGCTGATAAGAAGATGATTCAAGAATTAGATAGTATTCAAAATCCTACATTTAGAGAAAAAATTGAAAGAATGTTTGTTAAGAAAGCTTTACAAGCTAAAATATTATTCGGCCAGGGTTTAAATGAAACGACAGCAAAGATGTCTGAGAGCAACGCTCGAACCTACGCGTTTGAAATTCATAAAGAATATAGAAAGCCTAAATATTTATTGAAAGTAAAAGTATTTAATAAAGATGATATTTGGAGTGCTGATCTTATTCATATGCCGAATGAAAGGGACTACAAATACGCATTGACCGTTATAGATTTATATACACGATACGCTTGGGTAAAGCCTTTAAAAAATAAAAGTGGTCTATCAGTTAAATATGCGTTTGAAGAAATCTTTAAAGAAAGTAATTGAACACCAAAGAAATTGTTTGTTGATAAAGGATCTGAGTTTTATAACAGAAATGTTAAGTCACTATTTGAAACTGTTTATTCCACAGAAAATGCTGGCAAAGCTGTAGTAATAGAGGTTCAATAGAACTTTAAAAAATAAATTATTCAAGAAATTTACTCAGCAAGGAAATCAGAAATGGTTGAAGATATTACCAGGAATTGTAGAGCAGTACAATAATAAAGTTCATTCAGGTATTGAAGAAACCCCAAAGAATGCTTCTGACGACCCTGATTTAATACGAAAGAAAATATTCGAAAATAATTATTCGAATGAGAGTAATCCGAATTTTCAGAATCTTAAGCCGAAATTTAGAATTGGAGATAGAGTTAGAATATTTAAGTATAAGAAAAAATTTGAAAAAGGCTTCGTTGGCTATTGGCCTAAAGAAATATTTGAAGTTTCTAAAATAAATCAAACTTATCCGATTACTTACGAAATCAAAGATTTAGATGATGAAGATATCAGAGGCCGATTTTATCAAAATGAATTACAACGAAGTTAGCTTTAGCTAGCTTCGCTTGATTTTTAATTATCATTATCATTATTATTGGAACTAACGTTTCGGGAATGAAATTCCCTTGTTCAATTCCAACATAATATCAAGAAATGGTACTCCTTTTTGTAATTTCAATAAAACATAAAGACATAATTGTCCACAGTAAGTTGTTCCTGGTGTTTGAATTTGAAAAGTATTGTATGCTCCTTTTCCAAGTACTTCTTTGACTTCATTTGTAGGGGGAAGTCCATAAGAGTCGAACCAATAGTTCTCAGCCTCTGGGCGGACAAAATAATAGTTTTCTACATTATCAGTATTCTGTCTCCCCGCTGACCAATGTACTCCATTTTGATCTGACGTGTGAAGGTTTGTTATGAAATTCAAAGGAATCGGTTTATTAGCAGAGCTAGTGCTTCGCACATCTTTTAGGAATTGTAATTCGTCTCTCATCAATATGTGAAAATTCTTTATTCCCAATTGATTTGCGATTTTCTTTAGATCAAAATTCGTTGTTGTTTGTGTTCCATATAATTTTAAAAACTCATTTATGTTGCTTATTTTATAATAAAAAAATTTCTTATAGGGGCCCCTAGAAGTCAGAAGAGGGGGTATTGATTTAAAGCTGTTCTCTAATGATGACTTTCCTTACTACTTATTCGATTTTGAAATGATTATATTATAATTATTCTAATCTACATTGTTTTACAGATTTCCATTTTCTTCATGAACTTTTCAAAATGAATTAGAAAAAAACTGAGTTTTAGATAGTTCTTGAATCACTGCTTGCTTACTTGCTTTTCAGATGTAGTTGTCATTTTCTTTGTTAGTTAATTACGTGAAGACTGAAAAGTGACAACGACGTTGACAGTTGATAAATCTTTATTCATCAGAACAAAAAGGAATACATTAGCCTGCAGGACAAAAGAATAAAGAATCGCAGATTCCCACGAAGCGACAAACTTCAATCTAAACGTTACAACTATTGGTGTTGTTGATTATCTTCTTCTCTTTGAGCATGCTGTTGCCGTTGTTGCTCTTCTATTCGCATTTGTTCTTGTACTTGTTCATATGTTGGTGGGTTTGATACTTCAATATTAATAGGTTGACTTGTTTGCTGTATAATATTTTCTTCCTCCACTTCTGATAATTGTCTATTCATATCATAAAATAATTTCTGTCTCTGTTCAATAAGGTTTAGTATTTTTTTGTCAATTCTAAAATTGACTCTTCTTTCACCAAGATTTTGAAACAAGACACCAATGTTATGATCACGAAATAAATTGCTCCTCGATTGAAGTTGTATGATTTGCCTTGTCAGTCCTTCTATTTTCTGACGTTTTACTTGAAGTCGAAGTCTGCGTTCAATAGATCCAACCATGATATTGTGATAAAGTCAACGCTTTACGCAAGTACTCTCTTTCAAACGAACTGAGATAAGTTTAATATTTGTTAAATGAGATATAGTTTATAAGCATCAATGAAATCCCTATGACAACGTTGACGCGACAATTGTAACTTTCTAAAACAATAGCGTTCAAGTAACCAATGAATTGCTGCCAATTTCTGAGCCAAGTTGGCTAGCAAAACGGTTTTGGCAGCAAATGCGGTCACGGATGGAAAACTGGCAGCACATTTGGCAAGTGGGGGGAAAGAGAAAGACATAAGTGCGGGTAACAGCTGTTTGATCTGCATTGTTTTATGAATGCGGGTATCAGCTGTTCCCTACAATTGGGAGATTCATCAGAGTGCAAAGCAGTAACAATAACAGGCATTCTAAGAGATTGTGTTACATTTTTAAAGAAATATTTTTAGACACATAATTTTAGTTATCTCATATTTTAAAAACCTGAAAAATGGATTTAAAAGACGTTTTTAAAATTACCATTTTTATGATTTTCGGTGTCCTGGAACGGTCATGATTTAAGAGAGAGAAAAAATAATCTTAATCACAAATTTGAGATTCTTAACTTTTCTGATTTTTCGGTGTCCTGGAACAATCATGATTTAAGAGAGAGAAAAAATAATCTTAATCACAAATTTGAGATTCTTAACTTTTATGATTTTCGGTGTCCTTGAACGGTCATGATTTGAGCAATGAAAAATGTCATAATCACACACTTGAGATTTTGAAAAATTCAGAAAAATTGGTATTTTTAAAAACGCCTAAATTTATGAATTTAGGTCTTCATAACCTGAAAAAGGGTTCAAATTCATGAATTTATGTCGTTTTTAAAAATACCAATTTTTCTGAATTTGTCTTGTCCTCAAACGGTCTTTTACCCATTACTATCAAGTCTACTACATTTCATCACAGTATGCGACAGGTGATGCAACATTGATCAGTGATTGACTAGCCACCATTTTGAACAACACTACTGCATAATGTATGTGTGATGAATAGGCTACATAATGCATACACATCATCACATGATGATGAGATATGCATTGCTTTCTGAGAATTTTGCAGCAAAATTGAAACAAGCAGCGCACAAATTTTGTGAAAATCTGACTTATATATTTTGGCTGTATCTAGGCCAATGAAATCTAAATTGTTCATTGTCATAATTGACATTTATGAAGCTACTGCAGTACTTGATAACTGACATTTTCAAAACAAATTTGAAGAAAATTGATGAGCGATTGAGAAAATCAAAATTTTGATTTTTGACTGCAGTGATGGTTAATCGAAGAAACACTTCCTGAAATAGATAATTTTGTTGGACCTTATGAAGTTGTTAGCGTTTTCTGATATTTTACCAGAAATTTGTATTTATATATTTTTTGCCAGAAAATTTGAAGAGAATAGCGAATATATAGACGAATAGATTACAGAGAAAGATCAAACATTGAGCTTCAGGAGAAGCCATTAATTAAGAAAATGATGAATTTCCTGCTGTTAATTTGTTGTTATAAACTTTTAGCTTATTATTTATAGAAAATAGGTAGAGATGAAAAACTTCCTGAAACTTCAACAGGATTTTTTTATTCTTAATGTTATGAAAACACATGGATCATTTGATATGCTCATAATGTCCACATCATAGAGTAGGTATATTAGGTATAGTGGTAACTCCGCATTTATTAAATCCCCAATGTGTATACACTTTCGATTTTATTAAATGAAGGAGGGCATATAGTTGGTAATTGTTGCCAAATGTGAGATATGCACATTTAAGCAGTTTTGAAGAAATTTCCACGGAATTGACTGATCATGATAGTATAAAGCAGAAAGAAATGATATTATTTTGCAGATCCTCCGTGTCATGACAGCCTTGGATAGGTAATGTTTGTTAAATTAACAACTTGATAACCTGCTACTGTTTAATGCTCAACCTCGAGAGCTTCTTAAGCAAGATCATATCACAAGCAACTTGCCACTGGTAGAGCAAAATCACATGGTGAAAGACAATGATTTCAATTAGCTTTGAAAGATGTAAATGGGTCCACATCACTATTCAGATTCAAGAAATTTGACATGAATTTAGTGAGTCATAAAATCATGTCGATGAAAATTGAATTAGAAACTTGACATTTCAGCCAAGAAAGCACGACTAATATCGCGATTTTTTCGTGATGACTTCAATTAAAATACGGCTCATGAAATTCCCTTGGTGATCAGCTTAAATTCCGCTTAGTCAGGATGCTCATTAGCAAATATTCATTCTTTTTCAGATCCAACCTGTTGCATACTACTTACATAGAGGAGTCATCTCGGCAGTATATAGATTGCCAAAATTTTGACATTTTTTATAACTGCTCAAATAATTTTTTGGACCACGGGAAAAAACTGAATCTTTTGATAAAAAAATTTTCACTGTATACAGATACTTTTTGACTCGACACTCCACCTATATATCCCTACTCTATGGTCCACATTTTTAATATTCCGCATGATTTATTAATCGACTTTAAAATCTCTAAATACAAAATCATTAGAAAACAATACCGAACTCATATATGCAAGCAAGATTAAAGGGCAATTTTATTTTGTCAGCTAAAAAAGCTTCTAGTGTTGATATGATCGATATAATTTTCTCAATTTTATTTCCTATCGAATTCTTGCCAATTTGTTCAAAACATCAGAAATCATCGAGTAATTCCATAACTGGAAAAAATTCTAATCAGTCAAAAATTTTAATTGATTCAAAATTCATAATTGTGATATAATTGAATTTTGAAAAATGCTCAAATTTTAAAAATTTGAGAATTTTCATGTCTAATTTTTTAGAGTCTTCAGTAAGCAAATTTGAGTCATAACTAAGTTGATCAGAAATTGAGTGACCTTAGATTCTTTATCACCATTCAAATATTAGTCTTGCAAAGGAAAGGAATAATTATCCCAATATGTGTCTGACTTATGAGATTTGCAATTAGCAAGTTAGTGAAATTTCGACGGACATTCATTAAATATCACTTTAAACGCACTACTGACAAATCACCTAAGTTAGTGCGCCTTCAATTTTTAATTAATAATAATTTTAGGCCTATGTTAGTTACAATTCTGTCATAAGTTTAGATCACATTTTCGACCAAACTAAATACTGTCACCTTGAAAAACTCAAAATAACATTTCACACAAAAAGAAAGCCCATTTATACATGGGCTTCCATTTAAAATCGATTTGTTCACAATATTTTGTTGGAAAGTGAAAATCGCATGTTTGGCTATAGGCATATGTCAGTAATGCTCTGTCCAGAATTATTTTGAATTTGAATTGTGTTTCGACTGGTTTATAGAAATATCCATGTCGTGATCATTGTCTCATAATATATATCAATTGAGAAATATAATTGTAGCTCCATCAATCTGTATATACGTGTGCGCCTCGTAGTACATACTCAAAACGTATGCATCAGTGCAACAACAAATAAATGCTGAATTTAGAGTTCGGACAATCTCACATGCATAAGCTGCAAGACAACTCGCATGCTTTATATAATTATAATTTTAAAATAGTAGGTAGGAGACCGGACCAGGTGGACTACTTCGGACCACCTGTCAGCTATCTTCGACCGTCGAAGGACGCCGATGTGCAGTCTTATTTTGCATTTTTAAACTCTAATAGAGATCGACTGGAAAATAAAAGGAGCCTGTTATTGCTTTTGCTGTTGACGTGAATCTTATACGGTGATATATGCAAGGTATTTCATCAAAATAATCTTACATATTAACAGAAATGATGGTAACCGTGAATCTTTACAAAGTACACTGATAACTGCAGGTACATTGTTAACTACTGGAAGCTGCCATCGTTTAGGCACCGTTTTCATGACAACGCATGTCCACGATTTACTATTGATTTCAATGTCCATGTCCGTTCTATAGTTCTTTGCTATTATAGAGCGTCGGATTTCCATTTTCTTTGCTTCTACTTTGTTGTCGTCTCTTCAGTAGTATATTTTACCATGCATGTTTTGCGGCGGTGTTGTATTTTTCTGCTAGTTTGATTTCTTTATAGTATTCGGTATGTTGTTCGTAGCTGCTGTATTTTGATTTCTAATCACACATCGACAGTTCATCATCTGATATGCATCATCACATTCATTGCCTGACGATGTGAAGTGAAATCTTCATGTGACGAACTTCAAAAAGTGATCTATCTTTTCACCTCGGTCTTCCCCAGTTGGAAAAGTCGGATTTCCATGTCAGAAACCTTTTGTTATTCAGCAAGGCACATGTGGTAATTGTGCCTTGTTTATGTTCACTGATCAACCATTTTTTCATGAATGTGCAATTAGTAACTATCAAATCTATTCTAACATTAAAGAGACACATGAAGGTCTATAATTATTTATATAAAAAGAACCGCAAACGTGGAATGGCACGCTTAGATAGAAAGTCTGACACTAACTTGTTCCTCCCAAACCTCAATGGAAAGACGAGTAGAAAGTTCAATATTCGCTTGGTTAATATGGTAACTGAATTCCACTGACGTGCGGATAACACACATAATAAAATATAAAAAATTAGTTGTATATAAAATGTAATTCTCATACGATGATGAAAGTCATCCCAGTAGCCATTTATAATAGAATATAATGCTTACTAATTTAAATTATTAGTTAAAGTAGTCCTAATGAGGACTGATGGCGTTCTCCAATCCCCAAGTGTACAAAGGCAATGCTACTGTAACCATCGGATTAATCAGTTCTTAAAAGAACTCAATGTAGCTTTCTCGTGGCAACGAATTAAAATTGATCAGCTTTGGCCCAATATCTGGTAAAAATAGAAATCTTAAGACTTGTAATACTACTCATTCTTGCTGTTAATATACTAATGCCATAGATTCAAAACAGACGTCTAATATACTGTACCAACTACAGATGCTGATAGTGGAAATAGAATAGGACAATGGTCACCATAGGTTAAGGAAATTAAAAATGGATATTATAAAACAACAGGAAACCGATGAATAAAAATTGGAAAAGTGGAGTTAAAATATGGAAATACAACGATGCTACTACATCGATTACAAGTGAACTATATCTGACACTACACAAAGCAATGGTAAGAGTGGATATTTTTCAGGATGTAAGATAGTCCTGAAAAGGACTCATTAAGCGTTCACTGGGCTGGACAAACGGATTCTGAAAAGTTCACTAAGACAAGAACGAAAATATAAAAATAAAACTGAACAAAACAACACTAAAAAAATACATACAAGAATACATATAAGGGGCTCATCAGCAAGATGACCGACTGCTTTCGTCTCGTTTCGGGTCCTTTAACATCTTGGACGAATAAGCAATGGCGGTCCCACGCCATAGGTGCACCCCAGAAAAAAAATAAAAATAAAATACACAGAAGCAACGGTGCTCAAAATACTGCGGATGCGCTCAAATCATACCACATTGGACGGACAATTGTCTGCTTGAAAACAAGCAAAACTTTAGCAGGAGTGAAAAATGCTTACGTAGAAGTTTTTCCGTGCATCTTCTTAAATCACATAAAAGGTAGCCTCTTTTAGTAAACAATTGTCATGTGATTTTAATCTTATCAGCTACATAGCATAAATGTAAGCAAATACGTAAATATCTCAAAACCTGACCTGCAAAGATTGCGCTGCCCATATAGGAAGGAAGAGGCCTTTCAGGAAAGGTGAACAATACAACTTCAAAAGGGAAATCATCAACCTTGTGATACATTGATGAGTGGACTCCATTTTGAAAAGCACTGATATTAACATCTAAATATGCCACACAGTTGTTGTTATTCCCGTTTCTTTCCGCAATCAAATCATCCGGGTAGATTTGCATTAATAAGCTGTCAAAATGTTGATAATTTAAGATGCATAAGTCATCTATGTATCTCGTATCGAGTGACAATAACTTCACAATGCCAAATTTCTTGCTTGATATCAGCTTGTAATAATATAGAAAATAATATAGTAAAAGTTGAAGTATTATTCTGCCAACAAAAAAATAAGCATGATTACTGCAGATACTGCAATATTTTGCTGCATAAATATAAATGCAATGCTAAGAATATCATCTATGAATTTAAATTCAAAAAATGCAGCAGTAGTTATATTGTTAAATCATCGAGAAGCTTTTAAGCTAGATACCAAGAACATTGTCTCAGTGTAAATGAGGGTGATGACAAGAGTGCTTGAGCGCGCATGTCGCAGCGATTGTAGTTGTGCGAGTGTTGGTGTTTTTACGGTTGATATTTTGAAGCGTGCTCTGGACAGTGTTGAATATGCGTTGTGGGAAGCGAGGTTGGTTCAGGCTCGATAATCGACGTCACGAATTGCCGCTATTTGGCTGACATGTTTTAAGTTGCGCCGCATAGAGTTGTTTTCATTTTGTATACATATATACACTCTTCATCTCATCTGCAATAGTAGTAAGTAAAAAGTTTTACTTACTACTTGCAATTTCTGCCAATTGCATTGAGAAAGGGTCTGGATCCTATACGTCTGATGATATAAAAGGGGAGTTTTTCTGGTTTGTTGGCGTTACGTTAGAGGATGTGTAAAACCTATATTTTTAACCTCCCGTTAGCTACCGTTCGACTCCGACTGATTCCGGATCCAAATCACGTAATAATAGGTCATTTTTGTACATGATATCAAAAATGAAGCGGACGCCTTGCACGAAACTATCAAGGAATTTTCTACAGTCGTTTTAGGGAAGCCGGCGCGTAGGTTACATTCCATGTGTTGTTGTCGCCAATATAAGTGCACCATACCGGAAACGCGAGTTCAACTTTTTCTTTTGATCCTATCTGGTTAATGTAAATATCCATTATCTTCCCATCACTTTGATATCAATATGATTGGAAAAGATACATGACCTGAAAACAACTTATTCGGATCGTGGATCGGCGCATCCACTTTTCTTCTACGAAGACAAGGAGTTGGTCTACATGTCGACAAGTCGATTGAACATTGACAATTTGAACAGTCATTTTACTTTGGATTATCAGGTGAATCAAAAGTCACTCTTCAGTCGACACATAATGACTTCTTAGGAATGTATACATTCCTCACTGTTTGAAATCATTTGACGTGCAGAACCTCTTCCTGAACATTTCTCCTGAATTTTGAAAACGTCGCTTCAATTGCTCATCGATGTAGGCCTACTTTACTCTGATTACAATTTTCTGTGGAATTTGGTGTTCAGTCCAAATTGCAACTGATGGTTTTTCGAAACTCCGAGCAACAAGTCAATATTCCAACTTTTGAATCGCCGGGAAAAACGTCAGCCACGAAAAACGCGACTTTTTGAATTGATAGCCAACAGTTCCACTGCTGGTTTGTCACATGTGTTCTCGGCACAAAGCACAGTGTCTAGAGTGTTCTGGCTAATTGTCTTTGTCTCCGGTATGTGTGGGTTTCTTACCAACCTACATGATATTACTCAGCAATATCTGGAGTGGCCAATAATAACGATATTTGAGGATGATCCTAAGGGATTTACATGGCCAGATATCACAATTTGTAATCCAAGCAATCATATTCCATTTGCATCAAATAGCCATTTGGAAAAATCTTGGACGGATCTTAACAAAACAATGAAACTCGATTTTTTGACGGTAACTTCCGAGGATGATTTTTATCTGGATCACAAATTAAATTTTCTATTGTCCACAATCAATGCTGAGTATTTCAAAGTGGCATCTCCATTTGCAACTTTAAGCGCACGCTATTTGATAACTGAGAGTGATAAAATTTCCCAACGTCGACTAGTTGAGCCATTGCGTTCCACAAACTCTTTCATCTTTTGGAGAGAAATTAGCGGATCCATAAACGTCTGTTATACAACTAACGCAATGGCGTTGAGAGAATTGAAGCAAATTCAAACCAGAACACTTTTGAAAATCACAAAATTTGAAATCTCCTTTGAAATGCTGGAAAGTGACTACTTGTTAATTAACAGTGGTGAATATCGAAAGGTGACAGTATTTGTTGCACCTCCAGGAGACATCACCCTTGAGAATAAAGGACTAGATGTCTATGTGGGTGAAACTGAGGATATAACTTTATCATTGACTAATTATCAGCGCATACACAAGAAAGATAAGTGCATCAAAACTCTGTTTACATTCTATGTCTTTGATGTCACTCTTACAAAGATCCGAAAATTTCAAGGCGGCTATGCAGAATGTAAAGCTTACTATTTACAAAAAAGAACATTAAAACGTTTTGGCTGTTACTCAACTCAATATCCAATTTACAAATTTGATTTCGTACATATTCCACGTCTATGTTTTAATCTAACTGAATTCAATGGCAGCACAGTTAAGTCTTTTATTGACCGAGATACATTTTCCTCTGAAAGAGCCAAAGAGGAATATTTTCAAATAATTAAAGAGTGTCTCCAATATTCTAAAAGAAGATGCAACCTCTTAAAGTATGAAGTTAAACAGAACATTCCCAAAAGAGAGCCACATGCCATTGCTTCGCCCAATTTAAAAAGGAAGCTTTTGAAACTAGCAAGTAACGAAAGACATACAAATTTGACTGTTCAATTTAAGCCTGATGAAGATGTTCAATACATTCATGAACATTATCAATTTACGTGGTCGCATTACATTTCCAATGTTGGAGGTTTAATTGGACTATGGGTAGGTCTGAGTATCGTTAGCCTATTTGAAATAATAGAAATTTTGATACAAAGCATGCGCTGTATTTTGAGCTACCTAAGAATTTGTAATACAATATGACTGGAGTGTTAAAGGGTTCCAATGTTTTGTTTTCATTTTCTAGATGAGACATTACAGGTATGACCTACCACTAAAAAGAATTTACACAGGGCGCGAGAGTAAATTTTTTCTACAAATGCCGATAAAAGTTACTTTCAGGAATTCAATCCCTCTGTACATATCGTCGCGCTTAGCGAGCAGCGACGGTACGATTTTGCATTGAATGTTACTTACATGTACTAGGTTGATATTTACATGCATTTTCTAGAATACTGATATTTGAGAAATAATCTAAGATGCATATAATAGCTGTAAGGACTGCATAGTGTTGGGCTGCAGATTCAAAAACACATTGCACATAATACTAGTGGACATTTTTGCGTAAGAGAGAATGTCATAAAGTCTTAATAGAACACATCAACCAATAATACATATCACGTCAACATGTACGAAAGTACATGGCAAAAGTATACTAGATCAATAGCATAGATACATACTTGAGAAGATATTTGAGAAGATATCAATAGCATGTAGTGATCGGCATGTCACTGATAGATATATTGCATAACAATCAAAAATTGATCTAAAGTGGGAAGGAAGAATTCAGAAAATTTGAAAATGCCCAAATCCAGACAATCGAATATTTCATAGACACAACACAATCTGATCCTTGAAAGTTAATTCGATTTTTTGTCCTAGTACTTCCATGAAACTGTGGGCATAGAGAGAATTAAATGCGTTAATGAGATGGTAAAGTTACCACGGTAATGGCTACCTGAAATGCTCAGAAATTTTATGCAAGCCTATTGACGGCAATAATGAGTTATATTCAAAGCTTAATCTAACATACTGTGAACAATAAATCCATCAAAATAGCTTGTTTACCTTTTAGATCGAGTGCATCGAAATATAATAGATTCTGAATTTCATAGTTGTTTCAATGTTGCTGGGAAGGGACCATAGAGTAGGTATATTAGGTATAGTGGTAACTCCGCATTTATTAAATCCCCAATGTGTATACACTTTCGATTTTATTAAATGAAGGAGGGCATATAGTTGGTAATTGTTGCCAAATGTGAGATATGCACATTTAAGCAGTTTTGAAGAAATTTCCACGGAATTGACTGATCATGATAGTATAAAGCAGAAAGAAATGATATTATTTTGCAGATCCTCCGTGTCATGACAGCTTTGGATAGGTAATGTTTGTTAAATTATCAACTTGATGAGTTGCTATTGCTTAATGCTCAACCTCGAGAGCTTCTTAAGCAAGATCATATCACAAGCAACCTGCCACTGGTAGAGCAAAATCACATGGTGAAAGACAATGATTTCAATTAGCTTTGAAAGATGTAAATGGGTCCACATCACTATTCAGATTCAAGAAATTTAACATGAATTTAGTGAGTCATAAAATCATGTCGATGAAAATTGAATTAGAAACTTGACATTTCAGCCAAGAAAGCACGAATAATATCGCGACTTTTTCATGAAGACTTCAATTAAAATACGGCTCATGAAATTCCCTTGGTGATCAGCTTAAATTCCGCTTAGTCAGGATGCTTATTAGCAAAATATTCATTCCTTTTGATATCCAACTTGTTGCATACTACTTATAAAGGGCGTCATCTCGGTGGTATATAAATTGGCTAAATTTAGACTTTTTTAAAGCTGCTCCAATAATTTATTGGACCACGGGAACGCAATCTCCATAAAAAACTGAATCTTTTCATATAGGAATTTTCACTGTATACAGATACTTTTTTGACTCGACACTCCACCTATATATCCCTACTCTATGGAAGGGACATGTAACAGCAAAAATCTAAGTATCTAGCATAAAATACGAGTAGCCTAATTCACCAGTAAATTGGTGCTTTTCTCATGGCAGCATTTGTCTTTTTGTGCATTTTTCGCATTTTTGAAGTATTCAATGATTTGTCAACGCTTTTTGAGATGCTGATTTTTTCTATTATAGTGCCATTGTTATCTCATTACAAACAAAGAACGTGAAGCAAGTAAATACTTCAAAACGAACATTATGAGTTATGACAAAATTGATGACACTACAGAAGTTTGGCTGTAACGCGCCTATATAATATTTCAAATAGTAGTATTTCTCTTTTGATATTCTAGAATGTCTAAATTTCCCACTTCAGGATCATTTTGACAGAATACGAAACATTTTCGCATTATGTGTACACTATTGTCTCCGCTGTCGATGCCGAAAGATTCACGAAATTTTTTATGCTTTGCTTTGTATTTTTTCCGAATGAGTCATGAAACGTGTGCATAGGCCTATTGATATGATAGAATGCCATTGTAGATTCTTTCTATCTTGATCTTATTCATATTACTTAATCATATGCTACCGATGTAAGTTGTATAATGCGCTCGAATGAGAGGAACTGTTTAGCTTTCCGCCGTCGAACATGTCGGTTCAAGCTTAATACTCGAAGATGAAGATTTCAGGAATGAGGAGATCGTGCCAACTGCTCCAGATAATGAAGAAGCACGGCCTAAAGGTTCCTGACTAGTCGAAGATGAAGGGACGCATTGAATCTCCGATAAAGGTAGTAAGATGAAGACAGTAGTAGAGATGTGATTATGAGCAACTCGCTTACACCATTTGATTAGGGACCTGCGAATCGGCACTCTTAGAGTTCAATCGAGATTAGCGAATCAATTTGAATCATAGAAAACTTACATCTGATGCATGATTTTGCCAGCTGTGCCTTTATAAGTGGGAAATAGGCCCACTTAATTAATAAGAGGCTAATAACCATGTATTGAAAGATATGGTGAAACATTGGCACTTATCAAGAACCAAACAATCTCATAAAAGTGCATTCATTTTTCTGAGATAATTTAAGGCTGCTATGATCTATTTCAAATGACTAGGGCATTCAATACCAGGATCTTTAGAAAATTCTGGGATTTTCGATTAAAAATCCTGGGATTTTTTGGGATTGACTTCGTTATCCATCAGTCGTTTACTTAAGAAATTACTAACAAAGGAAATACAAGATGCACACAATATTTCTCAGTTCTTTTTCTAACTGCGGAAATCGGCCACTGAAACAATTCGACACGGGGGATCATAACATCCAATCGGAACAAATTACCAAGTTTATCGTTACACTAGTCAAGCGTACCAACTTAACTCGACATAATCCCCGTCTCTTCAAACTCGGGGCAAAACTGCATTACGACTGAGGCAGAATCTGCGACAACATCAACATTGGTCAAGGAGCTGCAGCACAGGGATCGCAGTTTTCCGTTTCTTCCGACTTCACCGTTTTTTTTACGAAATTAGTCTAATGCAAATATTTGAAATTTATGCATTCAAACCTCCGTTTTTCCTGTGGCTAATGCGATGTCTGCTACAGCTCTTCCTAGATTCGAAGTCAACGAAACGCTCACTAAATGAGCCCTCCTCCATGGAATCCGTCCTGTAAAAGGGATTGGATGGTTTCCTTACAACAAAGGTCCTAGGTAGGCTCTAATCATTTGTGGCTAGATGGCTTCGTTCTGTGCCACCAACTAGCGTGGAGTGCGGGCGTGCTTTGCTGGAACATTTGCTTCGAAAGTCAGAAATCACATTAGCGATCGCACCTTGAATAACATAAACTAACTCTAAAGTGTAACTCCGTTGGAGTTTCGGTTGGCTAACCTACTATTTTGTTATTCTTCAAATCACCCCTCTTGATCATGTAATCAGTGTTTAAATGAAATGAACCAGAAAAATTTGTGCCAGTGCACATGACGTGAAAACTTATTTTTCAAAAATGTCTCACCTTGTAAAATGTGAACGTACCTTACATGAGGTGCTTCATTACAAATAATGATTTAAGAAATTACTCACATTTGCAATTGCAATTGATTGCTATTTTTTTATTATCATTTGGAGTCAGCACTCCTATTTAATCAGCATTAACTTACACAAAGGTAAAGTCATAGACAGAAGGCACAATCTGCATTAATCTAGTAATGTTCTCTCAATCCCGGGATTGAGAAAATTCTGGATGGTAATCCCGGGATTGATATTTTCCTCCGGGATAGTGCACCTTGCAAATGACACATTGACACTATCAAATATGATGGGCATCACTTAAAATGGACAGATTTGATTGCTTTCTAAGTTACTGGTTTTCAAAATGTGGCATGCTGATTTCATTTTGTTGAAATTAGGTATATGATCGAAATGAAATGTCCCCTTACTCTAGACCATCTGTACCTCCAGCATTAGATCAATCAGAATATTCATTCAAAAATTATAGGAGTGCCACAACATTTGAGGATATCGACTTATCAGACGGGACTCTGTTGAAGCAGCTCATCAATACTTATCCGTTACGAACTTCCGACTTTCGGAAGGATTGGGATCGAACAGAGATCGACGGCGTCATAGAGTAAATATATTAGGTAGAGTGGCAACTCCGCATTTATTAAATCCTCAATGTGTATACACTTTCGATTTTATTAAATGAATTCAAGGGAGATGCAGTCAGAATTGTTTCCAAATGTAAAATATGCATATTTATGCAGCTTTGAAGAAATTACAACGGAATCGATTGATCATGGTAGTAAAGCAGATGGAAATAATATTATTTTACAGATCGTCCGTGTCATGAAAGCTTTGGAGAAGTAATGTTTGTTAAATTGGCAACTGAACTGCTGTTGCTTCCATGCTGAACCTCAAGAGTATTCTTTTAAGCATGATCATATGAAAAGCAACCTGCCACTGGTACAGCAAAATAACAGAAAAGACAATGATTTCAATCAACTTTGAAAGATGTAAATGGGTCCACATCACCATTCAGATTCAAGAAGTGAAACATGAATTTAGTGAATCATAAAATCATGCCGGTGAAAATTGAATTAGAAACTTGAAATTTCAGCCAAGAAAGCACGAATGATATCGTTACTTTTCATGAAGACTTCCATAATAAATACGGATCATGAAATTCCCTTGATAATCAGCTATATTTCAGCTTTGTTAGGATTATATCAGCTTTGTTAGGCAGTATATCAGTTGACAAATTTTGACTTTTTTCAAAAGTCCTCAAATAATTTTTTGGACCACGGGAACATAATTTCGGCAAAAAACTGAATCTTTTGATATAAAAATTTTCACTGTATACAGATACTTTTTTGAGTCGACACTCTACCTATTTATCCCTTCTTTATGGACGGCGTCAAATTCTTTTTCGTCAAAAAATGAGATGACATCGATTTGCGGCGGATGAGTGGAGTTGACAGTATTGTATATATCAATTTTTGACGTCCCATCCGTTTCAACTCGGATGGGACAGAAGCAATCGACTTTTTTGAAAATGGCACCATTGAAGAAATAATCGGCTATTTAGTAATCACCGTTATGTTTTAGTATCAAATAATTATGGTTTATGAGCAGGCTTATTTGCTTTATTTGGAAATGAATTCTAGGGAAGCTATCTTCCTATCTCAATAACACCATTCATCTCTATAAAGATAATCATTGTATTAGATTTACAACATCTTCGTATTGTTCAGGATTTTCTAAGTCTATCTGCTGCTCTTCAGTTTTGAGTAGTGATCTTCGCTGATACAGTTCCTCAATTTTTCTTCCCTCACGCTCCTCGAATATTCTTTGCATTTGTCTCGGATCCTGATCACCGCAACCCTCTCTCATAGAACACTTCCAAATCATCGATTTAGATTGTGGAATTTCGGTACATCGTCCATGAGTCTTCATTCGACCATGACACAGACATTGATTATTGGTGATCGCTTTGATTATGCTCAGTAACTGAGCCTCGTTTCGACCATGAAGAATAAATGGCCTGTCTCCCCACATACCAATCAAAGTGTGATTTGGACATTTCTGTAAGATCTTCGATATTGACAGTCTTTTTACAAAATCGTCCAAGATATTGATGAAGCAGTATATCCATATAAGGTGGAAATAATTACCACATGTACAAGTGTTGTGCGGCTGTAAAGAAGATAAAAAATTCAATTATGCATATCATTAAATCGGGCTTGTTGGTGGGAATAGGAATCCCATGGCAAGTGGGATAGGAGTGGGACAGCGTGAAAACAAGATGAATACATGAAAACATAGGCAACGAAAAATAGTAAAAGAAATTGCAATGACGAAATTGCAAAGTCAGTGGCGAACAAAATTCCTTTTTTTCAAAAGGCTTAAGCACATCACAAAATGTAGAAAGATTCGAAACAAACAATGTCACCATCATCTACACATTACCAAGAAGAATGCGTCAGCCTTTCGACATTTACTTGGCTTCACGCAGTCACTCTGTGAGGTGACAATGTCACCGGATGCCGAAAAAATCTTTCGAACGGATCCCAGTCCGCTGTAATGCTAAGATAGCCTACATATTGATTACTATTTTTTTATTTCCATTTGGAGTCAGCACTCCTATTTAATCAGCATTAACTTATACAAAGGTAAAGTCATAGACAGAAGGCACAATCTGCATTAATCTAGTAGTGCTCTCTCAATTCCGAGATTGAGAAATTTCGGGATGGTAATCTCGGGATTGATATTTTGCTCCGGGAGTGTACACCCTACAAATGACATATTGACAATATCGAATATGATCGTGAATCATCTAATTTTCGCAACTTTTCACACTTTTTTGATATCAATAAATTCATAAATTCATCAGTTATTTCACACAGCCGTAATTTCCAAAAAAATCAGTTGCATCAAATAGAAGTTTAAAGTTTGAATTAAATTGATAAAAAGAATTAAACAATTTTCTTCTAAGTGAATCAATTTTGCTGTTTGCTCAAAATAATTTTGTCTGTAATTTGCTGTGACTAAGATAACAGATAAAATGAATCAATGATCATTGAAGTTATTCAATATAACATCTATTTAATCAAAATTCGCACATTTCAGCGCACCTGCCCGAGATCCGGTACATCAGTGCACTGCGCGAAGTCCTACTTATAACATATGTATCTACTTACCTGTAAGATAATAGCTGGATTTAGGAGTGGTGATACTCGCCATGATTGATTATTACGAATCACACAGGATGTAGGGAGATGAGCGATGTTGTTTTTCAAAATGTCCGAAGTTTGCAATTCACAAATCCTTACTGGAATACCATTCGTATATTTTATTTTCCTTGGACACCATAATGCATGCCTCCAAACAAGATTGTATCGAATCAGTAATACTGAACTGATAATGATGAACACTAAACATGAACCAGCCGTGTAGATCAAAATATAAAGCCAAGTTTGCACTTCTTCGGAACAAGGAGTCTCTTTAAGCAGAATAGCATAATAATGTTGCCAACTTTGAAGCATGTCTTCCAATTTTTGGCCTGGATTGTCCGTTTCTGATGTGAGGTAAGAATATGGATAAACGCGAAAGACAGCAGTGTTATTAGCCCGATTATTGAGACACCATATTAACTGTTTACCGGCTGCAAGACTTCGAACGGATGTACTTCGCTTCTGAAATGAAGAGCATTCGACAGTTTATTGAGAGAGTGGCGCTGCATGACGGAGCACATTTGAGAACACTAACTGCGATGCTTATCAATATGTAATTATGATTGATTGCATACAGAGTAATCCCCATGGTGTGGTTGTGGATGTGACAATTGATTTTTACTTGATTAGAATTCCATTATGGAGGATTTCTGTGAGATAATTGTGAAAAAGAGAGCCAATTGACAGACAATTTAACACTCAAACTTTCTACTCATCAGACAATTTTGTCTTGTCGCACGGACTAATTATTATTATTGCGTTTGCTGCATATCATAGTACTCTTAAGTACTGAACTAGATTTACAGAGATTAGATGGTATTCCTGATGTGATGGTGTTCAACACATAGAACAAATAGAATTCTATTTGTAGACGTGGAGCCATGGTCATTGCAGTTGTGGATATTTGACATCCTGATATCATATGATTCAGAATTTTAAATGTCATTAACAATATATATAATGAAAAATATATAAAAACATTATATAATATATCTATTCATTTATCTATATTTTACTGAGATATTCAAAAGTATTTGATTAACTAATCGTTCTCTGATAGTAGTAAAAAAAGGTCCATAATAAACACAGCGCGCCCTCCCCCCCCTCTGGAACGACAGAGGGTCGTGGTCGGCCGCCGTGGTGCTTCGGATCAGACTCCCCCCCCTCTGGAACGACAGAGGTTGTAGTCTGTCGTGGTGTGCCGGCCAGATGGGTCCACGTTTACAAACTGTTAGCTGACTCCCCCCCCCCTCTGCAACGACAGAGTGTGAGACTCGGGTGAGTTGGTCCGACCGCCTGGTTGACGTGGGCGACCGTCCAGGTTGACGTGGGCGACCGTCTAGGTTGACGTGAGCGACCGTCTAGGTTGTCGTGGATGGTGAAATGGCTGCCAGATTCGGATTCAACGTAAAATTCTACATCGGTAGGGTGAGTTTCAAGGCAATCGGCGAGAAAAAATTTTTCTTCAAAATTTTAACAGAGTTAGAATTTGGGACGTTTTGGTGTGTAGCGCCCAAACGAAGCATCGGATGAGAAAACGGAGGCCAGATTCGGATTCAGCGTGAAATTCTGCATCGGTATGGTGAGTTTCAAGTCAATCGGAGAGAAAAAATTTTCGCTGACGTCCCCCCCCTCTCTGGACAGCTCGCTTCGATTTTGGCTTCCAGTGGACGGATTTAGTCGTGTCATAGCTCGTTTGAAAGCTAAGAGTGAGACAAATTCAGTGAAAGAATCGGCTTGTTCCTATCTGTCTTCGTTTAGATGTGAGACACCATTTAAGATTTTGGGACATTGGCGAAAAACGACAGAGTTAGAATTTGGGACGTTTTGGCTGTAGCTTCAAAACGAAGCATCGGATGGGAAAACGGATTTCAGATTTGGAATCAGCGTCAAATTCTCTATCTGTATGGTGAGTTTCAAGTCAATCGGAGAGAAAAAATTTTCAACATTTTTCGAAAAAACGACAGAGTTAGAATTTGGGACGTTTTGGTGTGTAGCGCCCAAACGAAGCATCGGATGAGAAAACGGAGGCCAGATTCGGATTCGGCGTGAAATTCTGCATCGGTATGGTGAATTTGAACGCCATCGGAGAGAAATAATTTTCGCTGACGTCCCCCCCCCTCTGGACAGCTTGCTTCGATTTTGGCTTCCAGTGGACGGATTTTGTCGTGCGATAGCTCGTTTGAAAGCTAAGAGTGAGACCAATTCAGTGAAAGAATCGGCTTGTTCCTATCTGTCTTCGTTCAAAAGTTAGAGCGGTTACAAGATTTTAGGTCGGAGCTCGCTCACCTGAAAAAATCCTAAGTGTCAGAGTGACTTTGTATGGGTAAAATTTTGAAAATTTTCCAAAGTGTGGAATTTCGACCTGGGACCGCCACCAAAACATTTTTCATCAAACTTTGAAATTTCACTGACGTCCCCCCCCCTCTGGACAGCTTGCTTCGATTTTGGCTTCCAGTGGACGGATTTTGTCGTGCGATAGCTCGTTTGAAAGCTAAGAGTGAGACAAATTCAGTGAAAGAATCGGCTTGTTCCTATCTGTCTTCGTTCAAAAGTTAGAGCGGTTACAAGATTTTAGGTCGGAGCTCGCTCACACTGAAAAAATCCTAAGTGTCAGAGTGACTTTGTATGGGTAAAATTTTGAAAATTTTCCAAAGTGTGGAATTTCGACCTGGGACCGTCACCAAAACATTTTTCATCAAATTTTGAAATTTCACTGACGTCCCCCCCCTCTGGACAGCTCGCTTCGATTTTGTCTTCCAGTGGACGGATTTAGTCGTGCGATAGCTCGTTTGAAAGCTAAGAGTGAGACAAATTCAGTGAAAGAATCGGCTTGTTCCTATCTGTCTTCGTTTAGATGTGAGACACCATTTAAGATTTTGGGACATTGGCGAAAAACGACAGAGTTTGAATTTGGGACGTTTTGGGCTGTAGCTTCAAAACGAAGCATCGGATTGGAAAACGGATTTCAGATTTGGAATCAGCGTGAAATTCTCTATCTGTATGGTGAGTTTCAAGTCAATCGGAGAGAAAAAATTTTCAACATTTTTCGAAAAAACGACAGAGTTAGAATTTGGGACGTTTTGGTGTGTAGCGCCCAAACGAAGCATCGGATGAGAAAACGGAGGCCAGATTCGGATTCGGCGTGAAATTCTGCATCGGTATGGTGAATTTGAACGCCATCGGAGAGAAATAATTTTCGCTGACGTCCCCCCCCCCTCTGGACAGCTTGCTTCGATTTTGGCTTCCAGTGGACGGATTTTGTCGTGCGATAGCTCGTTTGAAAGCTAAGAGTGAGACAAATTCAGTGAAAGAATCGGCTTGTTCCTATCTGTCTTCGTTCAAAAGTTAGAGCGGTTACAAGATTTTAGGTCGGAGCTCGCTCACCTGAAAAAATCCTAAGTGTCAGAGTGACTTTGTATGGGTAAAATTTTGAAAATTTTCCAAAGTGTGGAATTTCGACCTGGGACCGTCACCAAAACATTTTTCATCAAATTTTGAAATTTCACTGACGTCCCCCCCCCTCTGGACAGCTTGCTTCGATTTTGGCTTCCAGTGGACGGATTTTGTCGTGCAATAGCTCGTTTGAAAGCTAAGAGTGAGACAAATTCAGTGAAAGAATCGGCTTGTTCCTATCTGTCTTCGTTCAAAAGTTAGAGCGGTTACAAGATTTTAGGTCGGAGCTCGCTCACCTGAAAAAATCCTAAGTGTCAGAGTGACTTTGTATGGGTAAAATTTTGAAAATTTTCCAAAGTGTGGAATTTCGACCTGGGACCGTCACCAAAACATTTTTCATCAAATTTTGAAATTTCACTGACGTCCCCCCCCTCTGGACAGCTCGCTTCGATTTTGTCTTCCAGTGGACGGATTTAGTCGTGTCATAGCTCGTTTGAAAGCTAAGAGTGAGACAAATTCAGTGAAAGAATCGGCTTGTTCCTATCTGTCTTCGTTTAGATGTGAGACACCATTTAAGATTTTGGGACATTGGCGAAAAACGACAGAGTTAGAATTTGGGACGTTTTGGGCTGTAGCGTCAAAACGAAGCATCGGATTGGAAAACGGATTTCAGATTTGGAATCAGCGTGAAATTCTCTATCTGTATGGTGAGTTTCAAGTCAATCGGAGAGAAAAAATTTTCAACATTTTTCGAAAAAACGACAGAGTTAGAATTTGGGACGTTTTGGTGTGTAGCGCCCAAACGAAGCATCGGATGAGAAAACGGAGGCCAGATTCGGATTCGGCGTCAAATTCTACATGGAAATGGTGAATTTGAACGCCATCGGAGAGAAAAAATTTTCGCTGACGTCCCCCCCCCTCTGGACAGCTCGCTTCGATTTTGTCTTCCAGTGGACGGATTTTGTCGTGTCATGGCTCGTTTGAAAGCTAAGAGTGAGACAAATTCACTGAAAGAATCGGCTTGTTCCTATCTGTCTTCGTTTAGATGTGAGACGCCATTTAAGATTTTGGGACATTGGCGAAAAACGACAGAGTTAGAATTTGGGACGTTTTGGGCTGTAGCGTCAAAACGAAGCATCGGATGGGAAAACGGATTTCAGATTTGGAATCAGCGTGAAATTCTCTATCTATATGGTGAGTTTCAAGTCAATCGGAGAGAAAAAATTTTCGCTGACGTCCCCCCCCCTCTGGACAGCTCGCTTCGATTTTGGCTTCCAGTGGACGGATTTTGTCGTGCGATAGCTCGTTTGAAAGCTAAGAGTGAGACAAATTCAGTGAAAGAATCGGCTTGTTCCTATCTGTCTTCGTTCAAAAGTTAGAGCGGTTACAAGATTTTAGATCGGAGCTCGCTCACCTGAAAAAATCCTAAGTGTCAGAGTGACTTTGTATGGGTAAAATTTTGAAAATTTTCCAAAGTGTGGAATTTCGACCTGGGACCGTCACCAAAACATTTTTCATCAAATTTTGAAATTTCACTGACGTCCCCCCCCTCTGGACAGCTCGCTTCGATTTTGGCTTCTAGTGGACGGATTTAGTCGTGTCATAGCTCGTTTGAAAGCTAAGAGTGAGACAAATTCACTGAAAGAATCGGCTTGTTCCTATCTGTCTTCGTTTAGATGTGAGACACCATTTAAGATTTTGGGACATTGGCGAAAAACGACAGAGTTAGAATTTGGGACGTTTTGGGCTGTAGCGTCAAAACGAAGCATCGGATGGGAAAACGGATTTCAGATTTGGAATCAGCGTGAAATTCTCTATCTGTATGGTGAGTTTCAAGTCAATCGGAGAGAAAAAATTTTCGCTGACGTCCCCCCCCCTCTGGACAGCTTGCTTCGATTTTGGCTTCCAGTGGACGGATTTTGTCGTGCGATAGCTCGTTTGAAAGCTAAGAGTGAGACAAATTCAGTGAAAGAATCGGCTTGTTCCTATCTGTCTTCGTTCAAAAGTTAGAGCGGTTACAAGATTTTAGGTCGGAGCTCGCTCACCTGAAAAAATCCTAAGTGTCAGAGTGACTTTGTATGGGTAAAATTTTGAAAATTTTCCAAAGTGTGGAATTTCGACCTGGGACCGTCACCAAAACATTTTTCATCAAATTTTGAAATTTCACTGACGTCCCCCCCCCTCTGGACAGCTTGCTTCGATTTTGGCTTCCAGTGGACGGATTTTGTCGTGCGATAGCTCGTTTGAAAGCTAAGAGTGAGACCAATTCAGTGAAAGAATCGGCTTGTTCCTATCTGTCTTCGTTCAAAAGTTAGAGCGGTTACAAGATTTTAGGTCGGAGCTCGCTCACCTGAAAAAATCCTAAGTGTCAGAGTGACTTTGTATGGGTAAAATTTTGAAAATTTTCCAAAGTGTGGAATTTCGACCTGGGACCGTCACCAAAACATTTTTCATCAAATATTGAAATTTCACTGACGTCCCCCCCCCTCTGGACAGCTTGCTTCGATTTTGGCTTCCAGTGGACGGATTTTGTCGTGCCATAGCTCGTTTGAAAGCTAAGAGTGAGACAAATTCACTGAAAGAATCGGCTTGTTCCTATCTTTCTTCGTTTAGATGTGAGACGCCATTTAAGATTTTGGGACATTGGCGAAAAACGACAGAGTTAGAATTTGGGACGTTTTGGGCTGTAGCTTCAAAACGAAGCATCGGATTGGAAAACGGATTTCAGATTTGGAATCAGCGTGAAATTCTCTATCTGTATGGTGAGTTTCAAGTCAATCGGAGAGAAAAAAATTTTCGCTGACGTCCCCCCCTCTGGACAGCTCGCTTCGATTTTGGCTTCCAGTGGACGGATTTAGTCGTGCCATAGCTCGTTTGAAAGCTAAGAGTGAGACAAATTCAGTGAAAGAATCGGCTTGTTCCTATCTGTCTTCGTTCAAAAGTTAGAGTGGTTACAAGATTTTAGGTCGGAGCTCGCTCACCTGAAAAAATCCTAAGTGTCAGAGTGACTTTGTATGGGTAAAATTTTGAAAATTTTCCAAAGTGTGGAATTTCGACCTGGGACCGTCACCAAAACATTTTTCATCAAATTTTGAAATTTCACTGACGTCCCCCCCTCTGGACAGCTCGCTTCGATTTTGGCTTCTAGTGGACGGATTTTGTCGTGTCATAGCTCGTTTGAAAGCTAAGAGTGAGACAAATTCAGTGAAAGAATCGGCTTGTTCCTATCTGTCTTCGTTCAAAAGTTAGAGCGGTTACAAGATTTTAGGTCGGAGCTCGCTCACCTGAAAAAATCCTAAGTGTCAGAGTGACTTTGTATGGGTAAAATTTTGAAAATTTTCCAAAGTGTGGAATTTCGACCTGGGACCGTCACCAAAACATTTTTCATCAAATTTTGAAATTTCACTGACGTCCCCCCCCCGTCTGGACAGCCCGCTTCGATTTTGTCTTCCAGTGGACGGATTTTGTCGTGTCATAGCTCGTTTGAAAGCTAAGAGTGAGACAAATTCACTGAAAGAATCGGCTTGTCCCTATCTTTCTTCGTTTAGATGTGAGACGCCATTTAAGATTTTGGGACATTGGCGAAAAACGACAGAGTTAGAATTTGGGACGTTTTGGGCTGTAGCTTCAAAACGAAGCATCGGATTGGAAAACGGATTTCAGATTTGGAATCAGCGTGAAATTCTCTATCTGTATGGTGAGTTTCAAGTCAATCGGAGATAAAAAATTTTCGCTGACGTCCCCCCCCTCTGGACAGCTCGCTTCGATTTTGGCTTCCAGTGGACGGATTTTGTCGTGCCATAGCTCGTTTGAAAGCTAAGAGTGAGACAAATTCACTGAAAGAATCGGCTTGTTCATATCTGTCTTCGTTCAAAAGTTAGAGCGGTTACAAGATTTTAGGTCGGAGCTCGCTCACCTGAAAAAATCCTAAGTGTCAGAGTGACTTTGTATGGGTAAAATTTTGAAAATTTTCCAAAGTGTGGAATTTCGACCTGGGACCGTCACCAAAACATTTTTCATCAAATTTTGTAATTTCACTGACGTCCCCCCCCCTCTGGACAGCTCGCTTCGATTTTGGCTTCTAGTGGACGGATTTTGTCGTGTCATAGCTCGTTTGAAAGCTAAGAGTGAGACAAATTCAGTGAAAGAATCGGCTTGTTCCTATCTGTCTTCGTTTAGATGTGAGACACCATTTAAGATTTTGGGACATTGGCGAAAAAACGACAGAGTTAGAATTTGGGACGTTTTGGGCTCTAGCTTCAAAACGAAGCATCGGATGGGAAAACGGATTTCAGATTTGGAATCAGCGTGAAATTCTCTATCTGTATGGTGAGTTTCATGTCAATCGGAGAGTTTCAAGTCAATCGGCGAGAAAAATTTTCAACATTTTTCGGAAAAACGAGTTAGAATTTTTGCGATGGCTGCCTACTGTAGAGCCAAGACGAAGCATCGGATGAGAAAACGGAGGCCAGATTCGGATTCAGCGTCAAATTCTACGTGGAAATGGTGTATTTCCAGCTCAATCGGAGCACTAGAACCGGAGATAGACGGGATTTTTAGTGCTTGGATGATGGGTATTACGTCATCAGCTGATCGCCACACACTATATAAGCTGGGAGCCGAGAGAGACTTGTCATTAAGACGAGAACGATTGTCAAAGGTAGGTCGTCTCTCTGAGCTCCGATGATAGCTTCGGACATTCCAAATTCCGAGTTTCTGTAAGAAACCGACTTAGAAAATTTCATTGCTGATATCAGCTAAGGCGTCAGACTTAGAGGTTAGCCAGGAGATGGCCTTCGTCTCCAGGCCATAAAAGACTCCAAAACTTTAAAGGCTTGTAACTTTGCTTCTACAAGTCCGTTTGACTTGATTCAAAAAAGGTTCGGTCGCTATTGACCTGCCCTAAGTGATGGACTACTTATAAAATTTTATAAGTAGTGCTAAAAAGTTGAAAAATTTAAATTCACTAGTTTTGGAGGTTTTCTGGGGTTTTCGACCCTGCTGAAGTCAATGAAAGCATTTTTAATGATGTCTGAGCCAGTCTTCTCATGGTATAAGCGGCTTTTCACTGAAAGCGAGCAAGACATGGAGAGTTTTGCTGTAATATTCCACTGACAGGGTGTTCCTTCGGGACGGCGGACGATGCCGTAGTGATAAGTGTGGCAAGGGAATGTGTCATATTTGAGACCGTAACCGCTGAGACAACTCATGTCTCATGTTGGGCATTTGACACAGCTCTCAACGTAGCACTTTGAACGCCAATCGGTTGAGTCTTAGCTATCTTGTCATGGGTGGCCTCTAAACATCTCCATTGGAAAACGCTGGTGAATCAAGCTCTCTACGGCTTGCTATCAAGCTGATCAAAGCAATAACTTGGGATGTTTCCTCAAGGTCTTCAAGTATGCTGAGTTCAAATCTGCTATCAGATTTCAAATTTAACTAAGACTAAGGCAGCTTTGAGGGGTTAGATCCCAGCTACTGTTCACTACCTTTGACTCGGCGTTGCTGTTACCACTTCGGGGCAGTGACAATGATGTCTTAAGCTGTAAATAGCGGGTATCGGGGAAGATCTCTCACTTCCCTAGTGATCAGTACAAGGCCTTCGGGCTGTCGACGGGATCGAGTGCCACTCACTACACTCAAATCTATCATTCCTCACTAAGTGTAAATTACTGACTATACATTTGTCCTGCTATCAGGTCGTTTTGACTTGCTATCTAGTTGAATAGTCTCTTGCTATCAAGAGTTTCACTTCTGCTCATAAAGCACATCATCGCTGTAATACCTCCTTTGCTCGAGCGTTCCTTCGGGACGGCGGGTACTGCCGTAGAGGGATTGTGTTGCACGGGTTGTTCGTCGTTTGTTAGACCGAAACCTCTGAGCCGTTGCTCATGTTGGGCATTCGACTTCATACTCAACGTGACGCTTTCTCTCGCCAGTTCAGAGTACTTCAGCCATTCGACAAAGGTTAGTCTTTATGATATGGAGTAGAGTGAAATGTAATTCATTAGATGTCCCTTCAATGATTGCTCCCATGATAAACGTGATGAGACAAATGAAATGATTCTCATCTTCCCTTTTCAGTGATTGAAATCTACTAACACACTACCGTATAATCGTCCACTATGGGACAAGACATGATAGAGCCTCCACGCGGTTTGCCCTGGGCAGTCTTCGGACTGGCGAATACTATCATTAAGTTGAATCTGCTATCAGTCAACTTGAACGTTGCGTCGCATTAGAGGGGTATATAAACCACTACCTCTCATTTCATTTCATTTCAATCATGCAGACGCCGAACAGTCAAGTCAGCTCTCCTCGCGGACCGCAGTTAAGGCCGCGAAATTTATTTGAGGAGTTTGCCAGGCTAGAGGAGCAAGACAGAGTTTTTAATAATCTTGCTCGGATTGGCAATCCGATGACAGCAACTGCTGTCAATCCAACGGAATGGCGCTACATTCCACTTTTTAGCCATTTACCAGTTAGTGTGGAAGTCTACACTGCTGCCAAGGAGAGAGTCAAAGACTCTCTCAGCAGAATTGGTAGGGTGTAAGATGACGTTACTCCCGAGAACGAACCATCGGCTCTCTTAAGGGCCACCATGGGGCAAGACATGATAGAACCTCCTCGCGGTTTGCCATGGGCAGTCTTCGGACTGGCGAATACTATCATTAAGTTGAATCTGCTATCAGTCAACTTGAACGTTGCAAATGAAGTTCGGTGTAATACTTCCTTTCGACGAGCGTTCCTGTAAAGGGCGGCGGTGAAACCCGTAGCTATGTATACCGCAAGGGACATTCGGCAATGGTCAATCTTGTTAAACCTCTCTGCGTCATGTTTGCAAGTGATTGCCTCTGTCTCAACGTAGTATGCATTCGCGCCAGGGCGACATTTAGCCAACTGTCGAAGGTTGCCTAAAACTTTCCATTGCATACGTTATGAGAACCATGAGTTCTACCTGTCTCTATCAATGAGACGAATTGATGAATGGAATGAAATGGGAGGACACTCACGCGCCACACGCAACATAACACACTTCTCTCTTCCGTAGTCTAACAAGCTCTTTACACATGGATCGCAGTCGATTGCTATCCCTGTATCAGAAGTGTAAGCTATCTTAATATTATCTAACACTATTTCATCTACCATCATCACCCATATGAAGTGTCATAAGATTTACAAGTTAGACTAAGCATTCTACTATTTGTAAATGAAAGATATAAATTCAACAGTTTACAGATTGAAAATAAAGTTTCAATAGCGTGTGCGTTAGAAATAAAGCTTTATCTGTTTGTATGTTAGAAACAAAATAAAGTTTACAAGATAAAAAGTAAAGTTTCACCACTTTACAAGTTAAGAATAAAGTTCTATCTGTTTATATGTTAGACATAAAATAAAGTTTCAATAGTGTATGCGTTAGAAATAAAGTCTTAGCTGTTTGTATATCAAAATAAAGTTTCAAGAGTTTACAAGTTAGAAATAAAGTTTCAATAGTGTATATGTTAGAAATAAAGGTGTAACTGTTTGTAAAAATAAGATCGCAAGATTTACTAGTTTACAAGTTAGACTAAGTGTAAATTAAAAATAAATGATAACTGTTCACGTGTTAAAGCGTTGATGCAACGATGAACAATTAATAAGCTGAAAAGTTTTAGATTCACTTTAAGATTATCATATGTTTACAGATAGAAATGTATCACAGCAAAGCTACTTCATGAGTTAGTTTGCCAGGAGTGTATCATCTCAAACTTTTACTCCGACTGTGGAACATTGATTTCCATGATGAAGATTTAAATAGTTAGATTCGATGACGAACAAGATTTACTAGTTTACAAGTTGGACAAAGTGTTCTACTATTTGTAAATGAAAGATATAGTTTCAACAGTTTACAGATTAGAAAATAAAGTTTCAATAATGTGTACGTTAGAAATAAAGTTTTAGCTGTTTGTATATGAAAAACTAAGTTTCAAGAGTTTACAAGTTAGAAATTAAGTTTCAATGGTGTATGCGTTAGAAATAAAGTTTTAGCTGTTTGTATATCAAAATAAAGTTTCAAGAGTTTACAAGTTAGAAATAAAATGAAGTTTCATCAGTATACAAGTTAAGAATAAAGTTCTATCTGTTTGTATGATAGAAATAAAACAAGGTTTCAACCGTTTACAAGTTAAAAATAAAGTTTCAATAGTTTACAAGTAAAGAATAAAGTTTCAATAGTTTACAAGTTAAGAATAAAGTTTCAATAGTGTACATTTTCAGAATAAAGTTCTATTTGTTTATATGTTAGAAATAGAATGAAGTTTCACCAGTTTACAAGTTACGAATAAAGTTCTATCTGTTTAAGTTTACAAGTTAAGAATAAAGTTCTATCTGTTTGTATGCTAGAAATAAAACAAAGTTTCAACCGTTTACAAGTTAAAAATAAAGTTCTATCTGTTTAAGTTTACAAGTTAAGAATAAAGTTCTATCTGTTTGTATGCTAGAAATAAAACAAAGTTTCAACCGTTTACAAGTTAAAAATAAAGTTTCAATAGTTTACAAGTTAAGAATAAAGTTTCAATAGTGCGCATGTTAAGAATAAAGTTTTATCTGTTTGTATGTTAGAAATAGAATGAAGTTTCACCAGTTGGCAAGTTAAGAATAAAGTTGTATCTGTTTCTATGATAGAAATAAAACAAAGTTTTAACCGTTTACAAGTTAAAAATACAGTTTCAAGAGTTTACAAGTTACGAATAAAGTTCTATCTGTTTAAGTTTACAAGTTAAGAATAAAGTTCTATCTGTTTATATGTTAGAAATAAAATGAAGTTTCATCAGTTTACAAGTAAAGGATAAAGTTTCAATAGTTTACAAGTTAAGAATAAAGTTTCAATAGTGTGCATGTTCAGAATAAAGTTCTATTTGTTTATATGTTAGAAATAGAATGAAGTTTCACCAGTTTACAAGTTACGAATAAAGTTCTATCTGTTTAAGTTTACAAGTTAAGAATAAAGTTCTATCTGTTTGTATGCTAGAAATAAAACAAAGTTTCAACCGTTTACAAGTTAAAAATAAAGTTTCAATAGTTTACAAGTTAAGAATAAAGTTTCAATAGTGCGCATGTTAAGAATAAAGTTTTATCTGTTTGTATGTTAGAAATAGAATGAAGTTTCACCAGTTGGCAAGTTAAGAATAAAGTTGTATCTGTTTCTATGATAGAAATAAAACAATTACAAGTTAAAAATAAAGTTTCAATAGTTTACAAGTTACGAATAAAGTTCTATCTGTTTAAGTTTACAAGTTAAGAATAAAGTTCTATCTGTTTATATGTTAGAAATAAAATGAAGTTTCATCAGTTTACAAGTAAAGAATAAAGTTTCAATAGTTTACAAGTTAAGAATAAAGTTTCAATAGTGTACATGTTCAGAATAAAGTTCTATTTGTTTATATGTTAGAAATAGAATGAAGTTTCACCAGTTTACAAGTTACGAATAAAGTTCTATCTGTTTAAGTTTACAAGTTAAGAATAAAGTTCCATCTGTTTATATGTTAGAAATAAAATGAAGTCTCATCAGTTTACAAGTTAAGAATAAAGTCCTATCTGTTTGTATGCTAGAAATAAAACAAAGTTTCAAGAGTTTACAAGTTAAAAATAAAGTTTCAATAGTTTACAAGTTAAAACTAATGTTTCAATAGTGCATATGTTAAGACTTAAAGTTTTATCTGTTTGTATGTTAGAAATAGAATGAAGTTTCACCAGTTGGCAAGTTAAGAATAAAGTTCTATCTGTTTGTATGTTAGAAATAGAACAAAGTTTTAACCGTTTACAAGTTAAAAATAAAGTTTCAATAGTTTACAAGTTAAGAATAAAGTTTCAATAGTGTGCATGTTCAGAATAAAGTTCTATTTAATTATATGTTGGAAATAGAATGAAGTTTCGCCAGTTTACAAGTTAGGAATAAAGTTCTATCTGTTTGTATGTTAGAAATAAAACAAAGTTTTAACCGTTTACAAGTTAGAAATAAAGTTTCACCAGTGTACAAGTTAGAAATAAAGTTTCAATAGTGTATATGTTAGAAATAAAGCTTTATCTGTTTGCATGTTAGAAACAAAATAAAGTTTCAACAGTTTAAAAGATAAAAACTAAAGTTTCAATAATGTGTACGTTAGAAATAAAGTTTTAGCTGTTTGTATATGAAAAACTAAGTTTCAAGAGTTTACAAGTTAAAAAATAAAGTTTCAATGGTGTATACGTTAGAAATAAAGTCTTAGCTGTTTGTATATCAAAATAAAGTTTCAAGAGTTTACAAGTTAGAAATAAAGTTTCAATAGTGTATATGTTAGAAATAAAGGTGTAACTGTTTGTAAAAATAAGATCGCAAGATTTACTAGTTTACAAGTTAGACTAAGTGTAAATTAAAAATAAATGATAACTGTTCACGTGTTAAAGCGTTGATGCAACGATGAACAATTAATAAGCTGAAAAGTTTTAGATTCACTTTAAGATTATCATATGTTTACAGATAGAAATGTATCACAGCAAAGCTACTTCATGAGTTAGTTTGCCAGGAGTGTATCATCTCAAACTTTTACTCCGACTGTGGAACATTGATTTCCATGATGAAGATTTAAATAGTTAGATTCGATGACGAACAAGATTTACTAGTTTACAAGTTGGACAAAGTGTTCTACTATTTGTAAATGAAAGATATAGTTTCAACAGTTTACAGATTAGAAAATAAAGTTTCAATAATGTGTACGTTAGAAATAAAGTTTTAGCTGTTTGTATATGAAAAACTAAGTTTCAAGAGTTTACAAGTTAGAAATTAAGTTTCAATGGTGTATGCGTTAGAAATAAAGTTTTAGCTGTTTGTATATCAAAATAAAGTTTCAAGAGTTTACAAGTTAAGAATAAAGTTCTATCTGTTTGTATGATAGAAATAAAACAAGGTTTCAACCGTTTACAAGTTAAAAATAAAGTTTCAATAGTTTACAAGTAAAGAATAAAGTTTCAATAGTTTACAAGTTAAGAATAAAGTTTCAATAGTGTACATGTTCAGAATAAAGTTCTATTTGTTTATATGTTAGAAATAGAATGAAGTTTCACCAGTTTACAAGTTACGAATAAAGTTCTATCTGTTTAAGTTTACAAGTTAAGAATAAAGTTCTATCTGTTTGTATGCTAGAAATAAAACAAAGTTTCAACCGTTTACAAGTTAAAAATAAAGTTTCAATAGTTTACAAGTTAAGAATAAAGTTTCAATAGTGCGCATGTTAAGAATAAAGTTTTATCTGTTTGTATGTTAGAAATAGAATGAAGTTTCACCAGTTGGCAAGTTAAGAATAAAGTTCTATCTGTTTCTATGATAGAAATAAAACAAAGTTTTAACCGTTTATAAGTTAAAAATAAAGTTTCAATAGTTTACAAGTTACGAATAAAGTTCTATCTGTTTAAGTTTACAAGTTAAGAATAAAGTTCTATCTGTTTATATGTTAGAAATAAAATGAAGTTTCATCAGTTTACAAGTAAAGAATAAAGTTTCAATAGTTTACAAGTTAAGAATAAAGTTTCAATAGTGTACATGTTCAGAATAAAGTTCTATTTGTTTATATGTTAGAAATAGAATGAAGTTTCACCAGTTTTACAAGTTACGAATAAAGTTCTATCTGTTTAAGTTTACAAGTTAAGAATAAAGTTCCATCTGTTTATATGTTAGAAATAAAATGAAGTTTCATCAGTTTACAAGTTAAGAATAAAGTCCTATCTGTTTGTATGCTAGAAATAAAACAAAGTTTCAAGAGTTTACAAGTTAAAAATAAAGTTTCAATAGTTTACAAGTTAAAACTAATGTTTCAATAGTGCATATGTTAAGACTTAAAGTTTTATCTGTTTGTATGTTAGAAATAGAATGAAGTTTCACCAGTTGGCAAGTTAAGAATAAAGTTCTATCTGTTTGTATGTTAGAAATAAAACAAAGTTTTAACCGTTTACAAGTTAAAAATAAAGTTTCAATAGTTTACAAGTTAAGAATAAAGTTTCAATAGTGTGCATGTTCAGAATAAAGTTCTATTTAATTATATGTTGGAAATAGAATGAAGTTTCGCCAGTTTACAAGTTACGAATAAAGTTCTATCTGTTTGTATGTTAGAAATAAAACAAAGTTTTAACCGTTTACAAGTTAGAAATAAAGTTTCAATAGTGTATATGTTAGAAATAAAGGTGTAACTGTTTGTAAAAATAAGATCGCAAGATTTACTAGTTTACAAGTTAGACTAAGTGTAAATTAAAAATAAATGATAACTGTTCACGTGTTAAAGCGTTGATGCAACGATGAACAATTAATAAGCTGAAAAGTTTTAGATTCACTTTAAGATTATCATATGTTTACAGATAGAAATGTATCACAGCAAAGCTACTTCATGAGTTAGTTTGCCAGGAGTGTATCATCTCAAACTTTTACTCCGACTGTGGAACATTGATTTCCATGATGAAGATTTAAATAGTTAGATTCGATGACGAACAAGATTTACTAGTTTACAAGTTGGACAAAGTGTTCTACTATTTGTAAATGAAAGATATAGTTTCAACAGTTTACAGATTAGAAAATAAAGTTTCAATAATGTGTACGTTAGAAATAAAGTTTTAGCTGTTTGTATATGAAAAACTAAGTTTCAAGAGTTTACAAGTTAGAAATTAAGTTTCAATGGTGTATGCGTTAGAAATAAAGTTTTAGCTGTTTGTATATCAAAATAAAGTTTCAAGAGTTTACAAGTTAAGAATAAAGTTCTATCTGTTTGTATGATAGAAATAAAACAAGGTTTCAACCGTTTACAAGTTAAAAATAAAGTTTCAATAGTTTACAAGTAAAGAATAAAGTTTCAATAGTTTACAAGTTAAGAATAAAGTTTCAATAGTGTACATGTTCAGAATAAAGTTCTATTTGTTTATATGTTAGAAATAGAATGAAGTTTCACCAGTTTACAAGTTACGAATAAAGTTCTATCTGTTTAAGTTTACAAGTTAAGAATAAAGTTCTATCTGTTTGTATGCTAGAAATAAAACAAAGTTTCAACCGTTTACAAGTTAAAAATAAAGTTTCAATAGTTTACAAGTTAAGAATAAAGTTTCAATAGTGCGCATGTTAAGAATAAAGTTTTATCTGTTTGTATGTTAGAAATAGAATGAAGTTTCACCAGTTGGCAAGTTAAGAATAAAGTTGTATCTGTTTCTATGATAGAAATAAAACAAAGTTTTAACCGTTTACAAGTTAAAAATAAAGTTTCAATAGTTTACAAGTTACGAATAAAGTTCTATCTGTTTAAGTTTACAAGTTAAGAATAAAGTTCTATCTGTTTATATGTTAGAAATAAAATGAAGTTTCATCAGTTTACAAGTAAAGAATAAAGTTTCAATAGTTTACAAGTTAAGAATAAAGTTTCAATAGTGTACATGTTCAGAATAAAGTTCTATTTGTTTATATGTTAGAAATAGAATGAAGTTTCACCAGTTTACAAGTTACGAATAAAGTTCTATCTGTTTAAGTTTACAAGTTAAGAATAAAGTTCCATCTGTTTATATGTTAGAAATAAAATGAAGTTTCATCAGTTTACAAGTTAAGAATAAAGTCCTATCTGTTTGTATGCTAGAAATAAAACAAAGTTTCAAGAGTTTACAAGTTAAAAATAAAGTTTCAATAGTTTACAAGTTAAAACTAATGTTTCAATAGTGCATATGTTAAGACTTAAAGTTTTATCTGTTTGTATGTTAGAAATAGAATGAAGTTACACCAGTTGGCAAGTTAAGAATAAAGTTCTATCTGTTTGTATGTTAGAAATAAAACAAAGTTTTAACCGTTTACAAGTTAAAAATAAAGTTTCAATAGTTTACAAGTTAAGAATAAAGTTTCAATAGTGTGCATGTTCAGAATAAAGTTCTATTTAATTATATGTTGGAAATAGAATGAAGTTTCGCCAGTTTACAAGTTACGAATAAAGTTCTATCTGTTTGTATGTTAGAAATAAAACAAAGTTTTAACCGTTTACAAGTTAGAAATAAAGTTTCACCAGTGTACAAGTTAGAAATAAAGTTTCAATAGTGTATATGTTAGAAATAAAGCTTTATCTGTTTGCATGTTAGAAACAAAATAAAGTTTCAACAGTTTAAAAGAAAAAAACTAAAGTTTCAATAATGTGTACGTTAGAAATAAAGTTTTAGCTGTTCGTATATGAAAAACTAAGTTTCAAGAGTTTACAAGTTAAAAAATAAAGTTTCAATGGTGTATACGTTAGAAATAAAGTTTTAGCTGTTTGTATATCAAAATAAAGTTTCAAGAGTTTACAAGTTAGAAATAAAGTTTCAACAGTGTGTATGTTAGAAATAGAGTTTTATCTGTTTGTAAAATATGATTGTAGGATTTAATAGTTTGCAAGTTAGACTGAGCGTTCTACTATTTGTAAATGAAAGATATAGTTTCAACAGTTTACAGATTAGAAAATAAAGTTTCAATAATGTGTACGTTAGAAATAAAGTTTTAGCTGTTTGTATATGAAAAACTAAGTTTCAAGAGTTTACAAGTTAGAAATTAAGTTTCAATGGTGTATGCGTTAGAAATAAAGTTTTAGCTGTTTGTATATCAAAATAAAGTTTCAAGAGTTTACAAGTTAGAAATAAAATGAAGTTTCATCAGTTTACAAGTTAAGAATAAAGTTCTATCTGTTTGTATGATAGAAATAAAACAAGGTTTCAACCGTTTACAAGTTAAAAATAAAGTTTCAATAGTTTACAAGTAAAGAATAAAGTTTCAATAGTTTACAAGTTAAGAATAAAGTTTCAATAGTGTACATGTTCAGAATAAAGTTCTATTTGTTTATATGTTAGAAATAGAATGAAGTTTCACCAGTTTACAAGTTACGAATAAAGTTCTATCTGTTTAAGTTTACAAGTTACGAATAAAGTTCTATCTGTTTGTATGCTAGAAATAAAACAAAGTTTCAACCGTTTACAAGTTAAAAATAAAGTTCTATCTGTTTAAGTTTACAAGTTAAGAATAAAGTTCTATCTGTTTGTATGCTAGAAATAAAACAAAGTTTCAACCGTTTACAAGTTAAAAATAAAGTTTCAATAGTTTACAAGTTAAGAATAAAGTTTCAATAGTGCGCATGTTAAGAATAAAGTTTTATCTGTTTGTATGTTAGAAATAGAATGAAGTTTCACCAGTTGGCAAGTTAAGAATGAAGTTGTATCTGTTTCTATGATAGAAATAAAACAAAGTTTTAACCGTTTACAAGTTAAAAATAAAGTTTCAATAGTTTACAAGTTACGAATAAAGTTCTATCTGTTTAAGTTTACAAGTTAAGAATAAAGTTCTATCTGTTTATATGTTAGAAATAAAATGAAGTTTCATCAGTTTACAAGTAAAGAATAAAGTTTCAATAGTTTACAAGTTAAGAATAAAGTTTCAATAGTGTACATGTTCAGAATAAAGTTCTATTTGTTTATATGTTAGAAATAGAATGAAGTTTCACCAGTTTACAAGTTACGAATAAAGTTCTATCTGTTTAAGTTTACAAGTTAAGAATAAAGTTCCATCTGTTTATATGTTAGAAATAAAATGAAGTCTCATCAGTTTACAAGTTAAGAATAAAGTCCTATCTGTTTGTATGCTAGAAATAAAACAAAGTTTCAAGAGTTTACAAGTTAAAAATAAAGTTTCAATAGTTTACAAGTTAAAACTAATGTTTCAATAGTGCATATGTTAAGACTTAAAGTTTTATCTGTTTGTATGTTAGAAATAGAATGAAGTTTCACCAGTTGGCAAGTTAAGAATAAAGTTCTATCTGTTTGTATGTTAGAAATAGAACAAAGTTTTAACCGTTTACAAGTTAAAAATAAAGTTTCAATAGTTTACAAGTTAAGAATAAAGTTTCAATAGTGTGCATGTTCAGAATAAAGTTCTATTTAATTATATGTTGGAAATAGAATGAAGTTTCGCCAGTTTACAAGTTACGAATAAAGTTCTATCTGTTTGTATGTTAGAAATAAAACAAAGTTTTAACCGTTTACAAGTTAGAAATAAAGTTTCACCAGTGTACAAGTTAGAAATAAAGTTTCAATAGTGTATATGTTAGAAATAAAGCTTTATCTGTTTGCATGTTAGAAACAAAATAAAGTTTCAACAGTTTAAAAGATAAAAACTAAAGTTTCAATAATGTGTACGTTAGAAATAAAGTTTTAGCTGTTTGTATATGAAAAACTAAGTTTCAAGAGTTTACAAGTTAAAAAATAAAGTTTCAATGGTGTATACGTTAGAAATAAAGTCTTAGCTGTTTGTATATCAAAATAAAGTTTCAAGAGTTTACAAGTTAGAAATAAAGTTTCAATAGTGTATATGTTAGAAATAAAGGTGTAACTGTTTGTAAAAATAAGATCGCAAGATTTACTAGTTTACAAGTTAGACTAAGTGTAAATTAAAAATAAATGATAACTGTTCACGTGTTAAAGCGTTGATGCAACGATGAACAATTAATAAGCTGAAAAGTTTTAGATTCACTTTAAGATTATCATATGTTTACAGATAGAAATGTATCACATCAAAGCTACTTCATGAGTTAGTTTGCCAGGAGTGTATCATCTCAAACTTTTACTCCGACTGTGGAACATTGATTTCCATGATGAAGATTTAAATAGTTAGATTCGATGACGAACAAGATTTACTAGTTTACAAGTTGGACAAAGTGTTCTACTATTTGTAAATGAAAGATATAGTTTCAACAGTTTACAGATTAGAAAATAAAGTTTCAATAATGTGTACGTTAGAAATAAAGTTTTAGCTGTTTGTATATGAAAAACTAAGTTTCAAGAGTTTACAAGTTAGAAATTAAGTTTCAATGGTGTATGCGTTAGAAATAAAGTTTTAGCTGTTTGTATATCAAAATAAAGTTTCAAGAGTTTACAAGTTAGAAATAGAATGAAGTTTCATCAGTTTACAAGTTAAGAATAAAGTTCTATCTGTTTGTATGATAGAAATAAAACAAGGTTTCAACCGTTTACAAGTTAAAAATAAAGTTTCAATAGTTTACAAGTAAAGAATAAAGTTTCAATAGTTTACAAGTTAAGAATAAAGTTTCAATAGTGTACATGTTCAGAATAAAGTTCTATTTGTTTATATGTTAGAAATAGAATGAAGTTTCACCAGTTTACAAGTTACGAATAAAGTTCTATCTGTTTAAGTTTACAAGTTAAGAATAAAGTTCTATCTGTTTGTATGCTAGAAATAAAACAAAGTTTCAACCGTTTACAAGTTAAAAATAAAGTTTCAATAGTTTACAAGTTAAGAATAAAGTTTCAATAGTGCGCATGTTAAGAATAAAGTTTTATCTGTTTGTATGTTAGAAATAGAATGAAGTTTCACCAGTTGGCAAGTTAAGAATAAAGTTGTATCTGTTTCTATGATAGAAATAAAACAAAGTTTTAACCGTTTAAAAGTTAAAAATACAGTTTCAATAGTTTACAAGTTACGAATAAAGTTCTATCTGTTTAAGTTTACAAGTTAAGAATAAAGTTCTATCTGTTTATATGTTAGAAATAAAATGAAGTTTCATCAGTTTACAAGTAAAGAATAAAGTTTCAATAGTTTACAAGTTAAGAATAAAGTTTCAATAGTGTACATGTTCAGAATAAAGTTCTATTTGTTTATATGTTAGAAATAGAATGAAGTTTCACCAGTTTACAAGTTACGAATAAAGTTCTATCTGTTTAAGTTTACAAGTTAAGAATAAAGTTCCATCTGTTTATATGTTAGAAATAAAATGAAGTTTCATCAGTTTACAAGTTAAGAATAAAGTCCTATCTGTTTGTATGCTAGAAATAAAACAAAGTTTCAAGAGTTTACAAGTTAAAAATAAAGTTTCAATAGTTTACAAGTTAAAACTAATGTTTCAATAGTGCATATGTTAAGACTTAAAGTTTTATCTGTTTGTATGTTAGAAATAGAATGAAGTTTCACCAGTTGGCAAGTTAAGAATAAAGTTCTATCTGTTTGTATGTTAGAAATAAAACAAAGTTTTAACCGTTTACAAGTTAAAAATAAAGTTTCAATAGTTTACAAGTTAAGAATAAAGTTTCAATAGTGTGCATGTTCAGAATAAAGTTCTATTTAATTATATGTTGGAAATAGAATGAAGTTTCGCCAGTTTACAAGTTACGAATAAAGTTCTATCTGTTTGTATGTTAGAAATAAAACAAAGTTTTAACCGTTTACAAGTTAGAAATAAAGTTTCACCAGTGTACAAGTTAGAAATAAAGTTTCAATAGTGTATATGTTAGAAATAAAGCTTTATCTGTTTGCATGTTAGAAACAAAATAAAGTTTCAACAGTTTAAAAGATAAAAACTAAAGTTTCAATAATGTGTACGTTAGAAATAAAGTTTTAGCTGTTCGTATATGAAAAACTAAGTTTCAAGAGTTTACAAGTTAAAAAATAAAGTTTCAATGGTGTATACGTTAGAAATAAAGTTTTAGCTGTTTGTATATCAAAATAAAGTTTCAAGAGTTTACAATTTAGAAATAAAGTTTCAACAGTGTGTATGTTAGAAATAGAGTTTTATCTGTTTGTAAAATATGATTGCAGGATTTAATAGTTTGCAAGTTAGACTGAGCGTTCTACTATTTGTAAATGAAAGATATAGTTTCAACAGTTTACAGATTAGAAAATAAAGTTTCAATAATGTGTACGTTAGAAATAAAGTTTTAGCTGTTTGTATATGAAAAACTAAGTTTCAAGAGTTTACAAGTTAAAAAATAAAGTTTCAATGGTGTATACGTTAGAAATAAAGTTTTAGCTGTTTGTATATCAAAATAAAGTTTCAAGAGTTTACAAGTTAGAAATAAAGTTTCAACAGTGTGTATGTTAGAAATAGAGTTTTATCTGTTTGTAAAATATGATTGCAGGATTTAATAGTTTGCAAGTTAGACTAAGCGTTCTACTATTTGTAAATGAAAGATATAGTTTCAACAGTTTACAGATTAGAAAATAATGTTTCAATAGTGTACAAGTTGGAAATAAAGTTTTAATAGTTTATACGCTTGAAATATAGTTATATCCGTTTATGTCTTGGAAATAAAGTTCTAACAGTTTGTATGTTAGAAATGAAGTTTTACCTGTTTGTATGCTAGAAATAAAGTTTCATCAGTTTCTATATTAAAAAATAAAGTTTTTAACAGTTTACAAGTTAAAAATAAAGTTTTAATAGTGTATGCGTGAGAAATAGAGTTTTAGCTTTTGTATGCTAGAAATAAAGGTATAGCTATTTGTAAAATAATTAAAATTGTAAGTGATTAGCATATTTCGTTTGCTGAAAAGAAGGTGTTCCGCCTGTTAGTGTTGGTGTATTAATATTGAAGAATTTGGTAGTATCTGTTCAATTGAAGACTATAATGGTTCTAGCAAATATTAAAAACAGCAGCCATTATATAATTTATGAAACTGAACCCTTTCCTGCTGCTCTCATTCGAGTGGTACCCTATACATATTACCATCCTTCATAACGGACATTGTATCATAACAGGCTTATGTAATTTCAATAAAGTATCACGGATTGTTAAATTCCTTATGTGTTATCTATTTGATGTATAGCTAATGGAGGCATGTTAAACGTTGAGTTTTTCCTTCATTCACTGACGACTCATCATATGAATGAGTTAAGGTGAAAACGGTATGCGTCATCACTTTGACTGACAAAGGAACGCACACGCACTGAATGGGGAAAAGATCAGGCTGTCAATAAGGATGAATAGAATCTTATCGAATGGTCTGACATCTACGACAATGAGGTGGATCCATTTTTAGACATGGGTTATCGCTTTGTCTGATATGAAAACGTTCACACGCTCACATATTCAGCTGTGAATATAATTTACTATTGCTATTTTTAGTGACTATCTTTACAAGAAGAATGACAGTGCTGTAAGCAACATGCTTCCTAACCTAAATAGAGCTGTTTGTGTTATTCTATTAGACATGTCGTTTAGCAAATCGGCGATACAACGATGTTGTCCACCCGTTAGAAAAATTAGCACAAGCGAGTTGTGTGAAGTGTTACTTGATGATGCAAAGATACATCACATTTCATTTTTGATTGAAAATCAACGCGTTGTTCTGAAACTGGGTGATGACATTCAATGTCAATTGAGTAAAAATTTGAAAAAACTCTTTGGTTTTTCAATGCTACAAACTGTGTTTGCTGCTGCGCATACGATTGGTATAGAAACACCAATGACCCTTAATAAACATGAACAGCACCTTTACATTCAAAGTGATTTGATTCTACCTATTTCTGTTGGTGAGGAAAAAAGAATACATTTTACGCGATTTCATTCATGATAAAGACGCTTCATATGGAATAGTCGAGAAGATGTTTGAATCTATTTTCTATCATCCCGTCATCAAACAAACTATACCCTCTATTGCTATCAAAATTACCAATGGTTTACAAGAGTGCATCCACGTGAAAGATACTAAATCCCTCGTAACTTTAGTGTTTCGGAAAACAAAGTGAAGTCTTTATACAACATTTATTGAAATATGTACATGAATGTGAAGCAATAGACTTTATACAACATCCACTGAAAATATATACATGAGCGCACTTCAATAAACATTGCTATATACAAAAAGTCTTTTTACTTCGTGAAGGGTGGAAATATACAGGGATAGGAAAAATGTCTTTCAGTGGAAAAGTCATCACATGGGGAATGTACAGATGTGGACACATATTCACAAGGAAAAAACAATCTCATGCGATACATAAAACAACAATGTTTATCTACAGAAATCAACATCAAAATACTGAGTTAAGGATGAATCTATTTACACGTCTCCTGAATGTGGTAGTGTGAGTTTTATTCTTTTGGGTGGTGGTATGTTTGTGTCAGGATGTCCATGTGGAAGAGATATGTTGTGTTCTAACCAGCACCTCTTATCCTCCCATGCTGAAAGCGCCCGTTTCCTAAAAGTATGAGTTTTGATCTCATGCGACTTAGATTTTAAGATTGTCATATTGACAAACGTTATATTTTTATTTCTATAGGCTTTCCTGAAATTCTTATGTTTCATGTTAGAGACCAATGATCTTGATATGCCTTTAGCGCGCTTAATGCTATCATCACTATCCTTTAATTTCATACTGTACATTTTAGGGCGGAGGAGAATCATTTCAGCTACCTCCTTCCCTGCTGTCTCATCCTTAAAGCAGCCAAGTTTTGCCTTATTTTTGATGGAGTAGAGTGGGTGATCAGTAGGATAATTTGATGTATCAAAATATCTTTCCAAAGATTTTCCTACTTCATTGAAATTTAAATCTTTTTGAGTGGTAATACCTAAGAAGAAACTATCTGTGTCACCACCCAACAAACGAACCTCTTTTACGAGAGGACACGGTTTTAGTATTTTATAGAAGAGTTGATACATTTCAAGCTTAGAGTAATCTAGAACAGCTTGACCAATATAGATGGGTTTGCACAACTCAACTTCAGATTTTATCATTTTAACACCTATAAGATCCTCATTGATAATGTCTCTATCGATGAATAGAGGTGATGAGACCAATTTGTGATACTTTTGATCATCATTAACTAGTTTGTAGTTTACGCGCTTTCTAACATCCTCCATCGTCTTACCAAATAGACTGTTGTTCTTATATTTATAAAAATCTTTTTCAAAATTATTTTGGGCTAGTGCACGTTTCTGGCTGTTGCTATCAATATATGGTTTGAGGAAGGCTTTCTGTCTAAATTTAATAATGCGGTGAACTCTTTTTAAAATCATACCCATTTCTAAATAAAATTTTAAGATGCTAAAGTGGACTAGATAGTTTTCTTTATCATATTGAGTGAGCAAACGTTTGCGGCAAGGCTTATAGTCGGGTTGACCGCATGATTCTAAATCTTTATCAAATTGTTTCATAAAGTCGGAAAACATATCTTTGGTCACTTCACCTGATTCGGGTTCGACTGGAAAATCCACGGTTTTATGTTTAATATTATTTGGATAGATTAGATCTATTTCAAAATAATATCCCCAATCACCTTCATCTGGAATTGCTAGTATGTTAGAAGGGTTGGAGAGATGCTGAATTTCACTATCATCTAACCAGCTAAACTCAGAGTGAGGTAGCGGTTTGGATAGTGAACTACCATACAAATTATTTTGGTCATAATACTTAAGATGGGTATGATCATTACCTACTGTTTCAGATTTTAACCTATGTTTATTTACAAATGTGAGACCACCGCGAATTCCTCGCTCAAATAAATTATACATCTCTGGATCTTGTAAGAGATGAATGGTCTCATCAGTCATTTTAAAAGCAGACTTAAATGACATGGCTGGTAGACTGACAAAGTGGACGGGATCTAACTTATCTTCTTCTAATGCCACTCGTCGAAACTCCTGAAATACATCAGCCAGCAAAAATACATCTAACTTAAGGTAGGCAATCATATATTCGCCAAATGTATGGCAGTCAAATTTTATCCATGCATCTTGTGCATGATCATAATCTTCGGTCTTACATTCTGCGCCGGTCAAATCATTTTTAAATTTATCTATGGGCGGAAGAGAAGTCTCGCCGAGTTTACTAATCGTATCAAAATATGCATATGGAAAGACTCCTTTCCGTGTGATGACTTCATTAGTTAAATTTGGATATTGTTTCTTAAGATCTTGTGTTAGTGGAAGAGACTTTAGATTTTGTACGAGAGAGGCCAGTGATGCAGTCATAAATTGGTAGGAATCTAAAAATTTTATATCAAAATAGACCGTCTTATTTTCTTTGGTTTTATCGACGGGTACTTTTGCTGTCATGGCCATAAACTTTTCTCTCGTTTGTGCTATTACATCAAGCTTCCACTCTTTCATTTGGCCTAAACCTCCTTTTATTATCATATGGCTGTCGTAGCCCTTGAAATTATGGAAAATGACGGGTAATGTACGCCGTTTCATCCTAAGTGAAAAATTGCATTTTGAACAGAGTGCGTTTCTAAATTTACCAGTGATGTGATCATGGTCGCGCACTTTCTTAATCTTATCATCGTCAAATGTTTTCCTACATTTGGGGCAAATGTTGTAACTATCAAATTTTGCTTGATCATCTGCTGTCATATGCAATGATCTGCGATAGAGTTCACCATCATGTTTTTGTTGAAATTTTACAGCCTGTTCGAGGAATTGTAGGAATTGGTAAATACAATCCTCACCTTGCCAGACGCGCATTTTATTTTGTCTACTCCTAAAGTGATCATGCCATACTTCATAGCAGGAAATGGCTGCTGGTCGATGGATGTTATCATCGATATAGCATTCGATGTCAGCATAGATGACACGAAGAGGACTTAGTTCATCACCATTCTCTCTATATGAAAACTCCTTATCTTTGGGCATGCGCTCTATTTGTAGTTTACCCCGCTTGCACCATTCATAATGACTTAGAAATTTATTTTTCGACCAAAATGGTCGTGTGCAGCGATCGCATATGAAATGTTCACCTTTAATCGATTTTTGTATATGGTTGTAAAGGCGATGAATTTTTGGAATACCACATTAATGCCACTGTTGAGTATTGTCCTCATACACTAGCAAGAGGTTGACAACTCGATCATAGCTACTTTGGCGGTTGTTATACCTAACGCCTTTTAGCCCTTTCTCCCAGACGTGTACCACTATCTTAATTTTATTTAATTTCTCAAATTTCTCTATATCTTTCAATTTCATATCTTCACTATTGCAGTCATCAAACTTTAATTCATTTTCCCACTCTTGATACTTACTTCTACGGAAACGATTATCATTTACATCATTGTAGTGGAGAATGGATAACACTGCATACTTAAAACATTGCGATTCACAATCTACAGAAACGACTGCTTTTTTATTTTTTAAACTTTTCGGAAGTTTAAAGGAGCCTCGCCCACTATAACTTTCTAGCAAATTGATTTTAAACTTGGCAGATTCTATACCATCAAAAATGAGGCCACTATCGCGTTCGTTGAATTTAACTATATTTAGTTTTAGTCCTTGGATATGAAAATTTAACCAAGAATCTTCATCGATTACTTCTGTAGCGGGAGAGGAGGGTATGTGAAACTCCAACCTCTCTACTATTTGACCAGTATGGTGGTCGATTTTTACATATTTTATTTTGAGATAGATGAGCGCCTTTATTCTAAAGATGTCTATATTTCTAAAGAGCGCATCTATCAAAGATGAATTTTGATGAAACCATTCTTCAAAGTCAGCAATGGTTTCTGAGGATTCCATCTGGTAGTTCCTCACTAAATTATTTATCGACACTTCAGAGAGTCGGATAGAGGGGGTACCGTTGGTGTAACTATCGTCACTGTGTGTATGTTGAAGTCTGTGTGAAGATAATTCAAATCGTGTTTCAAATGATTGAATGCAGAAGTCGCAAGTAAAGGAGACGTGTTCAATAGAGTCATCCTCACCTCGGGAGATTGATGGCGACTTGGGTTGACACACATGTTGTCTGATGTGTCGGAGCAGATCGCGTTTCCTCATGAAGATGTGCCCACAGTCAGCACATTCCCGCTCGTCGCCTTCCCGCGATAGTGTTGAGCTGGAACTAGCATCACCTAAAAGAGAAATCATTCTATCATCTCTATTAAAGTCTTAGTGTTTTGTTACAACCTACCTTCACTCAACAGCTCTAAACTTTCCTTGAGAAAGGAGGGCTTTGGTGATGAAGTCGATGCCTGAAATTGAGGAAGATGCTATTAGCCAAACGTTCGAGGGAGATGAGTGAGGAAATCTTCAACCTACCATTTTAATGGTGTGGTCGTACACCTCGATCTCCATTTCTACCGACTTGTTGGAGATGGGAGGGAAGTCGCCTGCTGTTGCCGGTGGTGGTATGTGAGAGTTGGCGGGGCGGTTAGGAACGTTATCGCACAGAAATACCGTTGCGAGATCTGTTGAGAAAAGGAAGGAAAGCGATCAGTAACATGACTATTCAATTCCAAGTGTGGCGTGAGTTTTGTTTAAGTCCTTGTCCCCCTTTACCATCACTGTAACTTACCATCAAGAGAATCTACTTCCGCCATCACCGATGGTTCAAGAGGAGGTAGAAGGGGGATGCGAGCCGAGGGTGGAAGAGTCCGCGGCTTGGGTGTTGGAGGGATGCGGCGACGAGGAGCTGGTATGGGTGGTGGTGGAGGTTGGGCGATGACCATACCCGAGGTGGATGGCTGCTCAGATGGTGGAGCTGAGGTAGATGGGCGAGAGGGTAGGGTCGGAAAATCATCATCATATTTCCGCCTCGCGACTTCCTCCCACTTCTCCTGCCTTACCAAAACTGTAGAGTGGAAAAGAGATGAGATTGATGAATGATAGAATGCATGCTATCAGCCATGATGATACAGAACACATAACAGCATTCATTTATTAAGATACTTACATATTCCCAGTCGTTCATAGGCTCGACCAAGTGCCCCTTCAGGAATAGGTTCTCTGTTCATGATGCGCTGCTGTACTGAAAAAAGGGAGGGAGATATTGGTGAGAGATTTCTCGAAGGGAGATATTAGAGTGCATTATAAATTTTAGAAAATGAGCTTCGCTTTTGAAAATCGCGGAGTAAAAAGACGTTAAGGGTCTTTTGTTGAAAATTAGTAAGGATATGATTCTTACATTCTTGATGTTATTCAAAGGTTTATGAAAATTAATTCCTATGCTCAACACACATGGTAACCGAATGATGTTAGTTCAAGAGTTTTATTAGCACAACCTGCATCCTTGCCCCATCACACAAAAACATACATTGCTCAATGAGAGTTTCCTCCATCTTGGCAGAGACGCGATAAGATTCAATTTTTTTCGTGATACTCGTATCCATATCGAAGATTAAAGTAGTTAGATTCGACGTCGTAGGCAAATTCACTGAAAAGGATACGTAAGATTTATTTCATTTTACCTATGATGATCATGTGAATAGTCATTCAATGAACATGAGTCAATCAACACTTCGAAATGCTCCGTACCATAAAGACTAACCCTTGTCGAATGGCTGAAGTACTCTGACCTGGCGAGAGAAAGCGTCACGTTGAGTATGAAGTCGAATGCCCAACATGAGCAACGGCTCAGAGGTTTCGGTCTAACAAACGACGAACAACCCGTGCAACACAATCCCTCTACGGCAGTACCCGCCGTCCCGAAGGAACGCTCCAGCAAAGGAGGTATTACAGCGATGATGTGCTTTATGAGCAGAAGTGAAACTCTTGATAGCAAGAGACTATTCAACTTGATAGCAAGTCAAAACAACCTGATAGCGGGAGCTCACCAACACTCACCTTATGAAAGATAAATGTGAAGAGTAGAGCTGGTGCACTACCTTTTATAAGATTTTCCTAAGCGGTGAATGGATGAGACGTCTCGTCCAATCACAAGACGATCAGGAGTTTCCAGTGCGCTCACACACTTCCAATTAATGCTGATGTTACAAACTCTCTTTTATGAACGCATGAGCATCTATTTGAATCTGTCAATGTACATTCCTATTGCGATATGATTTATTCGTTGATGATTTTACTATGATATCTTATGTGTTCAGAGCTTGCTCACTAAAGAAGAGAGAAGTGTGTTTGCTGCATACGTTTGGCGTGATACACAGGTGACACGAAGAGGTAGTGGTTCTTAAAAGAACTCATGAGACTTTCTCGATACGGATAGTATGTGCTACATGTGTATGCTCTAAAAGGTTAGAGTCGGAGTGTAGAAACGACAAGCATGCAGTAAGGAGGAATTGATTAGGACATCATTATGAGAACTTTACTTGACATGTGCCCTACTTTGTAAATCATCAAACGATGAGTGGAAAATTTGAAAAACCTGCTGCAGACATCTAAAGCACTCATGATCAAGCGAGAAAAGATGTCGTTGGGAAAGTTGTCTAACATCAGCAAAGTGGTTTCGCTCTTAACTATAACATATCCCTCCTTCCATCTGCGGCAGCGCTCGCGGTACAAACCCACCAACAGGAAGTATAATATCAAAGATCTCCACATCGCTCATGTTGTAGCCTGATATCAAGCCGCCTAAGGTGATGGAGGATTTTATCCCTCACTCATACCGAGCTTCACACTATTAGTGCAATGGAGTTTGATATTAGTATTTTATATTTTATTATTTGACTACACTAACTTTGCAAACCATGATACAGTTTCTGACTAGACTTACGAATGAAACGTTGATGATCAAACTTTCTAACTATAGATCCACCTGTGTTGCAATAAAACTTTTGTACGACATGATAAAATTTAGATAGCTTACACTTCTGATACAGGGATAGCAATTGACTGCAATCCATGTGTAAAGAGCTTGTTAGACTACGGATGGGTTTAAGTGGATGATTTAACCATGTATACTTTTTCATTTGGAAATAGTAGCACGCTTAGTCTAACTTGTAAATCTTAAAACATTTCATATGGGCGATGATGATAGATGAAATAGTGTCAAACAAAATTAAGATAGCTTACACTTCTGATACAGGGATAGCAATCGACTGCGATCCATGTGTAAAGAGCTTGTTAGACTACGGAAGAGAGAAGTGTGTTATGTTGCGTGTGGCGCGTGAGTGTCCTCCCATTTCATTCCATTCATCAATTCGTCTCATTGATAGAGACAGGTAGAACTCATGGTTCTCATAACGTATGCAATGGAAAGTTTTAGGCAACCTTCGACAGTTGGCTAAATGTCGCCCTGGCGCGAATGCATACTACGTTGAGACAGAGGCAATCACTTGCAAACATGACGCAGAGAGGTTTAACAAGATTGACCATTGCCGAATGTCCCTTGCGGTATACATAGCTACGGGTTTCACCGCCGCCCTTTACAGGAACGCCCGTCGAAAGGAAGTATTACACCGAACTTCATTTGCAACGTTCAAGTTGACTGATAGCAGATTCAACTTAATGATAGTATTCGCCAGTCCGAAGACTGCCCATGGCAAACCGCGAGGAGGTTCTATCATGTCTTGCCCCATGGTGGCCCTTAAGAGAGCCGATGGTTCGTTCTCGGGAGTAACGTCATCTTACACCCTACCAATTCTGCTGAGAGAGTCTTTGACTCTCTCCTTGGCAGCAGTGTCGACTTCCACACTAACTGGTACATGGCTAAAAAGTGGAATGTAGCGCCATTCTGTTGGATTGACAGCAGTTGCTGTCATCGGATTGCCAATCCGAGCAAGATTATTAAAAACTCTGTCTTGCTCCTCTAGCCTGGCAAACTCCTCAAATAAATTTCGCGGCCTTAACTGCGGTCCGCGAGGAGAGCTGACTTGACTGTTCGGCGTCTGCATGATTGAAATGAAATGAAATGAGAGGCAGTGGTTTATATACCCCTCTAATGCGACGCAACGTTCAAGTTGACTGATAGCAGATTCAACTTAATGATAGTATTCGCCAGTCCGAAGACTGCCCAGGGCAAACCGCGTGGAGGCTCTATCATGTCTTGTCCCATAGTGGACGATTATACGGTAGTGTGTTAGTAGATTTCAATCACTGAAAAGGGAAGATGAGAATCATTTCATTTGTCTCATCAACGTTTATCATGGGAGCAATCATTGAAGGGACATCTAATGAATTACATTTCACTCTACTCCATATCATAAAGACTAACCTTTGTCGAATGGCTGAAGTACTCTGACCTGGCGAGAGAAAGCGTCACGTTGAGTATGAAGTCGAATGCCCAACATGAGCAACGGCTCAGAGGTTTCGGTCTAACAAACGACGAACAACCCGTGCAACACAATCCCTCTACGGCAGTACCCGCCGTCCCGAAGGAACGCTCGAGCAAAGGAGGTATTACAGCGATGATGTGCTTTATGAGCAGAAGTGAAACTCTTGATAGCAAGAGACTATTCAACTAGATAGCAAGTCAAAACAACCTGATAGCAGGACAAATGTATAGTCAGTAATTTACACTTAGTGAGGAATGATAGATTTGAGTGTAGTGAGTGGCACTCGATCCCGTCGACAGCCCGAAGGCCTTGTACTGATCACTAGGGAAGTGAGAGATCTTCCCCGATACCCGCTATTTACAGCTTAAGACATCATTGTCACTGCCCCGAAGTGGTAACAGCAACGCCGAGTCAAAGGTAGTGAACAGTAGCTGGGATCTAACCCCTCAAAGCTGCCTTAGTCTTAGTTAAATTTGAAATCTGATAGCAGATTTGAACTCAGCATACTTGAAGACCTTGAGGAAACATCCCAAGTTATTGCTTTGATCAGCTTGATAGCAAGCCGTAGAGAGCTTGATTCACCAGCGTTTTCCAATGGAGATGTTTAGAGGCCACCCATGACAAGATAGCTAAGACTCAACCGATTGGCGTTCAAAGTGCTACGTTGAGAGCTGTGTCAAATGCCCAACATGAGACATGAGTTGTCTCAGCGGTTACGGTCTCAAATATGACACATTCCCTTGCCACACTTATCACTACGGCATCGTCCGCCGTCCCGAAGGAACACCCTGTCAGTGGAATATTACAGCAAAACTCTCCGTGTCTTGCTCGCTTTCAGTGAAAAGCCGCTTATACCATGAGAAGACTGGCTCAGACATCATTAAAAATGCTTTCATTGACTTCAGCAGGGTCGAAAACCCCAGAAAACCTCCAAAACTAGTGAATTTAAATTTTTCAACTTTTTAGCACTACTTATGAAATTTTATAAGTAGTCCATCACTTAGAACAGGTCAATAGCGACCGAACCTTTTTTGAATCAAGTCAAACGGACTTGTAGAAGCAAAGTTACGAGCCTTTAAAGTTTTGGAGTCTTTTATGGCCTGGAGACGAAGGCCATCTCCTGGCGAACCTCTAAGTCTGACGGCTTAGCTGATATCAGCAATGAAATTTTCTAAGTCGGTTTCTTACAGAAACTTGGAATTTGGAATGTCCGAAGCTATCATCGGAGCTCAGAGAGACGACCTACCTCTGACAATCGTTCTCCTCTAAATGACAAGTCTCTCTCGGTTCCCAGCTTATATAGTGTGTGGCGATCAGCTGATGACGTAATACCCATCATCCAAACACTAAAAATCCCGTCTATCTCCGGTTCTAGTGCTCCGATTGAGCTGGAAATACACCATTTCCATGTAGAATTTGACGCTGAATCCGAATCTGGCCTCCGTTTTCCCATCCGATGCTTCGTTTTGGCTCTACAGTAGGCAGCCATCGCAAAAATTCTAACTGTTGAAAAATGTTGAAAATTTTTCTCGCCGATTGACTTGAAACTCTCCGATTGACATGAAACTCACCATACAGATAAAGAATTTCACGCTGATTCCAAATCTGAAATCCGTTTTCCCATCCGATGCTTTGTTTTGACGCTACAGCCCAAAACGTCCCAAATTCTAACTCTGTCGTTTTTCGCCAATGTCCCAAAATCTTAAATGGCGTCTCACATCTAAACGAAGACAGATAGGAACAAGCCGATTCTTTCACTGAATTTGTCTCACTCTTAGCTTTCAAACGAGCTATGACACGACTAAATCCGTCCACTGGAAGCCAAAATCGAAGCGAGCTGTCCAGAGGGGGGGGACGTCAGTGAAATTTCAAAATTTGATGAAAAATGTTTTGGTGACGGTCCCAGGTCGAAATTCCACACTTTGGAAAATTTTCAAAATTTTACCCATACAAAGTCACTCTGACACTTAGGATTTTTTCAGGTGAGCGAGCTCCGACCTAAAATCTTGTAACCGCTCTAACTTTTGAACGAAGAGAGATAGGAACAAGCCGATTCTTTCACTGAATTTGTCTCACTCTTAGCTTTCAAACGAGCTATGACACGACAAAATCCGTCCACTGGAAGCCAAAATCGAAGCAAGCTGTCCAGAGGGGGGGGGACGTCAGCGAAAATTTTTCTCTCCGATGGCGTTCAAATTCACCATACCGATACTGAATTTCACGCCGAATCCGAATCTGGCCTCCGTTTTCTCATCCGATGCTTCGTTTGGGCGCTACACACCAAAACGTCCCAAATTCTAACTCTGTCGTTTTTTCGAAAAATGTTGAAAATTTTTTCTCTCCGATTGACTTGAAACTCACCATACAGATAGAGAATTTCACGCTGATTCCAAATCTGAAATCCGTTTTCCAATCCGATGCTTCGTTTTGACGCTACAGCCCAAAACGTCCCAAATTCTAACTCTGTCGTTTTTCGCCAATGTCCCAAAATCTTAAATGGTGTCTCACATCTAAACGAAGACAGATAGGAACAAGCCGATTCTTTCAGTGAATTTGTCTCACTCTTAGCTTTCAAACGAGCTATGACACGACAAAATCCGTCCACTGGAAGACAAAATCGAAGCGAGCTGTCCAGAGGGGGGGACGTCAGTGAAATTTCAAAATTTGATGAAAAATGTTTTGGTGACGGTCCCAGGTCGAAATTCCACACTTTGGAAAATTTTCAAAATTTTACCCATACAAAGTCACTCTGACACTTAGGATTTTTTCAGGTGAGCAAGCTCCGACCTAAAATCTTGTAACCGCTCTAACTTTTGAACGAAGACAGATAGGAACAAGCCGATTCTTTCACTGAATTTGTCTCACTCTTAGCTTTCAAACGAGCTATCGCACGACAAAATCCGTCCACTGGAAGCCAAAATCGAAGTAGGCTGTCCAGAGGGGGGGGACGTCAGCGAAAATTTTTTCTCTCCGATTGAGCTGGAAATACACCATTTCCATGTAGAATTTGACGCTGAATCCGAATCTGGCCTCCGTTTTCCAATCCGATGCTTCGTTTTGAAGCTACAGCCCAAAACGTCCCAAATTCTAACTCTGTCGTTTTTCGCCAATGTCCCAAAATTTTAAATGGCGTCTCACATCTAAACGAAGACAGATAGGAACAAGCCGATTCTTTCAGTGAATTTGTCTCACTCTTAGCTTTCAAACGAGCTATGACACGACTAAATCCGTCCACTGGAAGCCAAAATCGAAGCGAGCTGTCCAGAGAGGGGGGGGACGTCAGCGAAAATTTTTTCTCTCCGATTGACTTGAAACTCACCATACCGATGCAGAATTTCACGCTGAATCCGAATCTGGCCTCCGTTTTCTCATCCGATGCTTCGTTTGGGCGCTACACACCAAAACGTCCCAAATTCTAACTCTGTTAAATTTTTGAAGAAAAATTTTTTCTCGCCGATTGCCTTGAAACTCACCCTACCGATGTAGAATTTTACGCTGAATCCGAATCTGGCAGCCATTTCACCATCCACGACAACCTAGACGGTCGCCCACGTCAACCTAGACGGTCGCCCACGTCAACCTGGACGGTCGCCCACGTCAACCAGGCGGTCGGACCTACTCACCCGAGTCTCACACTCTGTCGTTGCAGAGGGGGGGGGGAGTCAGCGAACAGTTTGTGAACGTGGACCCACCTGGCCGGCACACCACGACAGACTACAACCTCTGTCGTTCCAGAGGGGGGCGGGAGTCAGATCCGAAGCACCACGGCGGCCGACCACGACACTCTGTCGTTCCAGAGGGGGGGGAGGGCGCGCTGTGTTTATTATGGACCTTTTATTACTACTTCTGATTGCCCGTTTAATAATCGATGATCAAAATTTAACATGATATTCGATTGTCATACTCATTTAATTTTCTGGATGTTGTCATTGCAGCAACTTCAACGGCGTCCACAAAGATCGCCCTTTTGTGTCACCGTCTCAAACCATGGATTCACACCCTTCATCGAATTCTTTGATGATATCTTGAATTCTTGTAACTTTGACAGTGGTTTCCCTACCCCAAACGTTGGCAAAAAGTATGGTTCCTTTGTCGCATAGTAACCTAGCAATTTTTAGACGTTCTGATGAGAAAAAACGCGTCATACTTACTACCAGTGAGCGAATTCCATATTCAGACTGTAAACCTCGAAAAGCTGTCAACTGATGCATTAAGATGCCTTTATTTCATCCTCACTGACATGGAATCGCTACCTTCACCATCGAAACGACCATAAAACCGCATATACATCTACTGAATAATAATGATAGATTGCTGAATTTCAACCCAACTTTCATATCTATGGAAGTGTCATATCATCATTCAGTAAATGGAAGTGACATCAGAAGTTATTTAAAGATGGATCGACAATCAATTTGTTGTGATAATGGTCAAGATATTTAATGAAAACGATGAATGCAACCTTAAACTAATCGCTTAAGAATGCGCAATTTTTTATCAACCCCTATATTTATTGTGTGATAGAGTTATTTTAGTTTTATAGTTATTTTGGTGTGATAGAGCATGCGTCCAAATGAAATTTGCTGATGTTGCAAAAAAAATTATTACCAAGAAATTCATAGATCAAACAGCAACGGGAAGAACCGCACTGCACTGATTACTTCGTTTTGCGCCCAATTTGAGAAACCACAGCAGCCTTGACAGCAATTCTAAATGAAGTAACGGCAATTTTAGAAAATCACAGCGCAGTTCAAGTGGTCACCCTAGACTTCTCGAAAGCTTTCGACAAAGTTATTCGTAGAACTTAGCAATTTGGAAATTCCTAAAGAAATTTACAATTGGATTGCTGACTTCTATGCGACACCTAAACAGGTGACCAAGATGCATGAGCAAATTTCGCAAGCAACAGAAGTCAATGCAGGCGTAGTACAGTAACCAGCAATCGCACCAGTAGTAATAAAAGGTCCAGAATAAACACAGCGCGCCCCCCCCTCCCCCCCCTCTGGAACGACAGAGGTTGTGGTCTGTCGTGGTGTGCCGGCCAGGTTGGTTCACAACATGTTCGCTGACTCCCCCCCCCTCTGCAACGACAGAGTGTGAGACTCGAGTGAGTTGGTCCAACCGCCTGGTTGACTTGGGCGACCGTCCAGGTTGACGTGGGCGACCGTCTAGGTTGACGTGGGCGACCGTCTAGGTTGACGTGGGCGACCGCCTAGGTTGTCTTGGATGGTGAAACGGTGGCCAGATTCGGATTCAGCGTAAAATTCTGCATCTGTGGTGTGATTTCCAGCTCAATCGGCGAGAAAAAATTTTTCTTCAAAATTTTCACAGAGTTAGAATTTGGGACGTTTTGGTGTGTAGCGCCCAAACGAAGCATCGGATGAGAAAACGGAAGTCAGATTCGGAATCTACGTGAAATTTTGGGTTAGGAAGGATGTTTCCAGCGAAATCGGAGAGAAAAAATTTTCGGCTGACGTCCCCCCCCCTCTGGACAGCTCGCTTCGATTTTGGCTTCCAGTGGACGGATTTTGTCGTGCCATAGCTCGTTTGAAAGCTAAGAGTGAGACAAATTCACTGAAAGAATCGGCTTGTTCATATCTGTCTTCGTTTAGATGTGAGACACCATTTAAGATTTTGGGACATTGGCGAAAAACGACAGAGTTAGAATTTGGGACGTTTTGGGCTGTAGCTTCAAAACGAAGCATCGGATTGGAAAACGGATTTCAGATTTGGAATCAGCGTGAAATTCTTTATCTGTATGGTGAGTTTCAAGTCAATCGGAGAGAAAAATTTTCAACATTTTTCGAAAAAACGACAGAGTTAGAATTTTTGCGATGGCTGCCTACTGTAGAGCCAAAACGAAGCATCGGATGGGAAAACGGAGGCCAGATTCGGATTCAGCGTCAAATTCTACATGGAAATGGTGCATATCCAGCTCAATCGGAGAGAAAAAATTTTCACTGACGTCCCCCCCCCTCTGGACAGCTTGCTTCGATTTTGGCTTCCAGTGGACGGATTTTGTCGTGCGATAGCTCGTTTGAAAGCTAAGAGTGAGACAAATTCACTGAAAGAATCGGCTTGTTCCTATCTGTCTTCGTTTAGATGTGAGACGCCATTTAAGATTTTGGGACATTGGCAAAAAACGACAGAGTTAGAATTTGGGACGTTTTGGGCTCTAGCTTCAAAACGAAGCATCGGATGAGAAAACGGATTTCAGATTTGGAATCAGCGTCAAATTCTTTATCTGTATGGTGAGTTTCAAGTCAATCGGAGAGAAAAAATTTTCAACATTTTTCGAAAAAACGACAGAGTTAGAATTTTTGCGATGGCTGCCTACTGTAGAGCCAAAACGAAGCATCGGATGGGAAAACGGAGGCCAGATTCGGATTCAGCGTCAAATTCTACATGGAAATGGTGTATTTCCAGCTCAATCGGAGAGAAAAAATTTTCGGCTGACGTCCCCCCCCTCTGGACAGCTTGCTTCGATTTTGGCTTCCAGTGGACGGATTTTGTCGTGCGATAGCTCGTTTGAAAGCTAAGAGTGAGACAAATTCAGTGAAAGAATCGGCTTGTTCCTATCTGTCTTCGCTTAGATGTGAGACGCCATTTAAGATTTTGGGACATTGGCAAAAAACGACAGAGTTAGAATTTGGGACGTTTTGGGCTGTAGCTTCAAAACGAAGCATCGGATGAGAAAACGGATTTCAGATTTGGAATCAGCGTCAAATTCTTTATCTGTATGGTGAGTTTCAAGTCAATCGGAGAGAAAAAATTTTCAACATTTTTCGAAAAAACGACAGAGTTAGAATTTTTGCGATGGCTGCCTACTGTAGAGCCAAAACGAAGCATCGGATGGGAAAACGGAGGCCAGATTCGGATTCAGCGTCAAATTCTACATGGAAATGGTGTATTTCCAGCTCAATCGGAGAGAAAAAATTTTCACTGACGTCCCCCCCCCTCTGGACAACTTGCTTCGATTTTGGCTTCCAGTGGACGGATTTTGTCGTGCGATAGCTCGTTTGAAAGCTAAGAGTGAGACAAATTCACTGAAAGAATCGGCTTGTTCCTATCTGTCTTCGTTTAGATGTGAGACGCCATTTAAGATTTTGGGACATTGGCAAAAAACAACAGAGTTAGAATTTGGGACGTTTTGGGCTCTAGCTTCAAAACGAAGCATCGGATGAGAAAACGGATTTCAGATTTGGAATCAGCGTCAAATTCTTTATCTGTATGGTGAGTTTCAAGTCAATCGGAGAGAAAAAATTTTCAACATTTTTCGAAAAAACGACAGAGTTAGAATTTTTGCGATGGCTGCCTACTGTAGAGCCAAAACGAAGCATCGGATGGGAAAACGGAGGCCAGATTCGGATTCAGCGTCAAATTCTACATGGAAATGGTGTATTTCCAGCTCAATCGGAGAGAAAAAATTTTCACTGACGTCCCCCCCCCTCTGGACAGCTTGCTTCGATTTTGGCTTCCAGTGGACGGATTTTGTCGTGCGATAGCTCGTTTGAAAGCTAAGAGTGAGACAAATTCACTGAAAGAATCGGCTTGTTCCTATCTGTCTTCGTTTAGATGTGAGACGCCATTTAAGATTTTGGGACATTGGCAAAAAACGACAGAGTTAGAATTTGGGACGTTTTGGGCTGTAGCTTCAAAACGAAGCATCGGATGAGAAAACGGATTTCAGATTTGGAATCAGCGTCAAATTCTTTATCTGTATGGTGAGTTTCAAGTCAATCGGAGAGAAAAAATTTTCAACATTTTTCGAAAAAACGACAGAGTTAGAATTTTTGCGATGGCTGCCTACTGTAGAGCCAAAACGAAGCATCGGATGGGAAAACGGAGGCCAGATTCGGATTCAGCGTCAAATTCTACATGGAAATGGTGCATTTCCAGCTCAATCGGAGAGAAAAAATTTTCACTGACGTCCCCCCCCCTCTGGACAGCTTGCTTCGATTTTGGCTTCCAGTGGACGGATTTTGTCGTGCGATAGCTCGTTTGAAAGCTAAGAGTGAGACAAATTCACTGAAAGAATCGGCTTGTTCCTATCTGTCTTCGTTTAGATGTGAGACGCCATTTAAGATTTTGGGACATTGGCAAAAAACGACAGAGTTAGAATTTGGGACGTTTTGGGCTCTAGCTTCAAAACGAAGCATCGGATGAGAAAACGGATTTCAGATTTGGAATCAGCGTCAAATTCTTTATCTGTATGGTGAGTTTCAAGTCAATCGGAGAGTTTCAAGTCAATCGGCGAGAAAAATTTTCAACATTTTTCGGAAAAACGACAGAGTTAGAATTTTTGCGATGGCTGCCTACTGTAGAGCCAAAACGAAGCATCGGATGGGAAAACGGAGGCCAGATTCGGATTCAGCGTCAAATTCTACATGGAAATAGTGTATTTCCAGCTCAATCGGAGCACTAGAACCGGAGATAGACGGGATTTTTAGTGTTGGGATGATGGGTATTACGTCATCAGCTGATCGTCACACACTATATAAGCTGGGAACCGACGGAGACTTGTCATTTAGAGGAGAACGATTGTCAGAGGTAGGTCGTCTCTCTGAGCTCCGATGATAGCTTCGGACATTCCAAATTCCAAGTTTCTGAAAGAAACCGACTTAGAAAATTTCATTGCTGATATCAGCTAAGCCGTCAGACTTAGAGGTTCGCCAGGAGATGGCCTTCGTCTCCAGGCCATAAAAGACTCCAAAACTTTAAAGGCTCGTAACTTTGCTTCTACAAGTCCGTTTGACTTGATTCAAAAAAGGTTCGGTCGCTATTGACCTGCCCTAAGTGATGGACTACTTATAAAATTTTATAAGTAGTGCTAAAAAGTTGAAAAATTTAAATTCACTAGTTTTGGAGGTTTTCTGGGGTTTTCGACCCTGCTGAAGTCAATGAAAGCATTTTTAATGATGTCTGAGCCAGTCTTCTCATGGTATAAGCGGCTTTTCACTGAAAGCGAGCAAGACATGGAGAGTTTTGCTGTAATATTCCACTGACAGGGTGTTCCTTCGGGACGGCGGACGATGCCGTAGTGATAAGTGTGGCAAGGGAATGTGTCATATTTAAGACCGTAACCGCTGGGACAACTCATGTCTCATGTTGGGCATTTGACACAGCTCTCAACGTAGCACTTTGAACGCCAATCGGTTGAGTCTTAGCTATCTTGTCATGGGTGGCCTCTAAACATCTCCATTGCAAAACGCTGGTGAATCAAGCTCTCTACGGCTTGCTATCAAGCAGATCAAAGCAACAACTTGGGATGTTTCCTCAAGGTTTTCAAGTATGCTGAGTTCAAATCTGCTATCAGATTTCAAATTTAACTAAGTCTAAGGCAGCTTTGAGGGGTTAGATCCCAGCTACTGTTCACTACCTTTGACTCGGCGTTCCTGTTACCACTTCGGGGCAGTGACAATGATGTCTTCAGCTGTAAAGAGCGGGTATCGGGGAAGATCTCTCACTTCCCTAGTGATCAGTACAAGGCCTTCGGGCTGTCGACGGGATCGAGTGCCACTCACTACACTCAAATCTATCATTCCTCAGCCGAGGCCTTGGAGTTGGGATAAGATCCCCTCTGAGTAATACCTGTAACGGATTCATCAGCTTAACTTGTCTATCCTCAAGTAATGATAGCATTACAGTATGACTTTGAAAACATAATCTTCACATTTACTGACATTTTATTTCTATACGTTGCGCTCTGCTCAGGTTTGATATCAAACTTTCTCATTTTTCTTTGCAGTGAAAAATGACCAAAGACGTGAATAAACGCCTACAATTTTTTAAATGCAGTTGTGGGGATGTGTTTAGGGGTGAGAATTTTCACCTTCACCATAAAAAGAATGCTGCGCATAGTGTTGCGGTTAAGGTGTGGTTTTGTGTGTGGTGTAATGTGAGGTGTGATGAAAGGAATGATGCCTTCAGTGAGTTGCACTCGAAGTGTGTATTCAGAAAAATTTCGAAAGTTTTGATGAAGAAGATGATGTGTGGTGAGCAGGGAATGCTGTATGAGGAGGGAATGTGTGCTCGTTTGCCACCAGTAGAGGTGGTAAATGTTGAAAAGCGTGTTGTGAGTGATGTAGATTTGGATGCGAGTACTTCCAAAAAGAGTAGAGTGATGTCGGTGAGTTGGATTTCATCGGATGATGAATGTATGAATGATGATTCGAGTGTTGCTGCTGCTGAGCGTGAGCTTGAGAAAGCTGTGAGGGCGATTGTGCCAGTACCCGAGGTGTTGGCACAATCAACGCCTAGACCTTCACCGAGGTGCGTTGAGAAAGTTGAGAGGTCGACTGTTCCGTGTGAAGTTGTGCTGTCGAGGGATGATGTGCGTGCTTATACGAATGTGAGGCATGAGTGTACAAAGTTAGAAGGAAGAGTGAGATCGCTGAAGAGTACGCTGAAAGAGGTGACTGCTGAGCGTGATAGTTTGAAGTTGAATGCTGAGAGTGTGACTCAAAAGTTAAGGGAGTGTGCGGTTGCAAAAGAGAGTATGGTGAAGGAGAGAAAGTTGAAGGAAGAGGCGGTGATGAAGTTTGAGAAGTGTGATCGAGAGTGAAGTGAGGAGCGCATGCTGAAGGAAGCGGCGCTTGAGGAAGTGAGTTTGTTGAAGAATGAGTTGGCGCGTTTGAAGGAGTGTGAGAAGGTGAAATCTCTCACAACTATGCACATCCCCATCGCAGGTGTCGTCCCTGACAAACCAATTGTATATCTAAATATAAGCAATGACGACACTCAGGAGTGCTACAGCTGTGCGGATGTCCGTTGCTACCATGTAAATATTCAACACACCGACGACATCCACATAGCTTGTTCAAAGCCATACAAGTATCGTGAGTATAATGACTGAGATATATCATCATGCCATCTTTCCAACTCTTACTTCTTTCATTTCAGGAGCCATAAAGAAGTAAAAGAAAGCTATTTCTTGTGAACGCACCAAACGGCCTTTTTAAAGGCCACTCTTAATGTGGCTAGATCGGTCCCAAGCCCGACAGCATCTTCGGATGTGAACACAGAGGGAGAGTCTACAATTAAAACTTAGTAAAATAGATGTGTGAGATGGATTCAACCCGAATCCTATAACACCTTTACATTTACTGACTATACATTTGTCCTGCTATCAGGTTGTTTTGACTTGCTATCTAGTTGAATAGTCTCTTGCTATCAAGAGATTCACTTCTGCTCATAAAGCACATAATCGCTGTAATACCTCCTTTGCTCGAGCGTTCCTTCGGGACGGCGGGTACTGCCGTAGAGGGATTGTGTTGCACGGGTTGTTCGTCGTTTGTTAGACCGAAACCTCTGAGCCGTTGCTCATGTTGGGCGTTCGACTTCATACTCAACGTGACGTTTTCTCTCGCCAGGTCAGAGTACTTCAGCCATTCGACAAAGGTTAGTCTTTATGATATGGAGTAGAGTGAAATGTAATTCATTAGATGTCCCTTCAATGATTGCTCCCATGATAAACGTTGATGAGACAAATGAAATGATTCTCATCTTCCCTTTTTCAGCGATTGAAATCTACTAACACACTACCGTATAATCGACCACTATGGGGCAAGACATGATAGAGCCTCCACGCGCTTTGCCCTGGGCAGTCTTTAGACTGGCGAATACTATCATTAAGTTGAATCTGCTATCAGTCAACTTGAACGTTGCGTCGTGTTAGAGGGTATATAAACCACTGCCTCTCATTTCATTTCATTTCAATCATGCAGACGCCGAACAGTCAAGTCAGCTCTCCTCGCGGACCGCAGTTAAGGCCGCGAAATTTATTTGAGGAGTTTGTCAGGCTAGAGGAGCAAGACAGAGTTTTTAATAATCTTGCTCGGATTGGCAATCCGATGACAGCAACTGCTGTCAATCCAACGGAATGGTGCTACATTCCACTTTTTAGCCATGTACCAGTTAGTGTGGAAGTCGACAGTGCTACCAAAGAGAGAGTCAAAGACTCTCTCAGTAGAATTGGTAGGGTGTAAGATGACGTTACTCCCGAGAACGAACCATCGGCTCTCTTAAGGGCCACCATGGGGCAAGACATGATAGAACCTCCTCGCGGTTTGCCCTGGGCAGTCTTCGGACTGGCGAATACTATCATTAAGTTGAATCTGCTATCAGTCAACTTGAACGTTGCAAATGAAGTTCGGTGTAATACTTCCTTTCGACGGGCGTTCCTGTAAAGGGCGGCGGTGAAACCCGTAGCTATGTATACCGCAAGGGACATTCGGCAATGGTCAATCTTGTTAAACCTCTCTGCGTCATGTTTGCAAGTGATTGCCTCTGTCTCAACGTAGTATGCATTCGCGCCAGGGCGACATTTAGCCAACTGTCGAAGGTTGCCTAAAACTTTCCATTGCATACGTTATGAGAACCATGAGTTCTACCTGTCTCTATCAATGAGACGAATTGATGAATGGAATGAAATGGGAGGACACTCACGTGCCACACGCAACATAACACACTTCTCTCTTCCGTAGTCTAACAAGCTCTTTACACATGGATCGCAGTCGATTGCTATCCCTGTATCAGAAGTGCAAGCTATCTTAATTTTGTTTGACACTATTTCATCTATCATCATCGCCCATATGAAATGTTTTAAGATTTACAAGTTAGACTAAGCGTGCTACTATTTCCAAATGAAAAAGTATACATGGTTAAATCATCCACTTAAACCCATCCGTAGTCTAACAAGCTCTTTACACATGGATTGCAGTCAATTGCTATCCCTGTATCAGAAGTGTAAGCCATCTTAATTTTATTTAACACTATTTCATCTACCATCATCACCCATATGAAGTGTCATAAGATTTACAAGTTAGAAATAAAGTTTCAATAGTGTATGTGTTAGAAATAAAGGTGTAACTGTTTGTAAAAATAAGATCGCAAGATTTACTAGTTTACAAGTTAGACTAAGTGTAAATTAAAAATAAAATTATAACTGTTTCAAGAGTTTACAAGTTAGAAATTAAGTTTCAATGGTGTATACGTTAGAAATAAAGTTTTAGCTGTTTGTATATCAAAATGAAGTTTCAAGAGTTTACAAGTTAGAAATAAAGTTTCAATAGTGTGTGCGTTAGAAATAAAGTTTTAACTGTTTGTATATCAAAATAAAGTTTCAAGAGTTTACAAGTTAGAAATAACGTTTCAATAGTGTGTGCGTTAGAAATAAAGTTTTAGCTGTTTGTATATCAAAATAAAGTTTCAAGAGTTTACAAGTTAGAAATAAAGTTTCAATAGTGTATATGTTAGAAATAAAGATGTAACTGTTTGTAAAAATAAGATCGCAAGATTTACTAGTTTACAAGTTAGACTAAGTGTAAATTAAAAATAAAATTATAACTGTTTCACGAGTTAAAGCGTTGATGCAACGATGAACAATTAATAAGCTGAAAAGTTTTAGATTCACTTTAACATTACCATATGTTTACAGATAGAAATGTATCACAGCAAAGCTACTTCATGAGTTAGTTTGCCAGGAGGTATCATCTCAAACTTTTACTCCGACTGTGGAACATTGATTTCCATGATGAAGATTTAAATAGTTAGATTCGATGACGAACAAGATTTACTAGTTTACAAGTTCGACAAAGCGTTCTACTATTTGTAAATGAAAGATATCATTTCAACAGTTTACCAGTTAGAAATAAAGTTTCAACAGTCTACAAGTTAAAAATAAAGTTTCAACCGTTTACAAGTTAAAAATGAAGTTTCAATAGTGTGTATGTTAAGAATAAAGTTCTATCTGTTTATATGTTAGAAATAGAATGAAGTTTCACCAGTTTACAAGCTAAGAATAAAGTTCTATCTGTTTATATGTTAGAAATAGAATGAAGTTTTACCAGTTTACTAGCTCAGAATAAAGTTCTATCTGTTTATATGTTAGAAATAAAATGAAGTTTCATCAGTTTACAAGTTAAGAATAAAGTTCTATCTGTTTGTATGTTAGAAATAAAACAGAGTTTCAACCGTTTACAAGTTAAAAATAAAGTTTCAATAGTTTACAAGTTAAGAATATAGTTTCAATAGTGTACATGTTAAGAATAAAGTTCTATCTGTTTATATATTAGAAATAGAATGAAGTTTCATCAGTTTACAAGTTAAAAATAAAGTTTCAATAGTTTGCAAGTTAAAACTAATGTTTCACCAGTTGGCAAGTTAAGAATAAAGTTTTATCTGTTTGTATGATACAAATAAAACAAAGTTTCAACCGTTTACAAGTTAAAAATAAAGTTTCAATAGTTTACAAGTTAAAAATAAAGTTTCAATAGTGTACATGTTCAGAATAAAGTTCTATCTGTTTATATGTTAGAAATAGAATGAAGTTTCACCAGTTTACAAGTTAAGAATAAAGTTCTATCTGTTTATATGTTAGAAATAAAATGAAGTTTCATCAGTTTACAAGTTAAGAATAAAGTTGTATCTGTTTGTATGTTAGAAATAAAACAAAGTTTCAACCGTTAACAAGTTAAAAATAAAGTTTCAATAGTTTGCAAGTTAAAACTAATGTTTCAATAGTGCGTATGTTGAGAATAAAGTTTTATCTGTTTGTATGATAGAAATAAAACAAGGTTTCAACCGTTTACAAGTTAAAAATAAAGTTTCAATAGTTTGCAAGTTAAAACTAGTGTTTCAATAGTGCATATGTTAAGAATAAAGTTTTATCTGTTTGTATGTTAGAAAAAAAATGAAGCTTCACCAGTTAACAAGTTAAGAATAAAGTTTTATCTGCTTGTATGTCAGAAATGAAGTAAAGTTTCACCAGTTTAAGAGTTAAAAATAAAGTTTCAATGGTGTACATGTTAAGAATAAAGTTCTATCTGTTTATATGTTATAAATAGAATGAAGTTTCATCAGTTTACAAGTTAAGAATAAAGTTTTATCTGCTTGTATGTCAGAAATGAAGTAAAGTTTCACCAGTTTAAGAGTTAAAAATAAAGTTTCAATGGTGTACATGTTAAGAATAAAGTTCTATCTGTTTATATGTTATAAATAGAATGAAGTTTCACCAGTTTACAAGTTAATATTAAAGTTCTATCTGTTTGTATGTTAGAAATAAAATGAAGTTTCATCAGTTTACAAGTTAAAAATAAAGTTTCAATAGTTTGCTAGTTAAAACTAATGTTTCAATAGTGCGTATGTTGAGAATAAAGTTTTATCTGTTTGTATGATAGAAATAAAACAAAGTTTCAACCGTTAACAAGTTAAAAATAAAGTTTCAATAGTTTGCAAGTTAAAACTAATGTTTCAATAGTGCGTATGTTGAGAATAAAGTTTTATCTGTTTGTATGATAGAAATAAAACAAAGTTTCAACCGTTTACAAGTTAAAAATAAAGTTTCAATGGTGTGTATGTTAAGAATAAAGTTCTATCTGTTTATATGTTATAAATAGAATGAAGTTTCACCAGTTTACAAGTTAAGAATAAAGTTCTATCTGTTTGTATGTTAGATATAAAATGAGGTTTCATCAGTTTACAAGTTAAGAATAAAGTTTTATCTGTTTGTATGTTAGAAATAAAACAAAGTTTCAACCGTTGACAAGTTAAAAATAAAGTTTCAATAGTTTGCAAGTTAAAACTAGTGTTTCAATAGTGCGTATGTTAAGAATAAAGTTTTATCTGTTTGTATGTTAGAAATAGAATGAAGTTTCACCAGTTGGCAAGTTAAGAATAAAGTTTTATCTGCTTGTATGTCAGAAATGAAATAAAGTTTCACCAGTTTAAGAGTTCAAAATAAAGTTTCAATAGTGTGTACGTTAGAAATAAATGAAAGTAAGAACTTCATCGTATGAGTATTCAAAGCATGTTTTGTAAATCAAATGTGTGTCATACTGACATGATAGAATCAAATGAACTTGACAAACGCGTTTGTCAAGTTCATTTGATTCTATCATGTCAGTATGACACACATTTGATTTACAAAACATGCTTTGAATACTCATACGATGAAGTTCTTACTTTCATTTATTTCTAACGTACACACTGTTGAAACTTTATTTTTCAACTTGTAAACTGTTGAAACTTTATTTTAAAACTTTATTTATAACTTGTAAACGGCTGAAACTTTATTTCTAACGCACAAAGCGCCTAAACTTTATTTCCATCATACACACTATTGAAACTTTATTTTAATCTGTAAACTGTTGCAACGATATTTTTCATTTACAACTAGTAGAACGCTGAGTCTAACTTGCAAACTAGTAAATCTTACGATCTTGTCTTACAAACAGTTATACCTTTCTTTCTAGCATATAAACTGTCATACCTCTATTTCTAACACACAAGCAGTTAAAACTTTATTTCTAACTTACAAACAGATAAAACTTTATTCCTAACGTACACACTGTTGAAACTTTATTTTTCAGCTTGTAAACTGTTGAAACTTTGTTTTATTTCTAACATACACACTGTTGAAACTTTATTTTGTTTCTAATATATAAACAGCTAAAACTTTATTTCTAACGTACACACTGTTAAAACTTTATTTTTAACTTGTAAACGGCTGAAACTTTATTTCTAACGCACAAAGCGCTTAAACTTTATTTCCATCATATACACTATTGAAACTTTATTTTAATCTGTAAACTGTTAAAACGATATTTTTCATTTACAACTAGTAGAATGCTGAGTCTAACTTGCAAAGTAGTAAATCTTACGATCTTGTCTTACAAACAGTTATACCTTTCTTTCTAGCATATAAACTGTCATACCTCTATTTCTAACACACAAGCAGTTAAAACTTTATTTCTAACTTACAAACAGATAAAACTTTATTCCTAATGTACACACTGTTGAAACTTTATTTTTCAGCTTGTAAACTGTTGAAACTTTGTTTTGTTTCTAACATATGAACAGATAAAACTTTATTTCTAACATACACACTGTTGAAACTTTATTTTTAACTTGTAAACGGTTGAAACTTTATTTCTAACACACATACACATACAAACAGTCATAACTTTATTTCTAACGTGCACACTATTGAAACTTTATTCTAATCTGTAAACTGTTGAAACGATATTTTTCATTTACAACTAGTAGAATGCTGAGTCTAACTTGCAAACTAGTAAATCCTACGATCGTACTTTACAAACAGATAAAACTTTATTTCTTACGTAGACACTGTTGAAACTTTATTTTTAACTTGTAAACGGTTGAAACTTTATTTCTAACGTACACACTATTGAAACTTTATTTTGAACTCTTAAACTGGTGAAACTTTATTTCATTTCTGACATACAAGCAGATAAAACTTTATTCTTAACTTGCCAACTGGTGAAACTTCATTCTATTTCTAACATACAAACAGATAAAACTTTATTCTTAACATACGCACTATTGAAACACTAGTTTTAACTTGCAAACTATTGAAACTTTTTTTTTAACTTGTCAACGGTTGAAACTTTGTTTTATTTCTAACATACAAACAGATAAAACTTTATTCTTAACTTGTAAACTGATGAAACCTCATTTTATATCTAACATACAAACAGATAGAACTTTATTCTTAACTTGTAAACTGGTGAAACTTCATTCTATTTATAACATATAAACAGATAGAACTTTATTCTTAACATACACACCATTGAAACTTTATTTTTAACTTGTAAACGGTTGAAACTGTGTTTTATTTCTATCATACAAACAGATAAAACTTTATTCTCAACATACGCACTATTGAAACATTAGTTTTAACTTGCAAACTATTGAAACTTTATTTTTAACTTGTTAACGGTTGAAACTTTGTTTTATTTCTATCATACAAACAGATAAAACTTTATTCTCAACATACGCACTAATGAAACATTAGTTTTAACTTGTTAACGGTTGAAACTTTGTTTTTAACTTGTAAACTGATGAAACTTCATTTTATTTATAACATACAAACAGATAGAACTTTATTCTTAACATGTACACCATTGAAACTTTATTTTTAACTCTTAAACTGGTGAAACTTTACTTCATTTCTGACATACAAGCAGATAAAACTTTATTCTTAACTTGTTAACTGGTGAAGTTTCATTTTATTTCTAACATACAAACAGATAAAACTTTATTCTTAACATATGCACTATTGAAACACTAGTTTTAACTTGCAAACTATTGAAACTTTATTTTTAACTTGTAAACGGTTGAAACTTTGTTTTATTTCTATCATACAAACAGATAAAACTTTATTCTCAACATACGCACTATTGAAACATTAGTTTTAACTTGAAAACTATTGAAACTTTATTTTTAACTTGTTAACGGTTGAAACTTTGTTTTATTTCTAACATACAAACAGATACAACTTTATTCTTAACTTGTAAACTGATGAAACTTCATTTTATTTCCAACATATAAACAGATAGAACTTTATTCTTAACATACACACCATTGAAACTTTATTTTTAACTCTTAAACTGGTGAAACTTTACTTCATTTCTGACATACAAGCAGATAAAACTTTATTCTTAACTTGTTAACTGGTGAAGCTTCATTTTATTTCTAACATACAAACAGATAAAACTTTATTCTTAACATATGCACTATTGAAACACTAGTTTTAACTTGCAAACTATTGAAACTTTATTTTTAACTTGTAAACGGTTGAAACTTTGTTTTATTTCTATCATACAAACAGATAAAACTTTATTCTCAACATACGCACTATTGAAACATTAGTTTTAACTTGCAGACTATTGAAACTTTATTTTTAACTTGTTAACGGTTGAAACTTTGTTTTATTTCTAACATACAAACAGATACAACTTTATTCTTAACTTGTAAACTGATGAAACTTCATTTTATTTCTGACATATAAACAGATAGAACTTTATTCTTAACTTGTAAACTGATGAAACTTCATTCTATTTCTAACATATAAACAGATAGAACTTTATTCTGAACATGTACACAATTGAAACTTTATTTTTAACTTGTAAACTATTGAAACTTTATTTTTAACTTGTAAACGGTTGAAACTTTGTTTTATTTGTATCATACAAACAGATAAAACTTTATTCTTAACTTGCCAACTGGTGAAACATTAGTTTTAACTTGCAAACTATTGAAACTTTATTTTTAACTTGTAAACTGATGAAACTTCATTCTATTTCTAATATATAAACAGATAGAACTTTATTCTTAACATGTACACTATTGAAACTTTATTCTTAACTTGTAAACTATTGAAACTTTATTTTTAACTTGTAAACGGTTGAAACTCTGTTTTATTTCTAACATACAAACAGATAGAACTTTATTCTTAACTTGTAAACTGATGAAACTTCATTTTATTTCTAACATATAAACAGATAGAACTTTATTCTGAGCTAGTAAACTGGTGAAACTTCATTCTATTTATAACATATAAACAGATGGAACTTTATTCTTAGCTTGTAAACTGGTGAAACTTCATTCTATTTCAAACATATAAACAGATAGAACTTTATTCTTGACATACACACTATTGAAACTTTATTTTTAACTCTTAAACTGGTGAAGCTTTATTTCATTTCTGACATACAAGCAGATAAAACTTTATTCTTAACTTGTAAACTGGTGAACCCTCATTTTTATTTCTAACATATAAACAGATAGAACTTTATTCTTAACATACACACTATTGAAACTTCATTTTTAACTTGTAAACGGTTGAAACTTTATTTTTAACTTGTAGACTGTTGAAACTTTATTTCTAACTGGTAAACTGTTGAAATGATATCTTTCATTTACATGAACGCTTTGTCCAACTTGTAAACTAGTAAATCTTGTTCGTCATCGAATCTAACTATTTAAATCTTCATCATGGAAATCAATGTTCCACAGTCGGAGTAAAAGTTTGAGATGATACCTCCTGGCAAACTAACTCATGAAGTAGCTTTGCTGTGATACATTTCTATCTGTAAACATATGGTAATGTTAAAGTGAATCTAAAACTTTTCAGCTTATTAATTGTTCATCGTTGCATCAACGCTTTAACTCGTGAAACAGTTATAATTTTATTTTTAATTTACACTTAGTCTAACTTGTAAACTAGTAAATCTTGCGATCTTATTTTTACAAACAGTTACATCTTTATTTCTAACATATACACTATTGAAACTTTATTTCTAACTTGTAAACTCTTGAAACTTTATTTTGATATACAAACAGCTAAAACTTTATTTCTAACGCACACACTATTGAAACGTTATTTCTAACTTGTAAACTCTTGAAACTTTATTTTGATATACAAACAGTTAAAACTTTATTTCTAACGCACACACTATTGAAACTTTATTTCTAACTTGTAAACTCTTGAAACTTCATTTTGATATACAAACAGCTAAAACTTTATTTCTAACGTATACACCATTGAAACTTAATTTCTAACTTGTAAACTCTTGAAACAGTTATAATTTTATTTTTAATTTACACTTAGTCTAACTTGTAAACTAGTAAATCTTGCGATCTTATTTTTACAAACAGTTACACCTTTATTTCTAACACATACACTATTGAAACTTTATTTCTAACTTGTAAATCTTATGACACTTCATATGGGTGATGATGGTAGATGAAATAGTGTTAAATAAAATTAAGATGGCTTACACTTCTGATACAGGGATAGCAATTGACTGCAATCCATGTGTAAAGAGCTTGTTAGACTACGGATGGGTTTAAGTGGATGATTTAACCATGTATACTTTTTCATTTGGAAATAGTAGCACGCTTAGTCTAACTTGTAAATCTTAAAACATTTCATATGGGCGATGATGATAGATGAAATAGTGTCAAACAAAATTAAGATAGCTTGCACTTCTGATACAGGGATAGCAATCGACTGCGATCCATGTGTAAAGAGCTTGTTAGACTACGGAAGAGAGAAGTGTGTTATGTTGCGTGTGGCACGTGAGTGTCCTCCCATTTCATTCCATTCATCAATTCGTCTCATTGATAGAGACAGGTAGAACTCATGGTTCTCATAACGTATGCAATGGAAAGTTTTAGGCAACCTTCGACAGTTGGCTAAATGTCGCCCTGGCGCGAATGCATACTACGTTGAGACAGAGGCAATCACTTGCAAACATGACGCAGAGAGGTTTAACAAGATTGACCATTGCCGAATGTCCCTTGCGGTATACATAGCTACGGGTTTCACCGCCGCCCTTTACAGGAACGCTCGTCGAAAGGAAGTATTACACCGAACTTCATTTGCAACGTTCAAGTTGACTGATAGCAGATTCAACTTAATGATAGTATTCGCCAGTCCGAAGACTGCCCAGGGCAAACCGCGAGGAGGTTCTATCATGTCTTGCCCCATGGTGGCCCTTAAGAGAGCCGATGGTTCGTTCTCGGGAGTAACGTCATCTTACACCCTACCAATTCTACTGAGAGAGTCTTTGACTCTCTCTTTGGTAGCACTGTCGACTTCCACACTAACTGGTACATGGCTAAAAAGTGGAATGTAGCACCATTCCGTTGGATTGACAGCAGTTGCTGTCATCGGATTGCCAATCCGAGCAAGATTATTAAAAACTCTGTCTTGCTCCTCTAGCCTGACAAACTCCTCAAATAAATTTCGCGGCCTTAACTGCGGTCCGCGAGGAGAGCTGACTTGACTGTTCGGCGTCTGCATGATTGAAATGAAATGAAATGAGAGGCAGTGGTTTATATACCCTCTAACACGACGCAACGTTCAAGTTGACTGATAGCAGATTCAACTTAATGATAGTATTCGCCAGTCTAAAGACTGCCCAGGGCAAAGCGCGTGGAGGCTCTATCATGTCTTGCCCCATAGTGGTCGATTATACGGTAGTGTGTTAGTAGATTTCAATCGCTGAAAAAGGGAAGATGAGAATCATTTCATTTGTCTCATCAACGTTTATCATGGGAGCAATCATTGAAGGGACATCTAATGAATTACATTTCACTCTACTCCATATCATAAAGACTAACCTTTGTCGAATGGCTGAAGTACTCTGACCTGGCGAGAGAAAACGTCACGTTGAGTATGAAGTCGAACGCCCAACATGAGCAACGGCTCAGAGGTTTCGGTCTAACAAACGACGAACAACCCGTGCAACACAATCCCTCTACGGCAGTACCCGCCGTCCCGAAGGAACGCTCGAGCAAAGGAGGTATTACAGCGATTATGTGCTTTATGAGCAGAAGTGAATCTCTTGATAGCAAGAGACTATTCAACTAGATAGCAAGTCAAAACAACCTGATAGCAGGACAAATGTATAGTCAGTAAATGTAAAGGTGTTATAGGATTCGGGTTGAATCCATCTCACACATCTATTTTACTAAGTTTTAATTGTAGACTCTCCCTCTGTGTTCACATCCGAAGATGCTGTCGGGCTTGGGACCGATCTAGCCACATTAAGAGTGGCCTTTAAAAAGGCCGTTTGGTGCGTTCACAAGAAATAGCTTTCTTTTACTTCTTTATGGCTCCTGAAATGAAAGAAGTAAGAGTTGGAAAGATGGCATGATGATATATCTCAGTCATTATACTCACGATACTTGTATGGCTTTGAACAAGCTATGTGGATGTCGTCGGTGTGTTGAATATTTACATGGTAGCAACGGACATCCGCACAGCTGTAGCACTCCTGAGTGTCGTCATTGCCTATATTTAGATATACAATTGGTTTGTCAGGGACGACACCTGCGATGGGGATGTGCATAGTTGTGAGAGATTTCACCTTCTCACACTCCTTCAAACGCGCCAACTCATTCTTCAACAAACTCACTTCCTCAAGCGCCGCTTCCTTCAGCATGGGCTCCTCACTTCGCTCTCGATCACACTTCTCAAACTTCATCACCGCCTCTTCCTTCAACTTTCTCTCCTTCACCATACTCTCTTTTGCAACCGCACACTCCCTTAACTTTTGAGTCACACTCTCAGCATTCAACTTCAAACTATCACGCTCAGCAGTCACCTCTTTCAGCGTACTCTTCAGCGATCTCACTCTTCCTTCTAACTTTGTACACTCATGCCTCACATTCGTATAAGCACGCACATCATCCCTCGACAGCACAACTTCACACGGAACAGTCGACCTCTCAACTTTCTCAACGCACCTCGGTGAAGGTCTAGGCGTTGATTGTGCCAACACCTCGGGTACTGGCACAATCGCCCTCACAGCTTTCTCAAGCTCACGCTCAGCAGCAGCAACACTCGAATCATCATTCATACATTCATCATCCGATGAAATCCAACTCACCGACATCACTCTACTCTTTTTGGAAGTACTCGCATCCAAATCTACATCACTCACAACACGCTTTTCAACATTTACCACCTCTACTGGTGGCAAACGAGCACACATTCCCTCCTCATACAGCATTCCCTGCTCACCACACATCATCTTCTTCATCAAAACTTTCGAAATTTTTCTGAATACACACTTCGAGTGCAACTCACTGAAGGCATCATTCCTTTCATCACACCTCACATTACACCACACACAAAACCACACCTTAACCGCAACACTATGCGCAGCATTCTTTTTATGGTGAAGGTGAAAATTCTCACCCCTAAACACATCCCCACAACTGCATTTAAAAAATTGTAGGCGTTTATTCACGTCTTTGGTCATTTTTCACTGCAAAGAAAAATGAGAAAGTTTGATATCAAACCTGAGCAGAGCGCAACGTATAGAAATAAAATGTCAGTAAATGTGAAGATTATGTTTTCAAAGTCATACTGTAATGCTATCATTACTTGAGGATAGACAAGTTAAGCTGATGAATCCGTTACAGGTATTACTCAGAGGGGATCTTATCCCAACTCCAAGGCCTCGGCTGAGGAATGATAGATTTGAGTGTAGTGAGTGGCACTCGATCCCGTCGACAGCCCGAAGGCCTTGTACTGATCACTAGGGAAGTGAGAGATCTTCCCCGATACCCGCTCTTTACAGCTGAAGACATCATTGTCACTGCCCCGAAGTGGTAACAGGAACGCCGAGTCAAAGGTAGTGAACAGTAGCTGGGATCTAACCCCTCAAAGCTGCCTTAGACTTAGTTAAATTTGAAATCTGATAGCAGATTTGAACTCAGCATACTTGAAAACCTTGAGGAAACATCCCAAGTTGTTGCTTTGATCTGCTTGATAGCAAGCCGTAGAGAGCTTGATTCACCAGCGTTTTGCAATGGAGATGTTTAGAGGCCACCCATGACAAGATAGCTAAGACTCAACCGATTGGCGTTCAAAGTGCTACGTTGAGAGCTGTGTCAAATGCCCAACATGAGACATGAGTTGTCCCAGCGGTTACGGTCTTAAATATGACACATTCCCTTGCCACACTTATCACTACGGCATCGTCCGCCGTCCCGAAGGAACACCCTGTCAGTGGAATATTACAGCAAAACTCTCCATGTCTTGCTCGCTTTCAGTGAAAAGCCGCTTATACCATGAGAAGACTGGCTCAGACATCATTAAAAATGCTTTCATTGACTTCAGCAGGGTCGAAAACCCCAGAAAACCTCCAAAACTAGTGAATTTAAATTTTTCAACTTTTTAGCACTACTTATAAAATTTTATAAGTAGTCCATCACTTAGGGCAGGTCAATAGCGACCGAACCTTTTTTGAATCAAGTCAAACGGACTTGTAGAAGCAAAGTTACGAGCCTTTAAAGTTTTGGAGTCTTTTATGGCCTGGAGACGAAGGCCATCTCCTGGCGAACCTCTAAGTCTGACGGCTTAGCTGATATCAGCAATGAAATTTTCTAAGTCGGTTTCTTACAGAAACTTGGAATTTGGAATGTCCGAAGCTATCATCGGAGCTCAGAGAGACGACCTACCTCTGACAATCGTTCTCCTCTAAATGACAAGTCTCCGTCGGTTCCCAGCTTATATAGTGTGTGACGATCAGCTGATGACGTAATACCCATCATCCAAACACTAAAAATCCCGTCTATCTCCGGTTCTAGTGCTCCGATTGAGCTGGAAATACACTATTTCCATGTAGAATTTGACGCTGAATCCGAATCTGGCCTCCGTTTTCCCATCCGATGCTTCGTTTTGGCTCTACAGTAGGCAGCCATCGCAAAAATTCTAACTCTGTCGTTTTTCCGAAAAATGTTGAAAATTTTTCTCGCCGATTGACTTGAAACTCTCCGATTGACTTGAAACTCACCATACAGATAAAGAATTTGACGCTGATTCCAAATCTGAAATCCGTTTTCTCATCCGATGCTTCGTTTTGAAGCTAGAGCCCAAAACGTCCCAAATTCTAACTCTGTCGTTTTTTGCCAATGTCCCAAAATCTTAAATGGCGTCTCACATCTAAACGAAGACAGATAGGAACAAGCCGATTCTTTCACTGAATTTGTCTCACTCTTAGCTTTCAAACGAGCTATCGCACGACAAAATCCGTCCACTGGAAGCCAAAATCGAAGCAAGTTGTCCAGAGGGGGGGGGACGTCAGTGAAAATTTTTTCTCTCCGATTGAGCTGGATATACACCATTTCCATGTAGAATTTGACGCTGAATCCGAATCTGGCCTCCGTTTTCCCATCCGATGCTTCGTTTTGGCTCTACAGTAGGCAGCCATCGCAAAAATTCTAACTCTGTCGTTTTTTCGAAAAATGTTGAAATTTTTTTCTCTCCGATTGACTTGAAACTCACCATACAGATAAAGAATTTCACGCTGATTCCAAATCTGAAATCCGTTTTCTCATCCGATGCTTCGTTTTGAAGCTACAGCCCAAAACGTCCCAAATTCTAACTCTGTCGTTTTTTGCCAATGTCCCAAAATCTTAAATGGCGTCTCACATCTAAACGAAGACAGATAGGAACAAGCCGATTCTTTCACTGAATTTGTCTCACTCTTAGCTTTCAAACGAGCTATCGCACGACAAAATCCGTCCACTGGAAGCCAAAATCGAAGCAAGCTGTCCAGAGGGGGGGGACGTCAGCGAAAATTTTTTCTCTCCGATTGACTTGAAACTCACCATACAGATAGAGAATTTCACGCTGATTCCAAATCTGAAATCCGTTTTCCAATCCGATGCTTCGTTTTGAAGCTACAGCCCAAAACGTCCCAAATTCTAACTCTGTCGTTTTTTGCCAATGTCCCAAAATCTTAAATGGCGTCTCACATCTAAACGAAGACAGATAGGAACAAGCCGATTCTTTCACTGAATTTGTCTCACTCTTAGCTTTCAAACGAGCTATCGCACGACAAAATCCGTCCACTGGAAGCCAAAATCGAAGCAAGCTGTCCAGAGGGGGGGGACGTCAGCCGAAAATTTTTTCTCTCCGATTTCGCTGGAAACATCCTTCCTAACCCAAAATTTCACGTAGATTCCGAATCTGACCTCCGTTTTCTCATCCGATGCTTCGTTTGGGCGCTACACACCAAAACGTCCCAAATTCTAACTCTGTGAAAATTTTGAAGAAAAATTTTTTCTCGCCGATTGAGCTGGAAATCACACCACAGATGCAGAATTTTACGCTGAATCCGAATCTGGCCACCGTTTCACCATCCAAGACAACCTAGGCGGTCGCCCATGTCAACCTAGACGGTCGCCCATGTCAACCTAGACGGTCGCCCACGTCAACCTAGACGGTCGCCCAAGTCAACCAGGCGGTCGGACCAACTCACTCGAGTCTCACACTCTGTCGTTGCAGAGGGGGGGGGAGTCAGCGAACATGTTGTGAACCAACCTGGCCGGCACACCACGACAGACCACAACCTCTGTCGTTCCAGAGGGGGGGGGAGGGGGGGCGCGCTGTGTTTATTCTGGACCTTTTGTTACTACTCGGACCAAATGCATTCTCCACGATGCTATCGGAATCAACCATTGTAAGCAACACTACAATTTAATATGCAGATGACACATCCGAGTGTACCGCCGGAGGACCTCATGCAGCAACAGTCGAGTTTCAGCACAAAAATCAAAACGTTGCGCTACTATAGAGCGCAGCTTTTCAATCTAGCGTGAAAACCTGCGACCTAGCGAGAATAGAAATGCCCTACTTGAGCGTGAAGCTACACTCGAAAATGATTGGATGGATGACATTAACCAATAAGCAGTAGTTTTTTTGAGACGGTCCACCACGAAATAAGATTGCTTGCAGACTTCATTTTTGTTCACTCTTCGCATCTGAAAACCTGTATTCAGAGCTAATTTAATCCTCAAATGCATAAGATGGGTCCTCGAGGACCCAAGCGGTCTGTTTCTTTAGTTTTTTATTGGTTATATGATTTATATATGAATGATACTTCATGTATTCCTCAACAATTGATCATTAAACACAATTCAAGTGTTCATATTCTATAATTTAACTGACTATCACTATTATCGTTATTTTACTACAGAAAAGTACTGGGTCCTCGAGGACCCATCTCTTGCAAATGCCATCTGTTGTCTACTGAAGTCAACTAAAACATGAAACTAGTGAGCAATATCTTATGTAGGCGTCATTAATTTACATCCAACTAAACAAGTCAGAAATAACTTCTCATCGATTTCCTTTGGCGAGGGCTAACCAATCACAGTCGAGCTGATGAAATATCTTCCATATGTTAAAGTCTATTCTATGACACACGGGTTCATATTCATCGACTGCGAGATGAAAAGAAGCAGACTTTCAGCGACTGATGCTGCTCTCAGAATACAAAACTTATTTGGTCAAGAACATAACGATGATTGTGATGCTAATTCTGTTGCGTCGTACGGCGATGAGCTAGATAATTCGGAAGATATTGCTACACCAACTGAGGACCATGTTTCCACGCTTTCCGGAATGGAATCGTGGTAAGTGCTTCAAAAGGAGGCTGTTCATTGAACACTTGGGACTATAATTAGTCCGGCCTTTGTTGAGAAGAAGAGCTGATTCCTCATTTGTCGGCCTGAGGCGTCCGATACTGAATGCCCTTTCAGCATGTGGCAGTGACTTACCATCGTGAAGTGCGGAATCTGATGAAGTGAATTCAGTCGTTTCAAGATCAAAGAGGAAGAGATGCCATCGCTGTATTGTTGACCGAAAATCTTCCCGTGTATGCACAAGTTGTGACAAAACTGTGTGCGCTGAGTATTCTTCAAAAATCGAAATGTTTCAATGCGAAACGAGATGTTAGATAGTTTTTCTGAACGCTATGTTGGATGTAGGCTTAGCCTACAGATTTCGCTCTTGTGAAGATCGTATTGTAATTCATTTTGTAATACACTATAGTATAAATCTCATACTATAACCGAGTGTTGCTTTTTACATGGCAAAATATATCTACAAAAAGAATCATAAAATATAATAGATTTAGTAGATTCAAAAGAAAAATCCAAAGAAAAAAGGAAAAAAATAGTCTGAATAGTTGTAGAAATATGTGTCTAATTTTCATTGGAAGAATGCTAAATTGTAGTGATAAATTACATTTCATGATATGATACGTTCATGTTAATGATATTCTACGAATATCACGTACATTTAACAAATTATATTTCGTACATTCAACAAATTTATATTGGCTTTAGCAACTCAAAATAAAACATTGGGTCCTATGGGACCCATCTCATGCAAAAACGTCAGTATAATATTTCATGCATTTGAGGGTTAAACAGCAATCTGTTGCTGCGTTCGGTTTCGTCTATTTACATACTTTGCCGGTTTAGCTTCTAATCAAAAATTCCGTTTTTGTGTCTCACGACATCCAATTGAAGATAGTGATTTTGCTGGCTATCAGAAGTTTAGATATTCGTGATGCTTGTAATCTTCTCCAATTAAGCCATCAGCGAATACCTTCATATAATGAACTTTCTTCATTAATTCTTCAGCTAGGTTGTCTCCACTTTCAGGTTTTTAGTAAGTAGATGACTCCAAGACAAGACTAGAATACATTTCCTCCGAAATCAAAGCTTTTAATATCAGTGCATTTTAAAGCATTCATACAAATATGTTACGAAGAAACGACAATTGAAGTAGCGTAGAAACATAATTTAGATGCTATTTCAATCTATATTGAATTTGCCTCTAGAATAGATTTCCATCTACATTTGAAATTGAAGCTCAAATATGAATCCACCTTTGAATTGAGCCTTTATTCTTTTCAATGCCATCGATACAATTTCGATGGCAAAGAAAGTTGGGTGACAATGTACAGAGCACAGAGTATGGTGCAGAGGTTAGGGTCACGACGCAGTAATTACTGACAGGTCATTACAACCAATGCGTCTCTGTAAAAGTACAAGAAGTCAGAGTCGAAGGGAAAGCATGGAGGGTCGAAAGTGTAAGGTCTACATGTAACTTTAGGACTTTGGAGTTGCTATTAAGTAGTGCAGTTTCCGAAAATTTATTTCGATTTCCAAATCAGCACAAAAATGAGTTTTTGAACTGAGTTTTCTTTAGTTTCGATTATAGAATCATGATGAAAATGAAGCGATAATTCGCTTTCGACTTCGAATATTGCTTTTATCATTTTCGTATTTCGAATTCCATATCAAAAATAGAATTCTTCAATCTCCACTTCGACATCAAAAATTCCTTCGATTTCGAAATTTTCAACAATATTGCAACTTTCTTTTTGTTTAATTAGAAAACTGAAGAGACCTTAAGGCTTGATGACCATCCCTTGAAAGTATCAGTTTCACGTGCTATTGGAAAGATCAAATACAAAATCTCAATCCATCAAACAAAGAAGCTACAACATGGCATTCACTCAGTGGAATACACTGTGTACACGATGACTTTAACGCCAAGTGCTAGATTTTTCTCTGTTCTGTCAGAGATGTTCACTGAAGGACTTATAATCATGAATCTTAACTCGAAGAAAGTCACTGGTATCGTGAGGGTAGAGAATCACAGAGTTAGTTAAATTCATCAAATACAAAATTTCATTTATCTGGAAGTACGCTCATAATTTGTAAACCAATTCTTCAAACGTTAACAGTCTCGAAACTAATTTTAAACATGGAAATGGAAATGAAAAATCAGTATTTTAATATCAGACTGCTTTTAAGTCTTAAAAAATAGACAAAAATAGTGAGCTTGTAATAACTGGAAGTAGGCCTTGATGCATGTGCAATCATGTGCTGAACTCATCTTGAACATCTTCGCCGGAAAATATAACTCCACTAATTATCCAGTTACACTTACGAATTTATAGCCTATTTGTTGCAACTAACTATGATAATTCATCCCTATAACGCGGCTTCCGAAATCTAGAATTTCCATATTTCGATTATAATTTGTCAAACTATTATTTCCATTTCTACGGTGCGATTATAATCTCAAAACCTAGAATTTTTATTTCTGTAATTGCGCTCCAAAGCAATGCTACTAACAAGATATCTCGCCAATATGGTCTCGCACAGTAAGTTCCAACTGAAAAAGATGTATTGCTACATCTCCATTAAAGACCAATTAAGCTCGAGCCTATTCGCGTCAGAACATTTTGCAAGATAGTATTAATCTGTTAATCTGAGCATTTAAAGTTAGTGTTCGGTTGAACATATACAACTGGCATATTCGACTACAACTTCTGTACTTTTTCATACGTATTGTTCGACTAGAGACCATGTAACTCTCTCTAATTGTTGAATTAGTGAATTTCCGTTTGGTGCACCTCTGGATAGTCGAGTTAAAGCAATGAGGAAGAGTTATTCATCGAGCCATGGCAAATGCAAAACTTTCATAGATAATTGATTCTTGCTTTGTATTCGTGTATTGTCCCTAGTGCTCATAAAAATTAATAAAGTTCAAATTTGTAAGTAAGCAAAGTTATTCCATGTATAGACAAGTTCGAAACAATTGATTGACTATTTACCGACATTACTGCATTAGTATCTATATAGATTGTCTGTAGAAGTAGTCCATTACATATTTCATTGCCAGCGAAACACTGTTTTATCCATCAACTGTATTATGATGTAAACTTGCTTAAATCTGCTAAAAATTCACTTATATGAAAAGTTTTGAATTATCCTTTTCATCAGTGGTGATGGTCATCTATAAATAATGATTCCTACTATTTCTCAGGCTCACATCAAACGAACAGAGTCAAATACATTTTGATCATATTTGAAACCTTTTCTCAAATTATGATTGGCGCCATTACTGTTCGATTATTTCAAGTTATAAACATATGTTAATAAAGCTAATGGACTGCTGTTGGCACCACACAATACTCCATAAAAACGGATGATAGACCGAAGCTGTGATTGATTCATTTGATATTTCTAACACGAATTACAATTAATCTTTGATTTCAACTCGAATCATTAAAACAAGAAATATGCAATATCACAAAACTTCAAAGTCTATCATTATAACTCTCATTTCATCGTTGTTCTGATATTGCATGACATGACAATATCATTATCATAAAGCAATATTTCACATAATAAATATCCCTCTGCAAACTCGATCGCATAAGTAATTATTTTACTAGCGTTACTTGCAATTTCAAAATGGATCGCAAGAAGTGCACTTATGCTGAAAAACTCATGATTGGGCTTGATTCATCGCCAACAACATTTGGCTTGATGCTGGGCTTTGCATTAACTGGTGTTCTTTTCAATATGATGTTCTTCATCCTTGCTCGAAAATTGAATGTCGGCATGTCAGAAGTTCGCCAGATTTATCAGTTTCAAGTCTTTCTTTGAACTATGTATGCTACACATCGTCAACATTCATCTATTGGGCGATGAAACTGCTGGTTGTCAACAGTCCGTCAGATCTAGTGATTGCTGAATATTTTCATAGAGCAATGTTTCCCGGTGCTTACTGGTTCAGTGCTTCGAAGAATTGCATGATAATGTTCATCTCAGTCCAAAGAGTGTTGATCGTCTTCATGCCCACTGCCAGTAGAACTGGTCAAGGATGCTTTAGCGGCAGAATGGTCAAGTGGGTCGATTTCATAATCATCCTGATATCGTGCTTGTTCTTGATTCCTCTTCAAATCCTATTCTCGTTAAAGCCTTGTTATGATGAAATCAGAAAGGGATATCCAATCTTATATATGCTCGAAGGATCGGAAGTAGTGAAAACTGTGCCCTACTTGCCAGGGATAGGTACATGGATAGGTACATGTAAAGTTTAGTGTTATCAATAGGTACATGGATAGGTACATGTAAAGTTTAGTGTTGTCAATAGGAACATGGATAGGTACATGGATAGGTACATGTATACTTTAGTTATCGATAGGCACATGGATAGGTACATGTATAATTCAGTGTTATCAATAGGAACTTGTATGAGATCTGTTTTACTGGATAGGTACATGTGTTTGGTACACTGTGTTTCGGAACGTCTATGATCGAACTTGTGTGGTTTGGTTCTGAGCACTTGGGTACGTACCGATAGACGTCCGTTGTTTGATTTTGAATGGGTTTGCTCAATTGCGACTATTGTGACTATTGCAACCATTGTAATCAAGATGACACATTGATTTTCCTTTTACGTAGACAAACTATGCTATAAATATGAGATAGTTTTTTGATGACATACATAATGATGACTAGTATCCCAACGTCGTGGGTTGTCGCAAGAGACCTTGGATATTCTTTCAAAGCCATAGAAACTGTAACAAATCTCAGTGAAAATATCAATGCTGGTGATTTAGTTGATCGACTAATGGATCTAGATGAGCATGCTATGAATCACAATTTGGATCGTAGGTGGATAGAGGATTTCTCCATGCTACACTGCAATGATAGTGAAATTAGGAGGATCAAATTGGAACGATATGGAAAGAAGGAGACATTTGACAGTGTTTTAATAAAAAGTTCTCCCAATAAAAGTGACTTCAGAAGGAAATTAGAACAAGAGACATTTAAATTATTATGTGAACGGAACTGCGTTAAATGTTTTAAACAGGAACGATCCCTTCTCTTTTTGCCATGTTCTCATAGCGTTATGTGTTCTACATGTTATGTACCCTTTGAAACTTCATCTTGTCCCCTTTGCGATGAAGAAATATCTTCAACAGTCACTGTATATCGTGCATGATGAGTCATCATGCAGGTCTGTGATTGGTCACTATTGTGTCTTTGTTTGACTTTTCTATATAAGGAGGACATTGTACCGTTCTATTTCAAGCATAATTTGAGGCTAATACAATGTCAATCAGCATGTCGTTCACTACCAACCTGCTACCAACATTCCCATTTCAATAATTTACCGAAGTCAACTCTTCACGGGCAATATATTTTATTCTGCCGTGAATATAACTGGCTATAAAGCGGATTTGGTGGATCTGATGGAGGAAATAGTGAAGTATTTACGCTGCGGAGAGGACGTTGTGGTGCAGAGAATGTTGATGAGAGTCGTGAACAACGCTCTTACACGAGTTGCAAGATTCTGGCTCAATGAAGTATTTCGCCCACTAGCTCAAACTGAGATTGTACCGGAATACTCTCGCTGTTGGTGCAGCAGTATCCAACGGAAACTCAACACATGTCTCCATGACATTATCACCTCCAGCTACTATGACGAGAAGGGTGACAAATGCAAACTGGACTTGTTCAGTGGACCGCCATCAGTAAGCATCAATGTGGCTGCTCAAGGACATTCTGAGGTAATCAGTTTGCGGGCATACTATGCCAATATTTTAAAGACTTTCCATTCAAAGCCCTGCTGTATGTGCTGTCCAATTTCAAAACATCTAATGAAAGACATTGAGCAGCTCATAACTGCTACAAATCAGACCCTAGCCGATGTGAGTGTATATCAGTTTCCCTCTACAACTTGTTAAGTGTTTTATGTAATTTTATAAGTACCAGCAACAAACTCTGTGTGAATGCTTGTAAACTTTTGTATATAATGTTGTAAGTACTAAGCAAAAATTGTAATTGTATTATCTATTTCCATATTAGAATAAAAATGTCTGTAAAACGTAAGGCATCTTCTCGTCAATCGAAACGGTCCTTCAAACCTTCAAGTCAGTTTAAAAAGGCGTTGCGAAAGTTAAACAGGATACATGATAATAAGAAGAAGTGTAAATTGATTCAAAATTCAAGTGATGATTTCATTCGTGATTTAGCTTTTGCAATCCACAAATGTCTACCTATTTACAAGCCTCTGTTGAATGCTGGCTCTTTGAATAGCATTAAAAAGTTTTCAAATCCAAGGAGTAGTGATAAGAAAAGGCGAAACTTAATTCAGCGCGGTGGTGGTGGGTTTCTAAGTATGTTAAATGATATTGGAAACAGTATTAATGGTGTAATCAATAGTCCGCTTGGAAGGATTGCAGCAACTGCTGCAATGTTAATATAAGGTTAGCGAATGATAAAGTGACACGTCATCACTTTGATTGATGAGTCATATATAGGTGTATATAAGGAAGACGCTTTAATGATATTTTACCACTTTCAAGTGACAATTCATTTGCGCTGGTTGAAAGCTCCGAATTAGTACTTGTTGAAACATGCCTCAGAAAATGTATACAATCAGAGAGGAAGGTGACGCTTTTGAGCAAGATCTCTTGAAGCTTCGTCCGACACGAAAGGTGCAAGGGATTGGAAATACGTTCTACTTTCAAACCTTGAATTATGGTGATGATGGCTTTTATCTTCAAGTTCCATTCTTCCACAGTAATGGTATGTCTACATCAGGGTATAGCAATATGAGACAAATGCGAGTGACTCTTCCAAAATGGCAACAGGTGATTCTTAAAACTATTGACTCTTTCGCGAAAGAATGTGTTGAGCTGCCTGAAAGTGCTCCCACTCATTGGAGAAAGGCATTAGAGGAAGGAGTTGGTTATACGGAATTGCCGGAATTCGATACACTGTTTTTAAAACTATCGGATCATTTTCAAGCATTCGATCTCTTTACAAACGCGATGGAATGTGAGGATCTCAAACGGGGCCGCTATATGGGCTTAGTGCACGTTACCGGACTTTATATTGGTTCACATGGTTCGACTGGTAAAGTCGCATCTTTGCAAATGAAGGTTCTTCAACTAGTCTATGAACCACTACCAATTGATAAATGTTTAATTAACATTGATAAGACTGCTTCAAGTGATGGGAAGGAAGAGAGCAAAAAGCGAGGGCGGAAATCTAAAGATGGGAATCCTAAATTGAAGTTGAAGCGCCAAGACGCTGACTTGAAAACTTTTTATAATCCTAATTGTGATGAGGAAACACAAATGTTTTAATTTGTAAATGTTTTAATTTGTAAATGTAACTTGAAAGTTTCTATTCTGAATGTAAATAAACTTGATCTGGAACATGTGTCTGTTTTGTTGTTCTAAGCAAAATTAGTGGGATGATGAGTTTAATGTTAATGGAATTATAAGATGACAGATTTTCGTCTATTCACTGATCGCACAATGTGTGTCGCTGGACCAAGTCAGTCCGGTAAAACTACATTTGTAACTGAATTGCTACAATATAGAAATGAGATGTTTAACAAGGAAATTAAGAGAGTCAAATGGTATTATGGAATATTTCAACCACAACTACATTCTGCACTTCGCCAGAAAGGTTATGAGGTGAAGCAAGGGTTGCCATCAACTGAGGATATCAAAGCAGGTGACTTACTAGTATTAGATGATCTATTACGAGAAAGCAAATCTTCAAAGGATGTAACTGAAATGTTCATTCAAACTGCACATCATAGGGAAGCTTTTATTATCTACATCACCCAAAACATCTTCGATGGAGGGAAAGAGCAAAGAACTAGAAGTTTGAATACACATTATTTGGCAATATTTAAAAATCCAAGAGATAGCAGTCAGATACATCATCTCAGTAGACAGATATTACCTCAACAACCTAAAGTACTTTCAAAAATATATGAAGATGTAACAAAGAAACCACATGGTTATCTATTTATTGATCTAACCCAGGAATGTCCGGAACGACTTCGATTTCGAACAAATATCATACCTAATTCCGCTGAACCAATGACAGTTTTCTCGGTTCACAGTTAGTTTTAAGCAATGTACTTTGTTGCCTTATTATTTTCAAACATGTCGTATTCAAAGATGGTAGTCATTCCTCAAGAGGAGTATGTACAATTGACTACATTACAAAGTGCACAGGAAGTCAAAAATATAGATCAACCTATTACGAATAAACTTAAGGAACTAACACAAAAGGATATGGAAATTCAGAAGATTAAGGATCCCTATCGACGAATGCAGTTAGCAGCTGAAAACATTGACGAGAGGCGACAGATTCGTGACAAGTTGCGACGATTTATAACCTTGTCAACACCTCGACCATATCGTGTGCGCGCTGAGCGATTATTTGACTTCATTGATCCACATGTGAAGTTCAATGAGAGAGGGGAGATAATAGATGAAACAACTGGTGATGTTATTAGAAATAGTCACATAGATGACCTTCTGCAATATGCTGTCAGAGATGTAAGGCGAAAACTAGGTGCACCACAAGGGTGGACATATTTTCAGAAAATTTTATCTGATCAAAATGTACCTCACAATATTATTGGAGGACCGACTGTGAATGAATTGGATAGGGGTCACTTACAAGATGGATCAAAGAGTAAAACACCCACGATGGCGGTCAAGCGAGAGCTTGCAGATCCCGATGATCTGCAACCAAAAAGAGCTACTAGGCGCTCAATGCGTGTTGCGAAGGAGTATAGTAAATATTAAGCAAATATGAATTAAGCCTTGCCTCTCTCATATCATGTCGTTACAAAAATTTTGCTGCTGTTTGAAATCTGCGCTCGAAGGTAAAGCAGAAGAGGGCATAGAGCATAGAGGTTGATATCAATTGTGTTAGCAGTTGCTGTGCGAGTAATACGCGTGCAAATCAGAACAAAGACGATGAGTACAGCAGTGAAACTCAGAAAGATTTATTACGACTTAAATCATCCCGCAAGTTTCAGTCGTCCGGAGGTTCTAGCCCGTGCAGCAGGTGTGGGAATAGAGAAAGTCAAGAAGTGGTTGAGGAGTCAACCGACTTCCACTCTTCACAAAAATGCGAGAAAGCGGTTTCCAACAAGAAAATATGTTGTTAACAATATAGATAGTCAATGGCAAGCGGACTTGGCTGACATGCAACAGATATCACAGTACAATGATGGCTATAAATACATCTTAACCGTAATAGATATTTTATCTCGCTATGCTTGGGCACGTGCGCTGAAATCTAAACGAGGACCAGAAGTTGAAGCGGCTTTTCAGAGCATTTTCGATGAGGGGCGTGTTCCGCAAAGAATACAGACCGATCAAGGGAAGGAATTCGAAAACTCTCATGTTCGAAGTCTCCTTAAAAGTCATAATGTGGAATTGTTTAGTGTCAAAAGTGCTTATAAAGCTGCCATGGTTGAGAGGTTCAATCGCACACTGAAGACAAAAATATGGCGCTATTTCACTGCAAAAAATACACATGTTTGGGTAGGTGAGCTGCAGAAATTTGTTAAGAATTACAATGAAAGCTACCATCGAATCATTAAGATGAAACCAGTTGATGTTACCCCAGATAATGCGATGGATGTATGGCTTCGATTGTATGATAAGAAAGCGAAAAACATTTCCAATGAAAAGAAAATTAATGTTGGTGATAGAGTTCGGATTTCAAAGGTTAAGTCTACATTTGAGAAGGGGTATCTACCTAATTGGACTGAAGAAGAGTTTTTTGTGGATGAAGTAAATACAAAATTTAGACCCACCATGTATAAATTAATAGATTACCATGGCAATCCAATTGAAGGAAAATTTTACTCTTATGAATTGCAAGTAGTAGACAGAAGTGAAGAGGTGTATATGATTGATAAAATAATTAGGAGGAAAGGTCATGGCAATCAAAGGAAATATCTAGTTAAATGGAAAGGATATCCTGATTCATTCAATAGCTGGATAACGCACCAGGATCTACAAAATGTGGAGATGGGAGACACTCGTAACTTTTAAGCTAATATAGCATGTGACTTCTTCCATATATGACTTTAACATGTCTACTAACTTCAATATCATTCTTCCAAGCAATAGCAACCCCAAGATATTCCCAAGTAACAAACCATCTCTATACTCTGTTGAATTCGCTAATCCAATTACTCTGCATGGACCCCATGAAGTTGCTCTAACTGAAATTACTTATTACAACGATATCAGTTTGCTAAAGAACAACTATTTTGAATTACATAAAGAAGTGCGAGAGAAGGATGATTGCTTTCGCATATTTCAAAATAGTCTACATGGTACATGGGCTTTTCATCATCTAACTTTACATCCTTTTTCAACATCTTTACCATCTGTTCAAAACATGATTAAAATTCAAAAGGCATTTGCAACGTCAACTTTTGATTCTAAGGTTCCCACAATGAGCTTGCAAGATACAGAAAAGGAAATCGGTAGAATGTTTGAACGAATAAATGATCTCTTCAAGCTGACTTTGAATAAATTCTACAAACCAGTCATAAAGGGGTCAACAAAATTGATGAAGGAAGGGAAGCATGTTCTTCTTGTATTAGGTAAGGATTTGAGTCATACTTTTGGGTATTCCAGAACAACTTTCTCATCAAGGTATTGGTACAATGGACGTGGGTGGAATTCGGAGAGGAAAGTCACTGATTTTAAATGTAGAATTGTGCCATTGTATGCATTACAAAAAAGGAGCATCCGAGTAAAAAATAAATTTGAGGTCATTAGAAGTGTTGAAGACTTTGCAAGAAAGTTTCAAGGATCAGTGCCAGAAACGTTAATGACTTGTGAATATAAGAAAGAGAAAGTAACTTTATTTACTGTTGAAACGGAGGCAGAATTTATTGTTTTTACTAAAAAGACACCATTGGAAAAGTCTGAGTCCGCTGTTATTGAATTTGGATCTGAAATGATTGGGATGTTTAAGGGCCTTGAAAGCGCACCTTGGTTGACAGAATTAAATGATACATTCAAGGTTCAATTGTCCTCTTCTAAACTCAAAGCATCAACAAATGCTTCATGGGATATCCACGTATACAGCGAAGACATATCGGGTGATGAATTGTCTACTTCCAGTGAACTTGTAAAAAGAGTTAATTTGAACATTGAAAGCTTGAAAACGCCATCTGAATTGTGTACAAAGTTAAATGAGTTTGGTGTAGATTACCTTGATGCAGATGAATATCACTTTTCTTATGATCCACATAAGAAACGCATGATTCTAAAGGTAGGGAAGAACTCTCTTATCAAGCTGGATAGCGTGTTAACGACCACATTGGGATTCTCAAAATCAACTATTTATGAAGGTACATCAATAGGCGATACAGCCCCATCACTAGAGCGTGATATAAGTAACTTATACGTCTATTGTAACATTATTGAATATACAAGGGTTGGCGACATTGAGGCCCCACTTCTGCGCACATTTCCTCTCTCATCCGTAAGGAAGCAACTAATCAATCGAGAATTTTTTAACACAATGTATCTACCAATCAGCCGAAATTTCATCAATAGAATTGACATATCAATTCATGATGATGCAGGAGAAGTAGTACCGTTCTGTGGTGGTGTTACTGTTTTGACCCTACATATTAGGTCACGAGAATAAGGCTTTACGCTATTGTGACTTCCATAGTTATTCAATAGTCATAATGACAGGCATTTACAGTAGACCATCATATCAGAGCGGTTATCCCGTGTTTGTTGGAGGTAGACGACAAGTTGGAGGAGGCATATTTGGTGCACTAAGACGTATGGTTCTTCCAACACTCAAAAAGTATGGCGTACCAATCATGAAGCGTGTTGGAAGCAGGGCTTTAGATTTTGGTGCAAATGTTGCAGCTGATGCGCTTCAAGGTGAGGATATCGGTGAATCTATGAAAATGCGCGCGCAGCAATCTGCCATAGACGCATTAGATGATTTAACAAAGACGAGACGTACAGTTCGGAAGAAGCGTAGGAAGTCAAGACAAGTTGGATCAGGCCGAGTTACTAAGCAAAGACGCAGGAAAAGTAAAAAGCCGACTAGAGCAGCACGTTCTAAATCTAGACGTCGAGTGAAAACAAGAAAGCGCAAACGAAATTCCACAGCTACTAGAAACAAGTCAAAACGAAGGAAGACAACATATTTGTAGAGCTAATACGATGCAGAGTATCAATTCGGCTTTGTGTTTCTTCGATTCTCCCCCTCATCAGACAGACATCATCTCCTCAACAATTGTAGACATAGTCCCCACAACAAATATCGATGGTAACCAGCAGCCTATTCAGTTTGATATACCTGCCAATCCTCAAGATTATATTGACTGTCAATCCATTGATTTAGAGTTGTGTATACAAATTAAGAAGACTGATGGTACAAATATCGATTCATCCAAGGATAAAGTGGGGTTAGCAAATCTTCCTATTGCCAGTCTGTTCTCAGATGTGTATCTAATATTGAATGACAAACAGATTGAAGGAGGGGATCGAGCATATCCATATGGAGCATATATACATACAATGACTCAATTTCAAAAGCAAGCTAAACAGTCACACTTGCAAGTTTCTGGGTGGTATGATGATCAGCAAGGGAAATTTGATGATGTCTCAAATACAGGGTTGAAAAGACGAATGGATTTAACAGCGGATTCAAAGGAATTATACTTGAAAGGACCCGTCTATCTTGATTTCCTTCGTCAATCTAGATATCTGCTATCACAGGTTAAAATGCAAATAAAATTTATTCGCGCAAATCCTGAGTTCGCGTTAATGGCTTTTGGAGCTACAAACTATCAAGTCAACATAAGTAATGCCGTGCTCAATGTAAGGCGAGTAACAATGAACCCGTCAGTCATCAACGAGCATGCGACAGGATTGAGGAAAAACAATGCAATATATCCAGTTAATCACAGTGTGTTGACAAACTTCACAATTGGTGCGGGATCATCCTCACATGCCTACCCAAATCTTTTTCCCACTGCAATGCCAAAGGCGGTGTATATCACATTTGTGGAAAATGAGGCATTCATTGGTGCTTTTGAAAAGAATCCATTCAATTTCCAACACTTTAATGTTAGCAAACTAGCACTCTATCAGGATGGGAAATTTGTATCTTGCAAAGCATATGAGCCTAATTTCAAAGATGGTAAATTCGCACGTGAATATGGTTCTATTTTCACCGCCCTCAACATGTTTAATACAGACGATTCAAATGGAATTACAATGGATATGTACAAGAATGGCTACTTCTTCATTATGTACAACCTCACAGCAGATGCAGATCTAGGTGGTGAAAGCGTAGGAGTTACAAAGCCTGGAAATCTACGACTGGAGGTATCATTTGAGTCACCTTTGAAGAAAACAATTACTTGTCTCATTTATGCTATCTATGATAGCAAAGTTGAGATAACAAGAATGAGAGACGTGACTGTCAGCTATCAGAGATGAGTAACTTAAGCAACATAGAAATCTTGAGGAAAATGAGGAAAGCTCATCCCTACTCCAAGACAATATTTCTCAATGTCTTTTCTAGAGATAATTTACCTGATTCAATTCCTTTCTATCCTTGTTCGCTTATCATCAATACGGATACCAACAATCTTCCCGGAAAACATTGGATTGCTGTATACATCAATCGTTATAAAGTTGCCGAATATTTTGACTCTCTTAATCAACCTCGTTTACATGATATCGCATTATGGATGAACAGGTTTTCCTGGACTGTTAGGAAAGTGACATCGTTCCCACTTCAAAGTAATACATCTCTAATGTGCGGTGGCTATGTACTCTATTTTGTCAACGAGAGACCATTGAAAAATAACTGTAAAAGTGCTTTAGAACTATTTTCAAAAAACTGTGATAAAAATGATGTAATTCTTACTAAATATGTTGAAACAGTTTTGAAATAAAGTTTTATGTTGTATCATTAACTTGCTCTCTTTTTTCCAAAACAAGGGTTTATAAGGAAAACAAAAACATGCTCATATTTCATTATCTATTCACATATATACAAAAAACATGTTCACATTTCATTATCTATCCACATATATACAAAATCTACAATTTGGTTTTCATGAAACATTTTTTCAAATCACATATGATGGGAGGCACATCACTTATGTCTTTAATGCCGGTTATCACAATCTTTCCATTATGGAACACATGAACATGATATGGATGCCAGTTAGTCAATTGAGCTGCTGGAAATAACTCCACTTCATAAGTTAGATTATGTGATGATGTAACTTTACGGAAATCATAGTGATAATGTAATTCACATAACACGGTCATTGTCTTCACTTTCCAATCAGATAATGAATCACCAAGTAAATGTTCCAAAGTTAAGTGTAAATATGAGAGATCACCCTCCATGACCCTTCCAATACATTGGATTGTTCCATTTGGAAAGAATAGGATAGTGAGAGATCTATCCTTCCTCTGAATCCTCCATGTTAACATTGAGGGTCTTCCAAGATGTAAGCTCGTTGTCGGCTTCAATTTGCGTTTTATCAGTAACCATTGTTTTCGGTTGGGTATATTCCTCTCGATCTCTTGTAGATTGAGTTTTGACTTTGCTTTTGTAGTTAACATCCGATTTACAACTTCCAACCGTTTGATGTCCTCCATCTTTAATGAATGACGTTATCTGTGGTAGTATCTCCCTTGTAAAGGTTTCCCATGTGACGTCACTGAAACGAAAAAATCGATATTCAACATCTTCACGTTTTGGTGAACAGACGTATAGTTTGACTGATGAATCACACTTTATCCATACCTTGTCATCGAGAGGAATCTTGATCCGAGTCTTATGGTTGTCAATGAGATCCGCAAAGTCTTTCAGTGAAGGCAATGAGTCAATACTAATGCAAACGCCACGATGTTTTCGATCACTATTTGCTATTGAATGACGAAATGCTATTCTGTTAGAATTTGTTATGTGAACGTTTTGAACGTCACTAAGTTTCCATGTTCTAATGTAATGAGGCATGTTCCGAAAGCTATGTCTCAAATTTAAGTTTAATGTTTGCCTAAAGTTTGCTATTTTATTAGCTCAACATATCGGAATGATGTTGAGTACAAATTCTTCACATATTCATTCACATTAGGACTACCTATTTATTAGTAATCATTTCTACATATCGGAAAGATGTAGAAATTTCAATTTTAGTAAGACTACTTATGTATTAGTAAGTGTTGCTACATGTCGGAAGATGCAGCAATCGCAAGATCTATTACAAGTGGAATATTATATTGTTTTTATTTAGACTTATTCTACATCACCTGTGACAGGAAGGCATCTCCTTCTCTTCGACGGTGGGGGAAGACCTAGGCTATAGTGTCCATATGGTAATGATAAATTTTTATCCAGCCAACAGCGCTTATCCTCCCAAAGTGAAAGACCTCGCTTCCTAAATGATTTTGTGCTAACTATGTGATTTTTTGAATTTATAATTGTCATATCTTCAGTTGTATCATTCTCACTATAATAGACACTCCTATAGTCATCATGTTTCAATTTTTTAACTGCTGCTCTCTGAATTCCTTTTGCACGTTTGATGCTATGATTGGTAGAGTCTAGATATTTCATGGAATACATTTTCGGTTTTAGTAGGATCATTTCCTCAAGCAACTTTCCAGCACACTCATCCTTAAAACAACCTAATCTAGCTTTGTTTGTAGTTGAGTATAGTCGGTGATGACTGTCATAGTTTGAAGAGTCAAACTTTTCACCGAAGTATAGAAGTATATCTTCCAGACGGACAGATGGTGATGTGTATAAACATAGGAAGAAACTATCGGTATCACCTCCACAAAGTCGCGTTCTATTTATCAGTGGACATCCTTTTAGATCATTGTAATATAATTGATACATTTCCAACTTACTATAGTCAAGTACTGCTTGACCAACATATATTAATTTATTTAAAACTATTGAAGGTTTGTACATTTCCATACCAACCAGATCTTCATCAAATATTTTGTGTTGAACATAGAGAGGATGATTTGACAATTTCAGTAGTTGTTTCTCATTGTTGACTAGTTTAAATTTTTTCCTTCTCCTTACATTTTCCATTGTTTTACCATATAAAGAATTATTTTTCAATTTGTAGAATGACTTTTCGAAGTCAGTGTTTGATTGAGCCCTCTTTTGAGAGTTCATATCAATGTATGTTTTTAACCAAGGCTTTTGTGTGAATTTTATGCCACTATGAATCTTCTTGATTCTCATGCCCATGCTCAAGTAAAATTTTAAAATTGAATAGTGGACTACATAATTTTCCCTATCAAATTGATGGAGCAGAAGTTTCTTGATAGAAGAAAAATGTGTATTTGGTCTTACTTTTTCATATAGATTTTTCATATAGTGTGAAAACATTCTCTTTTCAATCATCTGCATTTCTGGAGCTAATGGGAAATCGGCAGTGTCATCATGAATGGCTGCAGGATACTCTAAATCTAAATCAAAAATGTAGCCGATTTCACCATCATCATCTATATTTTGAACATTTTCTTCATTTAAAAAATTATCTAATTCACTTTCATTCAACCATTTGAAATTTGAGTGGGGTAGATTCCTACTGAGTGAAGAACCGTAAAGGTTATTAACATCTAAGTAGGTCAAATGTCGACTTTCATGTATATTATTTCCTAATTCTTCAATGCGTGCACGCGCTCGGTGAATGTTGGTGAAAGTCATACCCCCTCTAATTCCTCGTTCAAATAGATTGTACATATTTTCATCTTGTATGTAGTGTGGGGGATCATTGGAAGAGAAATTTAGTGCTGAGGTAAAGCTAAGATGTGGGAGACTGACAAAATGTACAGGGTCGACTTCATCCTCACGTTGACTCAATGCTCTAAACACTTCAAATATGTCTGCCAACAATAAAACATCTAACTTCAGATATGCCAGCATGTAATCACCAAATGTGCTACAATTAAATTCAATCCACGCCTTGTTAGCGTGTTCATATTCACTATCGGAACAGTGCTCACGAGTAAGATCATTATAGAATTCAAATTGTGGTGGTAGACAGTCTTCCGTCAACGTGTTTAAGTTTTTGAAGTATGAATATGGAAACACTCCCTTCTGATATAAAACATTATCACTTAATTGTGGAAATTCTACCCTTAATGTCTCTACATGCTCATACGTTTGCAAGCCCTTGGCTAATTCACTCAAGGATGCACTTAGAAATTGATATGAGTCTAAGAATTTTAGTTTAAAGTATACTGTCTTCCCTTTGTATTCATTTACAGGGACACTGGCGGATAAAGTTATATATTTTTCAGCAGTTGCTGCTACAACATCTAATTTCCAAGACTTCATTCTTCCAATCGCTTTATAGCAAACGATGTGGCTATCATAATTTTTAAAATTGTGGAAAAATATGGGGAGCTCCCGTCTGTTAAGTCTTAACCGGAGATTGCATTTCCTACATAATGTTTGCCTATATCGTCCGGTGATATGATCATGATCACGAACTTTTATGACTTCATCGCTGAATTTTGATTTACATTTGTTGCAACATTCTGCATTCTCGTGGCGTGCTTTTTCATCCGCTGACAGTGACATTGGCTGCCTAGTTGTTGCACATTGGTTGTCATATAAGTCTTGGGCTACAGTTTCTAAGTGGTGCAAGAAACTAATAATGCAATTTTCTCCCTCAAAGAGGTAATACTTGTTTTCAAATTTTGATTGAAGGGCATTATGCCAGACATGATAAGCTCCAATAGCCGCAGGTTTATGTATTTTATTATCAATGTAGCACTCTATATCTGCATAAATTACTAAAGGAGGACTTAGTTGATATTCCATGCTACTTGTTAGTACTTTTAGATCTGTCGGCATTTTTTCTATTTGTGCTTTTCCTCGAATGCAAAACTGGAAATGTCGTTCTAGTGTTGTCTTATATGTGAATGACTGAGTGCATCTTTCGCAGAAGTATTTATGTCTTTTTAAAGTTCTCCTATACAATCTTGACAGCTTTGGAATTCCACAATAGTGTGCTGCTCCATTGTTTAGAATTAGCAAAATATTAACCGTTTGCCTACCAGTAAAGTTACTATTGTAACGAACACCTTTGAGTCCATTTTCATAAAAGTGAATGTTAATTTTAATATCATTATTTTTCTCAAATTTTGGAATATCTTTGATTGATACTGGTGTGGAAATGCCTTCCATATTTAGCTCAGATGTCCACTCACTATATGATTTTACTTCATTCCTTGAATAAGGTACTTCATTATAATGCAATATTGATAAAACTGCATATAGGAAGCAATCATTTGCATTTGAATTAACATTAATGACAGCTTTAGAGTTTTTTAACTTCTTTGGTAGAGGAAATGATTGTCCACCTGACAGTATTGGACTTGTTATTACATTGAACTCTATATTTTGTACATCATCTATAATCCAATTGCTACCCTTTTTTGTGAAGGCTTCAATATGATTTATTAGACTATTTAGATGATCCTGAAACCAAGCATCATAGTCATAAATATAGTTTGAGGATGATGAGGTAAAGTGTGCGAGAAAAGTTTCTTCTTCTTGAGGATTAGAACGGACATAACGAATTTGTGCAATCAGACGACCGCGCAATTGATAGCTCCTTAGTAAGTCAGACACTAAATTCCCTAACATGGAACGCATGCTTTCTAAGAATGATGTTATGTCCACAGTAGGTGTTGTTGGCGTGATATCATACACACGTGCATGACCATTGAGTGCGCTTTCACTGAGACTAACAGTTCCATAGTTATTATGCATATTCATCTCACTATTTGTGTTATGTACATTCATATGCTGTCGAAATCTACTTATAGAGTTATACGTTTTGCCACACCGAGAGCAGTATTGCATAAAGTTTTGTATGTTAGTTGAAGCGCTGGTTGTTGGCTTAGAAGTAGATCTATTTTGATTATTTGAATTTGACTCTGTTATGCTATCATTCGGTTTATTATTGCATACAAGTTTATGTCTCTTAAGATTATCCATCCTATTCGTCTTATATGGACACTTGCTACATTGATACGTTTTTCCTAACTTACAAAATTTTTCATGTCGTTGCAAATTGCCTATGAGAGTGAACACTTTTCCACACTTGGTACAGACAACCATGATTATTGATGAGGATTGAAATTAGCAAGCCCTTATATACATCTACCATCTAATGACGTCAGCGTCATCACCAGCCAATACCATATGTTCCGATCTGTTGTAAAGAGAAAACACATAAAATTTCAACAATTTTTTTTTCAAAATAGAAGAAAAAAGAAGTAAAAGTAATGAAGTTATAGTTTGACGCATTTAACAATGCCACTATGATAAAGTTTTAGGTGACTGCAGCTGTCACTACAGCCACCCAAATCGTCCATCCTTGTAAGGCGCACTTTTCTGATCCCATTTTGGGAACAGTCGAGGTGGACAAGTGTCTCTTTATTGTGCTGTTGACTGGTGGTTACTTGGGAGGCCAACAGGAGGTTTGATTGAGTAATATTTCTTAGAGACTCAATCAAACCTCTATTGTCCTCCTTCAACTTAGCCTCGCGGGCCTCAGCCTCCTTTAGGCGCTCTTGGCAACGACGGAGTTGCACCTCAACGTCTTGTACCTCTTCTGCTGTCGCGTCGAGATCCACATTATACTGCCGGACAGGGAGAGCAGCTGGAGGTGCGGGGGCAGCAGCGTGAGGGGAAGGATCTGCGGCTAGGATCGGAGAGGAAGGATCTGCGGCTGGGATCGGAGAGGAAGGAGCTGCGGCTGGGATCGAAGAGGAAGGACGCAGTGGAGATAACGGAGCCAGTGTCATCATGGGCGATAAAGGAAGGCGCACACTCCAGCTCGGAGAAGCCCGGATGTGGCTGAACGAGACCTCCTCCTGAGATGCACACATCGCGGAGTCCTGTAATCGAAAGAAACAATTGTTTATCATCTATTTAGCATTTTACCATTGATGAGATATAAAAGTGAATTTCTCTTACCTCCGGCTGGATTGTGACCTTCTGATCGGTTCCAACCTCTGTCTCACGGGGCAACGAGTCATTCTAAAAGATAAATCAATCTATTACAAACAAAAAACATATTTTAATAGAAAATTCTGTACTCATGCAGTTGACCAACTTTGATACTTACATTTGTAACAGGATCATCATCCTCATCGGAAGAAGATGTCGGCGAAGAAGTCGCTGACGACGTTTCCTCATCAGATGAAGTCGCTGACGAGGTTTCATCGTCCTCTGATGAAGACTCCCGAATCGAATAGGGCTTTTCTTCATTGTCTTCCACCGATGTACTTGTCGCTGGCGTCGAAAGGAAACTGCGATGCTTCCTGAGGGACAGCGATCGCACAACCTGCAGAGAAAAATAATATAACATGCTCGCAACTCATTGACGAAGTATGTATGTTTTTAAAAATACTTGATGCATTTTCAGTTATTGTTGACTGAGACCTATGTAATGACACTTACGGGACTCGAAGGTAGTCTGCTCCTCGGTGAAGATAAGCGCGGAATTTTCGGGCAGCCTTGAACACTGGGAAACAGCTGAAAGTAGGAAAAATTCATGTTTAATTTCACATTGAGAACTAATAAATAACTGAAATGCTTACATTTCGCAATTTTTCGGCCACTACATCCTCATTAGTCTTTGTCGGGTGAGGTAGCTCACTCTGAAATGTTTAAGCAATGTTGATTTACTTTATGTATAGAAATAATTAAATTAGTCAATAAATACTTACATCTTTAGCGAAAAGTTTCTTCTGAACCAACACCTTGGCTCTCTTCGGTGGGGGCATCAGTACATCCTGAAATGTTTTACAACATATAATCATTTCATACATAATGAAGTAGTATTTTTTTATTTTTCTGCTGTGAGCCAGTTATCCGTTGAAACTAGCATGTAGAATTGATGGCACTCACCTCACAATCACTAAAAGTCTCATCGATGAACTCCCGAGACTTAGGAACTTTCCTCTTAGGAACTCGCGACTTTTGAGGCTTATCCTTTGGAGCAGGTTCATCCAACTGGGAAAGCACGCCTTCAGTCGGTCGATCCTTCCCAAAAAGACGCTCCAACTTCTTCTTATCAACTTTGGAGGTTAAGTTAATCCCCTTTCTCCCATTTAGTTGAGCACAAGGGGTGTGCTTGGTAATAAATGCTTTCGCGGAGTCACTATTCACCTTTGCATCGCTCCTTTCATACCTCTTACACGTGAGGCAGTAGAGGTACGTGCAGTCCTCTCGGAAGGAGCATTCCTTATGCCCGCTTTTGTTCGCATGTCGAACGGGCAGTTGGCAAGTCTCACAGAAGTGGAAGATGAGACGTTGCCGTGCGATGCTTTCTTGTCGAACCATTTCTGTAGAGGATAAAAAAATTTTATTATAATTTAATCTCTTTTTAAATGAGAAATCATTTATGTACCATCTTCAAACCTTTATTAAGTACTAGATTAATATTTGACAAATCTTAAGAAGAAATAAAATTTGAAGTTGAAATTGAAACCGAAAGTCGAAAATTAGATATTTATTCGAAAAGGGTTAGCTCATAAGAAGAGTTGAAATTTGGAAACAGCTGATTTACTATTATTTAATTTCGAAATTAATTTAATGAAATGAAAGTGAAATTTCGAAAATTTCAACCAATCCTCAATTTGTTTAATTAAACAAGCTTGAATTTTATACATCTGTTAGCAGATGACAGACTGAATATTTAAAATGGATGAAGGCTTTATTTAGGTATCTTTTTATTTATTTACAAACTGTGAAAATCTTGTTGATTCAAATACACTTACATTTAAACTGATATATTCATGTCTCTCGCTCAGTGACTTAATATAGGATGAAAAATTAAAATAAAAAAACATGGTTAATAATATAACATAAAGTGTTCCTATCCTAAAAATCCAAGCTTCTATATTTAAAGCTATTTGGTTATAAAAACTTAATAATGTTCCTACTCCCGAATATCCTATAAAGTAGCAGAACATGACAATGAAACTCACTTTAGAATTGTAATAAGAACCGGAGAACGGAGGAACGAAGAACGACGTCTGTTATGGACACTAAATAATTTGAAAATGAGTGAAAATTCGTTGTGTGCAACTTCTTTATATATGAAATTGACAAAGCAACTATGAACAAAGACCTTATGACATCACATCTTGGAATTGGTACGGTTAAACAAAATTGATAACTCAAACAAGAATTGGAACAGCTGGTTTATTTTTAACCTTAGAAATGGAAGTGCCATCATATGTGTTGAAAGATTTCTACATGTAAACAGTAGAGTGAATTCAAAGTAATATGAACTGATGGACTGATGTATTATTTGATATACATGTTATTATTAATAGTCATATAATGATTCATATTTGAAGTTATAAAACGTGTGAACGAACATATAAAACGTTATAAAACGTTTGAATAGAACATTAAAATTTGAATTAAGCGCTAAATTTCGAAAATTCAAATTTCGCGCCAAAATTCGAATAATCAAATTTAAAGATTTTTTCGAAAATTTGAATTTCGCGCCAAAATTCAAATAATCAAATTAAAATACTAGGTTAGGGTTAAGGGTTAGGGTTAGGGTTAAGGTTAGGGTTAGGGTTAGGGTTAGGGTTAGGGTTAGGGTTAGGGTTAGGGTTAGGGTTAGGGTTAGGGTTAAGGTTAGGGTTAGGGTTAGGGTTAGGGTTAAGGTTAGGGTTAGGGAAGCAAGAAGAGTATCTATGGCACCCGGAACCCATGGGTAAATAAATTTTCGAGTGCGCGAAGCGCACGAGAAAATTTATTTACCCTATAATCCGAAAAATTTCGAGGGCGCGAAGCGCCCGAGAAATTTTGAGGCCCCCCCCCCCGCCGTGTATGAAGTGTATGAAGTGTATGAAGTGTATGAAGGTCAAAGGTCAAGGTCAGGTCTAAGGTCAAGGTCAAGGTCAAGTGTAGAGGTTTGTATATTATGGTCATTTTTAGTTGTAAAACTTTAACTTTGAAAATTTGTAAACTTAGTCATTTTTGTAAAAAAACTTGGAATTTTTCAAGTTGCATACAGATGCATACAACTAGGATTTTTTCATCAAATGGGTACATACAATATATCATTCGAATGCTCTTTTCATGCTGATTGTAATGGTGTATTGTATGACACATGTATGACATATAACTAGAGAGCTACATGTCTTTAAAGAATGGGCTAAAAACTTAGTGAATTTAAAAATCTAACATTTGTCTGCTTGCATACAGTTGCATACAACTAGGATTTTCCCATCGAATAGGTACATACCTTATATCATTCTAAAGGTCTTTTCATTCTCATTCTTATGGTGTCGTGTATGACACATGTATGATATCATCCTGGACTGCTACAAGCATTTTAAAATTAACAACATAACTGTTTCTTTAAAAGTTATATGTTCCTATTTATTTCAAGTTGAAGTCTTCATACTTGATTTTTTTGTTTCAATTCAGTTATTGAACATCATTAATTGTAGATAGTTATTCCCCTTTCCCATTCAGACCTTAATTGAAGACCGATTTGTGAAATGATAAAACAAGTCTGTTCATATATACAAATAAATATTAAATAAAGAGATTAAGAAAAAACACACTAAATGTCATCAAGGTAAGGAAAGGGTACAAGTTTTTTCAAGTCCACTTGCACATGGATCCTGGTCTTCTTGGGCGCACAGGGACAGCGACGTGGTGTGTCAAGGTCGATGACCGAAAATTCGAGAGCGGTTGTGAGGTTCCGCTCGTTCGGCTCCATCCTCATGAACACCCGTTTGGTGTGATACTTTTTCGGGGCGTTCTTGACTTTGACCGTGACCCGTCCATAAAGTGGCGTTCGCATGGACTTCTTATTCATGTGACGCATCGTCTCAATTGATACGTCACTATCCTCATCACTCGAGTAGTCGGGCGATGCAGGGGCTTGGGTGAACACCACCGGCTCCTCGTTTGGTGTTGTCGATCGCTCCATCGGAGATTGGGGAGGTGTACTGGTACGTTCCACTGGCGAAGTGGTACGATCAGCAGTACCGTTCTCAACTGCGGCTTTCTGTTTGCGATCCATTATGACTTGTAGATTTAAAATAATTGTAACTTGTAAACGTGAGGATTAGAACCTTTGATAAGAATTGGTACAAACCTCGGACTTATATACTTTTTAAACAAAGGAAATCCTAACAGCCAATCAGAGAGGTACCGAACTTCCCTAAAGAATATATATAACTATATAAAGGATGACATTGTTCCAAACTGTTAAGTACTTATCCTCAACGTTCCATAACAAGAAGCATGTCCTCAAAACCACTATTTTATTTTCAAAATGACAGCCAAGTCATTATGGGAGGTCAGTTGGATATGACCATGCATCTGTCTTGCGGCTGCAAAGTGGCCCTATGGAAGACCTTGACTGTCTCTGCACTTCAAAGGCGGAATGGACTACCGGTGAAGTGTCCGGTACACGAATGTGACCATGACTTTAGTAAAAATCCGACATTCCATGAGTGGTGTGATGACTTCTTGAAGATCATGGAGTCGCCTGAGGGACGTGATTTGCACCTCTCATTTATTTTTCACGCTTAAATTAAACTTACATTGTAAATCTCTTGTCTTTTCATTTTAAACATAGTTCTGGAATTGGTTTTCTTATTGGGGAGCAACTAAATCATAACTGCACAGTAAAGTTTCACATCTAAATAGTGCTACATTAAAAATAATTGTCACAATAGTCGCAATTGAGCAAACCCATTCAAAATCAAACAACGGACGTCTATCGGTACGTACCCAAGTGCTCAGAACCAAACCACACAAGTTCGATCATAGACGTTCCGAAACACAGTGTACCAAACACATGTACCTATCCAGTAAAACAGATCTCATACAAGTTCCTATTGATAACACTGAATTATACATGTACCTATCCATGTGCCTATCGATAACTAAAGTATACATGTACCTATCCATGTACCTATCCATGTTCCTATTGACAACACTAAACTTTACATGTACCTATCCATGTACCTATTGATAACACTAAACTTTACATGTACCTATCCATGTACCTATCCCTGGCAAGTAGGGCACAGTTTTCACTACTATCGGAAATAACTTCATTAATCACATTCATAAATTTCTTAGTTTTTGACATCATTCCCATAACCATGGTGGGCATTTCGACAATTTTAACTGTAATAAATTTGATGAGGAAGCGCAAATCTACACCAAGCAACAATTTACACCAGCAAAGAACTATGCAATTTCGGCGCACATTTGCCTCCTTGTTAGCAATCAGTACTACATTCGCAATTTTGGAATTTCCAATGATTTTTCCCTTAATATTTTGCTCTAACGGGGCAATGGATGGCTGTGAGTTGCTGAATGAAATTGTCGGCATAATCAAATTGGCAAACTCATCGCTAAATTTCTTTATCTACACTTTATTCGATAGGGCAATGACACAGGTATTGACGGATAACTTAAGGATCTGTGGAAGAATTTCCTCCTGTTGTCAAAGGAAAGGTAAGTCAGTCCAGCTAAACAATATTAATGAAAGGCAACCTGATAACCATGTTGAAGGTTCGAGTTCTCATAAGAATACTGAGGAAGAAAGAGATTCAGAGCTTGCACAATTGCAACATGGCAACCTAAGCGAAATGGATAAAATGCAATGTCACAGCCAATTGGATGGGCCTGAAATGCAACATCCTAAACAAGTCGAACCTGTTGATATGCAACATATTAGCCAAGTCGATGAACTTAAAATACAACAACAAAACCAAGTCGATGGGCCAGGAATGAGACATCAAAACCAAGCTGATGTAGATACTAGGCAAAACGGTAGCCTAGATGAAGAGATTATAAAAACGCCTAAACTATAGGTGCTTGAAGAGTGAGAATTTACAAATGCCGGCAAAGTAATCGTCGAATGGTAGTACTTCATCGAATGATGTTTATTTGATTATGCTTCTCCATACGCACCTATAATTGATAAAAGTGCTATGTTGTAATTTCGAAACTTTAAACCGATTTAATAAATGTGCTTGTAGTACAATCGTATTATTGCATACTATTGTATTCTTAGCATACACTATTATTACTGAATAGTATTATCAATATTGTTGTAGAACAATACTGAGCGGAATTCAGCATACACATGGACGTGGCATATTCGGGATAGTTTGGACTGCAGGGTGGTCATGTATGAAAGCGATAACAAATATTTTTTTGAAGTTGCATAACTGCGCAGAAAAGAAGCTAAATATCTTATAGGCCTGCGCGAACAATAAGTTTGAAAAGTGAATATATAAGGTATGCCAGACTAAGATGCGTCATATAATATTTTAAAAATATTTTTTATATAATATTTTTACATTCATGAAAATGTCAGAAGAAAAGATGATATGCAAGATCAGCGGGCAGGTGATGGTTGCGAAGCCACTTAAGCACATGCTAAGTGTAAGTGTTTATATTTCTTTAAATGGAAATCACAAACTACAGAATGTAGATATGTACAAGGACGATGCAAGCACGAATTGATGAGTAAATGGCAAATAATGCATAAATACAGAAGGAGATAGCATGGCACAAACACTTTTCGAATTTGTACTGAAAGTGGAACCGTTAACGGAAGGATGTATTATTCAAGGTTGATGTCTAAGGAAAAAGAATGCAAACGCTGAAGTGTGGTACATGTTGGCATTCTCAACACGTGAGTGTTAGGCAGTCTATTTGGCACGAGGTAATGCAATAAATGCTCAACGTGGGTTGCATGTACAAGACAGCTTTTTTAAAGCTATCATCAATTATTGCTATTACAAAGGGTGTAGATGTTCACATTCTTTAGCCTCTCTCTGAAATAGGCAATGGAGGGGCAAGAAAATCATTCAGATAGTGACATTTTCCATAGCACTTTGTTCCATAGTTTCTAAACTCGATAAAGGAAATGCATATTTAACTGACCACCAGCATTAGGCTGAACTTGAAGAGCTATTTGAAAGACAACGTGTACAATAAGTTGTTGGGTGATAACATAATTGATTTCCAACGCATCGGTCGGTTGTTCGTGCTTCGTCGGTACATTCATTAAAGAGTTTTCTTTTTTTCATTGATTTTCGTGATTGGTGTCACTGTTTCTTGAACAACAAAGTACCATCGTCATCGTTGTCTTACAAGGAATCGCTTGGTATTACTTATTTCATCGGGGGATAACTACTCGCGGAGCTATTGTGATCTGTCCATATCCCGGTAAATATTGTCAGTTTGCGCATGCGCAGAACCAGCGAGCACCTCTCCACCGTGTCCTGTCTCATGTGATATTAGCAGCTTGTGACAGTTATTGTATTCCAACGTTACCAGCAGTTTTCTAGGTTCAGTGGTGTATAGTCGTTGAAGCCTGTCTATCAGTCGTAGTTCTACGGTTCGAGTTCGGTTCGCAGCGTTTAGTTTTGCATTCTGTCCATTTTTGTACTGTGGGTTTCTCTTTTCTCTCTGAATCTGCAATATTATGACTCCTTCACCTGTTCGCTCTACGCGATCACCTCGGTGGAATTAAAAGGTCTTATTGAACCTATGAACAAAGATATAGTAAATGTGTCTAAATCTATTGACCGCTTAAGCGATCGCGTTAATGGCATTAAACATCGTCTTCAAGTAGAGCAAAATGACTGCCGGAAGGAAATTTTAGACATTAGAAGAGAAATATCAAACCAATCTGAAGTGATCATGCAGAAAGTAAAGAGTGAATATGGAAAAGTATCATGACAGAACTGCAAGAGCAGATGACAAAAAGACAATGCGTGATTTTGTCTGGAATATCGGAAAACCTTGATGGAAGTGCAAAGGCACGACAAGAAAGTGATGGCCGCTTTGTTCGAGAATTGATTGAATCATTAGACATTGATAATGAAGTGGTAAAAGACGTTCATCGCATCGGAAAAATAATTTCTGGAAAGCCACGCTTGTTGCGGGTCCGCTGTAACACCGTTCAAAATCGAAACGAGATTCTTCGTAAATCAAAAGAGCTGAAACAATTTGTTAAATACAAGCGTGTGTACATCAATCCGGACATGACGAAAGACCAATTACGGGAGCAGAAAGCACTGAGAGAAGAGCTAAAGAGACGAAGAGGTCTAGCAGAAGAAGTAGTGACATGGAAAAATGAAATAAAGCTGAAAAGTGATATTGGCTTGTCCACACGCTCCAAAATTTTCAAGCATGATTTTACCTGACACCACCGTTTTTCCAAGCATATTTTTATCGAATATCCGCTCTCTTATCGGAAAGTATGACGAAGTAGCTACTACTGTTAAAACCTTGAACCCCGATGTAGCATGCTTGACTGAGACATGGTTAGACTATTCCGTAGACTCTTTCTCTATTGGGATACCTGACTACGTTGTGGTCAGAAGTGATCGTGCTGGCCGCAAGGGAGGCGGTGTTATGTTTTACATAAAGCAAAATATTGTCTTTGATAATATCTTTATTTCTGAACTGGTAGGCGAATGCTTTGAGGTCATTGCAGTTGACATGAAAACTTCCTCCATATTTGTACTTGGTGTATACGTTTCTCCGAATCTCACACAAAGGAAAGTTCATGAGATACAAGAAAATATATACCATGCGGTAGACAGGCTATTCACAAATAAGCCACATTACAGTGTCATAATTCTCGGAGACTTCAATCATTTGAAGCATGAAGAGATTTGCGACGAATCAACCGACTCGTGGAGAAAATATACTGGATCACATTCTCTTATCGGAGTCAATATCTCAGTTCTATCCTCTTGAGCGAGTTTCGTATTACGCACCGATAGGCAAATCTGACCATGTGACTATGCAGGCAAATACCACTAGATATAATAAGCAGAGGCCACCTGATGTAAAATACCATACATTGTTCGATTTTCGAATGTCTAATCTTCAATGCCTAGCCCGCAGATTGAGTCGAGTGAATTGGAATATTTTGTTGCCCGCAGATCGGAAAATTGATGATTTATATACCACATTCAATAATTTCCTTCTTGATTTATTGAAGGAATGTATTCCTCATAAAACGGTTATGATGACATCTAAAGACAAAGATTGGCTCACCCCAATGACGAAGTCTTTGATAAATCAAAGATGGGAAGCGTATCGCAACAGAAATTGGCCCCTGTACAAGCAACTACAAGTAAAAGTCAAACATGAAATAATAAAGTCAAAGGAATTGTATATACAAAATTTGAAATATGATAAGAACAAAGTTTGGAAAGTCATCAAGGAAATTACAGGTCAAAGAAACAAAAGCAACTGGAGCGATGAAATATAGGTAGACATGGAAATGCTACAAAACTTGCTAATGTCATTGCTGACTTATTCGATGAAGCCTTCAATGACAATGATGAGTGCTTTTCGTTTGATACTTGCACTGATGATAACTGGAATATGACGATCTCGGAAGAAGAAGTTTCTGTACAATTTTCGAAGCTATCATTACGGAAATCAACAGGTGTTGATGAAATTCCAACGGAGATATACAAAGAGTTAGCAGATTTCATAGCTTTGCCCATAGCGAGACTGTTCAATGCATAGAAATTGACAACAATAAAACCTCTAGAATGGAAATTAAGCTACATGCAATGCACAATAACGGCACATAAATCGCACGCATTTTCACTTAGATGCACCTGCCAACGTCTGTATCATTGGGTTAGAATCAGACACATGAGTAAATCGAAGCTTTTAATTGGTTCTTCATGCCCCAACTTAGTTCCCCCGGATGTGCCGCGACCTTGAGTCAATTTCCAGTCTAGCGGACTTCAAATAAACAGTTTATTTCTATGGTTCAATGCATCGATCCGCCAAAGATCTGTACCATCAGCGTGGAAAACATCAGTTGATATCACCAATTCCTAAAACACCAACTCCCGATGTTAACAAAGTTCGGCCTATCTCGATCCTGCCTGCCCAGACAAAGATGTTTGAAAGAATCATATTGCAAAAGATGAGGGACAGTTTTGAGCAGCATTATGGAAACCAACATGGCTTTCGTGCTCTCCATTCTTCAACTGCGCTAATTGACATTATGGAAAATGCACATCGATTCTATGATGATCCATCTAACGGCGGTACATCTATAATTTCATTCGACATGTCATCGGCCTTTGATTCCATTAGGCATTCTCTGATAATTCAAAAGTTTGATGATCTTGGCTTCTCAAAAGATTTTCTCAATTGGTTGATGAATTATCTGAATGGCCAAAAATGTTTCGTTAAGGTTGAAGGCTCTCTCTCCCGATGCGTTGATGTAAAGAGGGGAGTCCCCCACGGATCAGTTTTGGGTCCTGCATATTTGCAGTTTTTGTAGCAGACTTCACATGCATGCAACCTTAAACTGTCCAAATTGTACTGTATATGCCGACGACATTACTCTAGTTTTGCCATTACCCAATGAAATTGATGAAAATCCTCCGTCATTGGAACGTTCTCTTAGTACTGAAATTGAAAATGTGCAACAATGGTGTGTAACTAACAAGTTGAATCTCAACGAAGGCAAATCAAGCATATTTCTGTGTTTACAGAAAATCGTAGTTCCTCAAATGAATGTGTCTATTCCTGTGACTAAAAAGTCAAAAATATTGGGTGTTTCGATCAACAACAACCTCACCTGGCATGATCATATTAAAGATATTTCCACTCGCTGTCATCGTCGACTATATATATATTAAGAAAAGTGAAGCGATACACTGATAAACGCAATCTTCTATTGATTTACAATGCACTAATTCGCTCTCTGATGGAGTATGCCTGCCCTGTTTTTGTGTCTCTGCCAAAAAAATGTCAGTATGAAATTTGAAAGAATTTAAAAGCTTGCTTTTAAACTGATCGAACCTCCGGAAATCGAAGTTGACAGATGCTCATCACTTACAGAAAGACGTGAGCGAATCAGCAAGAAGCTCTTTAAGGAGGTGGCATTATGCACCAGACATTTGCTGCACAAATATGTTCCCAAGCGCCTCCGTTATTCTAGACATTTTGATGTTCGAATCTGCCGCTACAAAAAGAGAAGGCAATTCTTCTTCAATTATGTCACTACCCTCGTGAATTATGACATTTCGAAAGGCACCTTCTGAAGCTTTTGTGCCTTCGTTGTATAATAAGACTACTTGTGCAACTTGTGAATGTTGTGATTTGACCATATCATCCGACTTCATCTTTTAGCCACATGTCATCGATTTTACTGTGAACATATTTTGATTCATTTCATTATTGCTTATATGTACATGTAATTACGACTATCATTTCTTGGAAATATACACATTATTATTATTATTAATCGGACATCAACAGTGCCCTGATGCATTTTTGAAAAATGAACATAAATCATGAACTTAAAAAATAGACATTACCAATGCATGACAAGCAATTTCTTGTGGTAACGTACTTAGAAACTATACGCATAAAAATCGCCTTTTCCTACCCAATCAATCAAGCAGCATATGAAAAAATTGAAATATCTCAAAAAATTTGCGGAGTTATCTCATCTCGAACAATTGAGATCTCGAGATAGAGATCCCAACAACCGGCATACAGATGCACGCGAAATACTTTACCATTGTAGACAGAAAATTGTAGCTAAATAGATGATCTGATGATCGCACTCGTAGCTAATCTTCATCACAATTCAAAAGACACATCGAGAGGTTGACGCAGGTACTGTCTACGAGCGCACCAGTTCTTATATATTCTTATATATACTACTAAACGATTTTTGGATCAAATTGGATCAGACCCAAGTTACTTAGTTGCATTGCGCATGTTGATGTGATAACTCACGAAGTATAGAATTTATAAATACACACTTGTCCTCAGGTGAAGCCACTATCATTTTCAGTTCATTCAATCAATAACAGCAAATCAAAATAGTAAATCAAAAAATAATCCTAAAAAAATCCAAAAAAGAATTCCTTTAGGTAGGTATCGATAGTCTATTTGCTTTATTAAAATTTGCGCCGATGTAACTGCCCATAGTGTCGGATTGCTATGTATCTGTATTCTGTGTTAGCTATAGCGTGCATGAAATATATCCAACATGTATCTGTGACGGAGGCAATATTAATTCAAAGCATATAAATGTGCCATTCAATGTTGTGTAGTATGTAAATCTGTTAGGAGGAAAGCAACTTTCAGTATTCAATATTTACTTATAGTGGACATTCTCAACAATATGCGACGATATCTCTCATTGACGTTATGTCATAGTAATCAAATGTAACTAAAATGATATCCTGCAGTGCTAATTGTGGACGATTCGTCATGAGGGTCCAACGAATAGAGCAGAATACTCTTGATAAGTTGGCAAGCAATATACGCAGGTGCTTTATAGAGTGAGGCTACTGTCGTCTATGAACGTGAAAGATTATTCATTCACAACGATTATAACTTTTTGAAAACTGATGACATGGCCAACCATTAAAGATGAAATCACAAAATTATAAAACTCTGCTCAGGATCGTTCGTTCTTGGTTATGAAGATCAATTATGGAAAAATAGGAGCGAGAGTCGTAAATCTGGGGTCACAAGATCAACTTTTATAATTTTGTTTCATGCGTCAAGGCAGGTTTTGTTAATGGTCTAATTTCATTCATATTCAAACAGGTGACATCTCTCAAGTGGATCAAGTCTCAAGTCTCTGAGTGAAAAATTTAGAAAATTCAGATCAATGGGGCATTTACATCAGGAGTTATCTCAAGATGTAGGCAAAGAATTCCAGAAACTGGTGCCATCCTAGCTATCTGTTGTCTTCTCTAGACTTAGTGAGGACAATAGCATAGATCTCTGATCTCCATGTTGCTGCTTAATCCCTAATTCCTCAGTCTAAACATGGCACCGGACAGCGTGCACCACAGCTATACAGTCGACCCATTGCACTTTAGGAAATCCTTATGCAATGCTCATATAAGAGCCACTCTAGTGATAACAAAACATGTCGCTCGATTTGCTAGAACAGCGGGCTTTCCTTGCGGGCGCGGGCTATAGCATCGGGGCGGGTTTTGCAGTGCGGCCCTCGGGGCGGGACCCACACTAGAGAATCATGTACCATAAGCATAGTCCTTTATAAAGTATTATGAAGCGGCGTGACTCGTGACGTATTTGTCTATAGTTGTTTTGTTGTTTCATTGTTTTCATCTTCTTGTTTATTTATGTAACACTGTGGTATCAATTTTACTGTTAGATGATTTTTACTGCAATTTTGCGGTTTTACTGCAAGATCAAGATGAGATGGATGAAAAAAAATGTGTATATATTCTATTGAGAGATTTCTCTTAAAAACCAGTTATTTTAATTCTCGTAATTCAGATAGATTTTTAAAAGTGTGCTTTTCTTTTCTGTCCGATGTTGTAGTACCGTTTAAAAAGAGTGAATGTAGTTAATGGATGAAGAAAACGGATTGTCTATTTTGTCAGACAAAATCAACCTAGAAATTTTGTTCTGCTTGAACTTTTGTGCACACAGTATACCTTCTAGCATCATCCGCGGGTGCTGCTTCATTCTAACTCATCTAACTTGAGCTCTATAGAAGTCCCGGGTTTGAACTTTTTACATACTGCTTTTACATTTTTAAGTATAAATAGAGTTAAATTGTGGAGAAAAGTGACGATAATATTTTGGCCTGGAAGAGTGCTCGACTTGTATTGCTTTTTCACTTTTCCATTCTTAATAAGAGAATATGGCTTATGACACAAGTTGAATACTTTCTATAGATTCATATGACAGATTCATGAAGTTTGTTTACCCATTTCACGTCAGCAATCACACCCTTTCAGCCGATTATTACCTACCGGCAACTGCATTGATTGATCGCGAATGAAGGTTGATAATTATTACTAATAGTCATTGATTGATGATAAAATAATCTTGATGCGAATAATAATAACCTACACTAGGATTCACTCATGGAGACACTTCTTAGGCCTCACTATTTTATCACATAACTCCGCTGTCATGAGGGTTGGTTATTCGCTGTCTATGGAATCAATTTATACACCTTAATTGATGCCACTACGAACGAAGACATGATGAATAATAATCTAGTAATGATTGAATCGGAATCACATTTTAAATAGGCAATACAAGGTGCATGACGGAGATATATAGCAAAAGTGAGCTATAACGGGTTGCATTAGGCCGAAGGCACACAGAAAAAGCCATAAACCATGCGCAGTCATTTTGGCAATATATTTTCTAATGACAGATAATACAAGGAGATACGAGTAGGAGAAGAAAATATGATATTTTTCTATTTTTGTAAGAACATAGGCATAAGGAATGACGCGTTCCATCAGAACAAGAAAGAAAGCGCATAATATGCTCTATAGGGTATATTATGCTCGTACATGTAGAACAAACAATGCATTGATGAAAATGCGAAATGTATAGTGTCGGTTCCATTGAAGACCATCGCCCAAGGATTTCAACCCAGATGACGGCTTGTGGGTTGTTGCTCATGACCTATCAAGTCTGCCTCCGCAATCAAAGGCGGCTTGTGGCTTATTGCTTATGGGTTATAGCTTATTCTGTATGTCAGCTCTCATTGAAACTAAAGTGTTGGAATGCTCTTGTAAGGAGCGTTGGCGTACAAGAGTAGTTGCTGCAATGAGATAAATTCCTTCGTAATACGACGTTAGACAGACAATTGTCAATCAATGTGATTTGTGAAAACCAATGAAACGCAAGTAGATTGAGTTGCCAAAGAAATTTAATGAAATATCTTTAATAATTATGACACATCATTGTATTCAGCATTGCGATTTATTTTTGGTTGTCTATGTTTGATTTTTAGAGCCTCAACAATACTCATCTCATAATCTGTGTTACCTTTGTACACTATTTTAATGATGAACATAAAGAGAATCCGACAGCAATTAACGTACATTTGCATAACTGTAATAGACAGATTTGCCGTTGGGATTGGGATCCCAATAGCCATTAGAATTGGGTTGGGACTGGGCTGCCAAAAATCCACCCCAATCCCAATAAATCACAATAGATTCAAATAAGCCCTCTCTCAACAAAATATACAGTACATGTAATCGCTGACATTATTCAGTACGCTACAAATGTTTTCGGGTTGCACTGAGCAGCTAATTTTGCTGTGCCTTTAGTCTGACCTTGTCTCTCTCGAATTCAAGCATTGAGAACTCTTAGTGTGAATCACAGAAATTTACACGGTCAGCTTCAACCCTTCTATATGGCTTTAACTTCGATTATTAAGGGAGCCGGATTTATTGATAGATCGCATTTACCTTAGGGCTAATGAATTGGGGATACGTCATCGTAAAATACAATTTGATTCATGCCTATAAAAAATATATAGGGACTTAGCATACCGAACATAAGATTTTAAGGTATATAAAAATTTGAGCATGTTCGCCTATGTATAGACCTAAAATGATTTTGTGGTTTTTAGTCAATAAAAAATTCACTTGGAGGAGGAGGAGGTGGGCCTATTGATTATTCATTGACGTGCTCCTTATACTGTAACACCGGCCTAAATATAGCATAATAGCATGCCTAGATATAGCCTAAATATGGCAGGCTTAAAATATCAAGTGCCTGTCATAGGTAATTGTCTATTATCAAGTTAAGGTAAATGCAAAACCATACGCATGAATGCTACTAAAAAAAGGGTAACAGCTATGTAATAGCATGTATAGGCTTGTAAAATTCTCCTGTATATTGTCATGCGCTTCGCCGCTTGTGTAATTAAGCTATACATTGTAAGCTAATCAGGCCTACTTAACCGTATAAGCCGATGTCTGTTGCCTGTTGCCTACTGTACGTGTGGGCCCGTGTGGCGAGCTGTTCATTAACACCACATTATCCGATATAAGCGCTATTAATACCGAGTGTTTTTATAGTTCATACATACATATTATCTATACATGCAAACCCCTATAGGCAGTCTCGGTGCAAAGATTAGCCATATAGTTAGCCTATCATATAAAATTGTGTAAAATCAATTAAAGCGCCTATTACTATTAAGGCAAGTATAGTCCTAGGCCTACGTCCGTGGACTTCGTCAATTCAAAAAGTGACACATATGGTATGCCTAAGCGGTAAGCCCTGATGCAGCTTGGGATCAACTTGTGCACGCTTTTAGCTCTAAAGCAGGCTATTGGGATTGGGATCTGTTGGGATCCCAATGGAAATTCTCATTGGGAGTGGGTTCGGATTGGGCTGGAAATTCATCCCAACGTCAAGCCTAGACTAAACCCGCGTGTACACTAGTCAACTAGGTGGAAGTAAACTAAACATCACGTGACTTTTTCACTCCGCGCACTCGCTCTGTTCCGAAGTTGGTGTCGTTCAACTAGGTTGACCTCCGTGTACACTGCAATCTAATTGACTGGTCAACTAAAGTACTAGGGAAGAATAAACGTTGAATTTTCATTTCCGTACGAGATGTCGTCGAAAGAGGTTGCTTTGGCTGCCGCCAAAGTCGTGGCCGAAATAATAAAGAGAAAGAGGAGGTCAAGGAAACGGCCATGCTGGACAAGAAGGTGGATATTACGAAGAGACAGGCAAGGGACATCGAATGCTCTATTAAAGGAATTAGTCGTCGAGGATCATGCGGCCTACACAAACCATCTGAGATTGACTGCAGATCAATTTAAATGGCTCCTCCGAAAGGTTGCTCCCTCGATACAGAGACAGGAGACCCTATTGAGATCACCACTATCTGCTGATCTAAAACTCCAAATTACCTTGAGATATTTGGCAACAGGTGATAGTTTATCATCTTTGGAATACTTGTACAGAGTTCCGAAAACAACTATCTCACGTTTTTTGCCGGAAGTCACGGAAACAATATGAACAGCTCTCCAGGATTATGTTCAAGTAAGTAGAAAATGAAATTCATGAAAGTTCATGCATGATTCCTAAGATCCATAATACATGTAGTTCTAATCGTCCTATCTTTATGGTCAAGGTAGCCTACATGTAAATGGTTACATAATAGAAATGCAGGACAAGGCCTATAGCAAGAGCCAATTTCATTACTATTTTGTTCATCATGCATATTCAGATGACACATGGGAATAACAGATGTAGCCAGATTGAATTGATTCATCATAGATTGAATATGCATAGGCCTACAGTAATGTAGGCCTGTATGTTTGGCCTGTAGGCCCATCATAACTAGTACCGACTCCAATGAATTGATGAAAAGTTTTCAATTTGATGAATTATTTTTGCATACCTAATCAGCAGGCCTATAGTCCTATGTATAGCCGAAATTCAAGGAAATCCATATACGCCTGATAGCTTGTGCACACGGTAACAAAAATTTTGCTTGTCATTCATTCGTTATATATGTACTACGAATACTGCAGCAAAAATATCTTAAAATGAAAAGCATTAGATCTATAATTTACAAACCGAATTAGGGCCTACTAATTGCAAAGAAATAGATTACTGAACTCAAGTTCAGCTATTGATATTCTTCCTCATATAATATTAATATATCTAAAACGAAATTTAGTATCCTGACCGAAATCTTTTTTATCTTGCTGCCATGATGCTAATTGTATTTTAGCATAGGCCTAGGCCTTGTTATGTCATTTTAGCAGAACGAAAAACTCCAGATCAAGTATATTTTACAATTTCACAAGTTCAAATATGACGGTAATTCATTAATGTCTCTCCGTATTAGTCTTAAGCGCCGTTCGCTAATAAGACTTTGAATTTCTTGATGAAGTTCCACAGCGTTTTCTACTGGGAGCTGATTAAGCTGCATCCCGACACTTCGACCAAAAACGTCAAATTCAGTCTCATGTTTAACAGTATTTGTCACTTCTTCCAACGCAGTGACGGCTCTATCTAAAGAATCATCGTGTAACCTTCTCTTCCTAGATTTCTTCATTGGCATCGCATCAGTCTTAGGTGACGACTGTCCCGGTTGATCGAGCAGATCCGGCTCCTCATAGGTAATATCCTGCAAAAATAGAACACTGTAATTAACTTTTTGGAATATATCGATCTTAAAAGTTGCCGCTAAAGTATGATGCGCTCTACAAATTGTACATTGTGCTTAGAATTACATACATGTACGAGTTTACATACAAATACATTTTCTCACTCGTACATTTCGAAATACAGTAGGCCTACAGTAACCATTTCACAGACACAAATCTTTCGTGCCTTACATGACAGCATTTGTCATCTTCTACAATTGTGATTATAGTTCCTGGATCATCCGAACGACTTGAGCCTAAATGTATGTAGTATCATAAATTACTATAGTAAAATAATTGAGATCTTAAATGCAAATATTACGAAAACAATGTATAATAATAGTAGTATAAATATAGTAGTACAAGTAATATAGTAGTATAGTAGTAATTACATCATCATCATTTACGAACGAAAACTTGATTCTTTCTCAATAAGCTTAATATTTTCATTCGTAATATGTCTGGTCACAAACTTTTTGAAACCAGTACTCAGTTCATGATTTTGATATGTGTTTGTAAATTATGTCCATTTTTTGCAGGTTCCTCGAAGCGCAGATGAATGGGAAGAAGTCAACAAAGGTTTCACGACAAGATGGAATTTTCCTGGATCTGTAGGGGCTATAGATGGCAAGCATGTGCGTATTCAAAATCCTCCCTGCAGTGGATCGCAATACTATAATTACAAAGGGCATTTGTTCTTTTCGGCATTGTTGACAGCAATTACAGTTTCATTTATGTCGATGTCGGTAACTATGGCAGCGCTTCAGATGGTGGCATTTTTGGAAGAAGCATCTTCAAGGCTTCCCTTGACGATGGTAGTTTAAATGTACCAGACCATTGTCTTTTTGTTGGTGATGACGCTTTCCCACTACAAACAAATCTCATGAAGCGCTATCCATGAAACGGAACTTCGTTATCTTATTCGGAAAAAGTTTTCAACTATCGGCTTTCAAGAGCTGGAAGAGTAGTTGAAAATGCATTTGGAATTCTGGTATCTAGATTCCGAATCTATGAAAGACCTCTGAGTGTGGATGTTGCGACAGTAAGCTCCATTATTCGGTCTACTGTTGCCCTGCACAATTGGCTTCGCAAGTTAGTCCGGGAGCTAGCGTGAAGTTGTGCAGGGAACGAGGTAGTACATAAAACTTTCACATAGCATAGTACACCTCTAACCTACTGCAAAACTTCGCGTCTGCCGGATCAGATCATTTGCTCTTCAGAAATAGAGAGGATAACGCAATCCTATGTATTTCCAGTGGTAAAATTGTAACATCTAAGGTGTTGACTCCATTTTTTCGAGTTTTTGCTCATAAAAAATGTACAAGTTGGTATTTTGTTGAATTGGTTATTATAGAAATCATCTACAGATCATGATCTTTCAAATCAGTTATCATTCAGTGACAGAGGATGAAGTAAAGTGTACAAACAGACACTTTTCGTTGGTGTAACTGCAAATTTTAACATAGAAATTTCAGGAAAATTGTTGATATACTTTAACGAAAAGTGTCTGTTTGTACACTTTACTTCATCCTCTGTCACTGAATGATAGCTGATTTGAAAGATCATGATCTGTAGATGATTTCTATAGTAACCAATTCAACAAAATACCAACTTGTACATTTTTTATGAGCAAAAACTCGAAAAAATGGAGTCAACACCTTAGATGTCACAATTTTACCACTGGAAATACATAGGATTGTGTTATCCTCTCTATTTCTGAAAAGCAAATGATCTGATCCGGCAGACGCGAAGTTTTGCAGTAGGTTAGAGGTGTACTATGCTATGTGAAAGTTTTATGTACTACCTCGTTCCCTGCACAACTTCACGCTAGCTCCCGGACTAAGTCCTGTGGCGCAACTTATATTTCATCGAAATCAATTTGAATCAGAAAATCACGAAACAGGCGAAATTTCACGCGGTCCTTGGCGAGCTCTACCTACTCTCGGTTTCGAAGATGTCAGTGATCATACAGCAAAGAATGCAAAGAAGGTGGCAAAGAAGTTGAGAGACAAGTACATGGAGTACTTTAATGGAAAAGGAGCAGTTCCATGGCAGAATGTCATGGTAGTGTAAATTTATGAAGTGAATATTTTATTACACTGTTCGTTTCATGCATTTCATCAATGACTTATGATGCCAGATGTACTGCCTTTCTATGTTTGCGTTTTGTTATTTTGTATTTCTATCTATTATAGTAATATGGAAAATCGTTGTTTTGTCTGATAGCGATATATTCCTAGGCCAGACCTATAGTTCAGGGATCCTACCGAATCAGCTGATTATGATCCTTTCCGGTGATCTGGTCAGGGAATAATGTTTTTCTACAATCTTAGTGACCGAACAAACGAATTTACCCTACAGGATTTCAAAGCAAAGCTAAGCAAATGGAGGGGAGAGAAAATAGGATATTGCAGATCAATAACGGAAATGTTTATTACTGTGATTATGGATCGCTTTAATCGTATGGACTGTAACCGTTAGAATATAGGTAGGCCTACTGCGTGACAATAAATAGTACAGTAGGGCCTAGAATGTTCCTCATTGAAATACATCAGATAAATTCTACTTTTCATTGTCACGAAGTATGTAAGCTTATATCAACCGCGGCTACCCCTCTGTAGCCATGGTTGTCACCCAACTCAATTCATTAATCACATTTCTGTACCGCATACCCAGCTACAAAGAGGTACGTATAGATAACAGTAGTTTTATAAATTACGGTCAAATGAGTTGCTCGTGGACATGCCATACATAGTAAAATCTTATGATAGTTGCAATATACAATAAAAGTTGATGATACCATTGTCTTACCATGTTTGTTTCTGGTTCAGCGAAATTTGACTTTCCCATAAACTGATCCGCCAATGTGAACCATGACATTCTAGGAACGTACACCTCCGCGGTACCGGCCCCAGACATTTTTGATTTCACAATCTTCTTCTTTTCATTAGTGTAAGTTGTTCGAATGATTTTCAATTTTTTTCTTGCCGCTTTCATGTCGAAGCCATCCGTATCAATACTTTGTATCAAACTGTGCATTGCTGCATCTCTTGCATCTCTATTTTTGTAGTTGGGATGCAGTGAATCCCACAAGCATTGATGTTTGGAATACTCCTCCACGAAATTATACGTTTGTTGGGAGCTCCATTTACTGTTATCTATAGCCATTTTGCGACAGACTCGATCAGCGTCAAGCAAAGTAAATGATTCAACAAATAATGTGCGTGGGAGAGAACAACGATGTCCTCAACCGGTGATAATAAATCGATGGAACCTCAGCAAATCTCAGAGAATCCATCAACGAGTGCTGTGAAGTCAGATATCTATTGCCATCTACTGCTTAGTTGACCTCTTAGTTTACCTGTGAGGTAAAGTGATTTAGTTGACTTCTATCATGGAGTCAACTAAACAGAATTGATGCCGCGCGCTCATTTTGGCGCGTGTGTCGATGAGAGCGTCGATGTGCGTCTAGTTGACTTCCACCTAGTTGACTAGTGTACACGCGGCTTAATAGATGCAACCCAAAAATTGAATAAGTTTAAAATAGTGTACAAAGGTAACACAGATTATGAGTGAGCATTGCAGAAGCTCTAAAAATCAAACATAGACAACCAAAGATAAATCGTAATGCTGAATACAATAGCGTTTCATACTTATTAAAGATAATTCATTATATTTCTCTGTTAGCTTCATCTTTCTCTGGTTTTCACATACTGCATTGATTGATTATTGTATGTCTAATGTCGTATGCATTGCAGCGAACTATCAGTAAGTGTTGGATTGCAGCTTATATGGCTTTCGGCTTATAGTTTATCGTGTGTGCCTCCGGTCTTAGAACCTTTCATTGTGACTTCCTTTACTAGAATTGTGAATTTGATTAAAGTAATTGAAATCAACGGCTTCAATAATGTGTCAACGTGTACTGGACAACACCAAGATGGTTCTCATAGAGTTTTTGCTGAAAGCCATTTGTTGGAAGTGACAGGTCAATGCTATACCCCTACTCCTGGGTGAATTTGACTGTTTGCCCGAATAATCAAATGTTTTGACATTTTCAGCGTTGTAAACTCGACTAGTTCCGATATGTAACGACGAATCGTCAAGACTGTTTGTGTTACTTTGTTCATACATCGTGTATCAGTATCTATCAAACAAGACTGCTTTTATCGAACCTTGAAGATAAAACCTTATTTGATATCTGTCTGTCCAACTCTACCGATGTCAGTGAATTAAAATATTAATATCTTGAAAGTGTTGCATCGTACTAAAGCATAACAAAACCGCTTTAACACAATTTTCTAAATGTCAGCATTATTGATAAGCATATATGTATCGATTCCGGGGGATCAAGGGGCGCTCGCCCCCTATTGAAAACATGTTTAAGAGCAAATCTGTGCCCCTAAAAATTTGGCAGCTTAGTAATTTGATTCATCCTGGTAACCCCCTATTGCATCTATGAATCCATAGAGGGAGCAAAGATTACAGTCGCCTGTGCTGTGTCCAAGATCAGATGACTTGGCGAAGCTGACTGCACCCCTAATGATGAGTGCCCTTTTCACTTCAGATCTGTGACAGTGGAAGCATGGTTTAGAGTAATGACCAGTGTTTTTGAGCGAGCGAGCGGCATTTTTTCAATTTTTTGATGAGCGGATGAGCGAGCGAGAGGTGATTTTTTGTCGTGAGCGAGCGGTTGAGCGAGCCATTTTTAGAAAAAACAAAAATTAAAAAGATCAAATAATCAAAAAAGCGAAATATTTGAAAAGTCTCCTATTAATGCTTTCTATAAAAGTCTCTTTATAGTACTTGCATGTGTATAACTTGATTGATGAACAAAGTTCCGAACTTTTTCTCTCTTCTGTAGTTCTCACACTCTCGACAATATACATTGAAAGTCTGTCTGGATTCTTCTTCTGAATATGAACTTAGCAATAAGAAGGTCTTTGTGATCGATGCTGCACTCAACATCTGACCATCGACACATTATTTATTCACATATCTTTTGAATCGGTCTCCCAATCGTCGCTTCGTCCCATAGATGTACTAATGGTCTCCGGAATTGCACGAAGACATTAAAAGATGCCTTAATTTGATAGAAGAATTTCGTTGCTGGAACATATCCACATGCAGATCCTTGAGAGACATTCAGTATCGTCAAACGTGAAAGAACTGCGAAAGAGCTACAATTTAGGAAGAATTGAAACCAACCAAATTAGGCCTACACCAGGACAATCCTAGTGTAGGCATATATGGCTTCCATTTTGCGATGCATTGATTTTAAGACCACGAACATTGATTCACTTTAGTCCTTTTCCATACCGGACTCTGAAGTGCGTAGGACTGAATCTGCCTCCCCTTTGACACCCAAACCAATGTTCCAAATCACATGAAATTCACGGTACAACATATTTAGGTTCTGAGCTTTCTTATCGTGATGTTCATTTGCTCCAACTCATGCATCCACCATGTTGTAAAAAGCAATTCAAGATGTCAAATCACCAATTTTGTCAGATTTTTTAACCCAGTAATGCCCCGGGTAGCAGATATGCTACCACAACTTCAACGACACAAATCATGCATACAATTTCCAATTCTATCATAGTTGCTCATTGTAGCACTAGTGCTACCCATTGTCTATTCTTACAATGAATTTCATCGATATCCGTCATATTTCAAAGTCGGGCGGCAAATTTGAATATTGTTCTCATCAGGTGCTGTTAACATGGTAAGTTCTTTCACGTCATTCGCATAGAAATATATTTATATTTTCGACTAAATCATTATCATGGAATATTCAGGACTTGTACATTACTGTAGTGTCACATAACCGGTTAGATGACATGCCTAGTATAAATTATATCAAGTGGAGCATTTCTGCTACCACGAGAATTACCGTATGTAAATTATGTTGGTAGCTGATATGCTACCATTAATGACAAAAGTAAAATACTGAAAATACTGGATCAATTAAGACATAATATATCATTGCTACATGTTATAGAATACCAGTTTATCTTCTTAGATGCTAAATTATGTCGAATTCAGCCGAATATACTACGATTAGGCCCTATGATCACTATATATTTCACCATCGGTGATTAAGAAATGAGACGCTTCACTATTTCTAAGTGTATTCATTGGTTAATGCAGCGTACCGTATGTTAATAAAAGGATGATTATTCCTAAGTTTATACGAACAAACCAAAAATGTGCCGGTGGGGATTCGAACTCAAAACAGTTTTGGCACTGTGCACGGTTACACATACAGCCTTTGACCACTGCGCTATCGCACACTTGCATATTGGGAAGACACGAGAAGATCTTATAACTATCAATGAAAACTGACTCAAGATGTGAATGAATTTGGTGTTAATTGCACTAAGATTAAATGTACTGGACTTATAACCCATTACTCCTCATAGCTTCTTACTTGAAATTATATATACATGTAGGCCTACATGTATGTATATCATTATCATTGTTTTGTAGGGTTTATCCAAAATAGTGTGATTGCTGTAGCAGTGTAGCCTATCTTTATTGATACTTTTAGAAACATGCGTAAGTATTTTTGATAATTATTTCAAGAATACCTTTCTGTCTTTCCAGAATGAACCTCGAAGAAGCAAATCTGATGCTATCGAAAAATTATACAAGAATAGTTCGCGCACCAACAGACCTACATCTTCCTTTGAATACTTCTCTGTTGCTGATGGTCATGAGAGCGGAAATGACAGTGACGATGACATCAATGACTCTGTGATGGAAACTATAGAAACCGTTCTCCTCAATATCGACGCGGAATCTGACGAAGACACCGACATAATCGAAAGCGAATGTGCAAATGTAGTGACTTTGAGTGACGCTGGTGAAAGTGAAGACAAAGGTCGAGGATGGAGACGTAAGGAATTTGAAGTAGAAGTGCAACCATTCCCTATTTTCGATGAAACGAGTGAGAATGATATGACTCCTTTATCATACTTCAAATCTTTTTTTTCAAACGAGATGTTTCATGAGATAGCTGATGAAACTAATCGATACTATTTTCAAAACAAGTCACCTAAAACACTCGATACTAACCCGAAAGATATCGAAATCCTTGTGGGCATTTTATTTAAAATGGGAGTCGTGCAAATGCCTTCGGTCCGTGATTACTGGGCAAAAGAAACTTTGTATGAGCCTGTAGCTTCTCAAATGTCTAGAACTCGTTTTGAGACTCTTTGTAGATACCTGCATTTTGTAGACAACACTGATGACGATTTAGACAAAAGTGACAAAGCATGGAAAATTCGCCCATTCATGGAGGCTCTGAGACAAAATTGCTTAAAGATCAGGCCTAATCAAAATCAATGTATTGATGAAATATCAATTTCTTACCGAGGCAAAAAAGGACCAAGGCAATACAACCCAAAAAAACCTGCGAAACGGCACTTTACGGTGTTTGCCAGGGCGGACCCTACCGGCATTATTCATGACTTTTATCTTTACACAGGTGCGACTGGAGAAAAGCCAAGTGCAGCTGGTGTAAGTGGTGATCACATCATTCGTTTGGTGAAAAACCTACCCGAAGGAATTCCTTTCAAAATTTGTGCGGATAATTATTTTGTAGGATTACCCATGATACGATATTTACAAAGCAAAGGCTTTCATTTTACAGGAACATTTAGATACGGACGACTGCGGCCAAACTTCGTATCTGACAAGGAGTTGAAGGCAAAAGGAAGAGGTTCAGTGGATTATTGCGTTCAACAAGAAGACAACATAGTTGCAGTAAAATGGTTTGACAACCGTTTTGTTTTTATTGTCTCTACATACGTTGGTGTAGAGCCAATGATGACCATTGAACGTTACGACAGGAAGGAGAAAAAGTACGTCGAAGTCCAGTGTCCTCAAATAGTGAACGAATACAACAACAACATGGGAGGCATCGATCTTAACGATAAAATGGTGTCGCTATACTCATATAGGTTTCGCAGTAATCGTTGGCCTTTATATATATGGCATCATCTAACGCACATTGCCTTGGTAAACTCATGGCTATGTTACCGACGTGATTCGACACAAACAAGTGCAGGGCGGTTATCTTTGAAAGAGTTTCAACTGCAGGTTGCAGAAAGTCTCTTGAAATTTAATAAACCAGTTGGGCGTCCAAGTTTTCTAAAAGAACTGATGCCACCACGAAAAAAGCGTCTTCTAGTATCAATCAAGTCTCCTGACATACAGTTTGATCTCTATGATCATTTTCCAGAATACATGGATAGCAGATGTGCACAATGTTCGAGTCGCACAGTCTTTACATTCGTTCGTTGTAGAAAATGTGAAGTGTATCTTTGTTTCACGAAGGGAAAGAATTGTTTTTACTTGTATCACCATAAATGAACATTTACCGATACATGACTGAATGCTCAAAAATATGTTTGTGATCAATAATCATTCAAAATCAAAAAAATTATTCAAATATGTTTGTGTTTTCATTCGGACGTTATAAAATATCGGAAGAGAGAAAGGGGAGAGTCGAGAGAGAGAGAGAGAGAGAGAGAGAGAGAGAGAGAACATGCAAGATGAAAACATATGTAGAATTGATAGATGAAAGAAGAGAGATAAAAATTAATTGAAATATGTATCCTCATAAATTATCATTAAATACCCGTTGTAGCAGATATGCTACCAATCAGAAAAAGATCAATAATTGATCATTTTGAAAATGCGCGGTATATACTGAAATACTTGGTGATTAATAAGTTCATCGCCAGAAAAAATAATTTTTTTGTTAACGGGAACATATAACGGGCATTACTGGGTTAAATTTGAAATTCCACCGAACTTAAGAGAAAAATTATTGTGTTTCATTGTGTTCGATTATTGTGTTTCATACCCAGCATTAGAACGGTCATATTTTTCCCAATTCGTTCGATCTTCCGCTCATTAGCCTTTCAGACACGTTCGTTTGTTGACCGCTCAAATGAGCTATCACCTCCGTTCCGTTCGTTCATGGCATAAAACACCCGTTCAATCGTTCCTTCTAAGTCAAAACAATATTCAATTTTGATGGACCCTACATACTCGTAGTGCTGTCGAACCTTATTATATAGTGATGTCGTTTCTAGCTGACATTGGTTTTTTCAGAGAAATGTGGAAGCTGGCGATGCAGGATATTCTCCCATCTGACATCGCGAAATAATACAAGCTGCCCTATCGGAAAACTCGTTGTCGGTATTGTCCTACAATGACAATGCGAAACATGAGTTGACGTCAAACGTTCTACGTCACACGCGCCCTTTGTATCAAAACCAATCAAACTAGAGAATATCAAAATCGATGGAGAAAGTCATGCTCCTTCTGTCTTGGTGATTAGCCTACAACACGCTTTAGCAGCATCACGCTGCACGAATTTGCTATAGGTGACGATGGGCAGATGTTCACCCATTTGACACTTCGCTTACACAGTGCTTGAAACCTGCTAGCTAGCATAGGCCTAGGTCTGGTCTTCAGAAATAGTGATTTAAGAATACGATGTGACTAAATTCGATAGTGACTAGATTCGATTGCATAATGAACTTCGGCTACATACATTACGCCCACGTCATGTACGCCACCATGAATCCCTACCTGCATATCCACTGACCGGATATGAATTCTCAGATTAAGCCATTATTGTAAATGTCCGTGCCTGCATGCGAATGCCCGCTTCCCGAAAAAATCGAGATGCCCGCATCGGGCCCGACCCCAGCTCATGACTTTACTTGATGCAAAAGCAACATAATAACTGCCATCTTTAGAAAGTAATGGTCAGATTGGCACCCACAGTGCAAGTAGACCTACCTCATCACAGCTTTTGAATTCAAACTGTTCAATGCTTTGTGACCAAGTGATGAATTAAATGACCCTTTAGTGCGCATCATGACAAATTTCGTTGCTTCATGGAAGGACGTGAAACTTTTTCAGTCCGACTTCTTCAGTTTTCACCACTGATAAACCGCATTGATGGTGATATGCGCAGATGTTTTAGTAGCTGATGAGTAGTAGAATAAGTAGATGTATTTTCGGAACACTAAATCAATAACAAGAGATGGAATCATTGTGTAACATCAAGTCTCTTGTCATTGTTTTGTCACTGAACTGAAGTCAATGCTCAAACAAGCAATTCCGAAGAGCATCACTAGATTTTTCTTTTATCGAAATGTTCGAGGTTTCACTACACCACGAAAGCCCAATGGATTAGTGGTGATCCATGCCCAAATTGGCAATTAAATATTTTCAAATTTCAAAATACTACTTTATTGAAGTCAGAATGTGTAAATAAGCAATTTTGGAATGTATCAAAGATTTTCTACCAATATTTCTTTAGCTGGGTTTCCGGGGCTAAATTACCGCTCAATCACGTTCAATCAAGCAAAAAAGCCGTTCGTTCCGATCACCGTTCATCGGCTTCTCAGACTTCGATAATTTGTTCATCAGAAAAATGAAAAAGTACCATTCAGACCGTTCGTTCAAATGCCATGTATATTGTATACCCCTGCTAATATGACACGTTGAGGAATCCGGACCGACCTTCAGTGTCATCTGTGTGACATGCCAATCTTCGCGTGTCCTCTCTGGCTATGATTTGGTTTCGCAGAGAGTATGCTACACGCACCGGAACGGTGTTTAAGTGTAAAGATCACCATGAAGAAGAGTGCAAAGGTAGAAGGTAGTAGGACCTGGGCGCAATGAGCTGCTGCGGACCGACCATCTTGACAGATACTGAGCTTAGTGGGCCGAAGTCTCAGTGACGGCTGGCGCCGATGTCTCAGGTCCTTTCGGGTGCAGCATTTGCTGCTTCACATAAACCAGCGATTTCGTTTATCAAGCGATTATATTTATAGCAGATTTCTTGCATTTATTGATTACTCAGTCACTCATAAGTCACGTATGTCATCTTTAGCTACTTTTAGGAATTATCTGCATTATTTTGTCACGACTTCAAATAAGTTCATTTTCAATTGTCAACGCATTACATAGTTTCTGAAAGCACCTTGCGAACTTTGTCCAAGTATTGCGCCAAGAATTGTATTATGCGATTATGAATTGCGATTATGAGCAAATGAGCGATGAGCGAGCGAAAGCGGAATTTCGATCCGCTCAAAAACACTGGTAGTGACGGAAGTCGAGCATTTTTGATCACAGCCAGAAAAAAATGAAATAAAGAAATTTTGCATTCATATCAATCTCTTTCTATCAGAACTAACGCAACAGGAAAATCATAGGAGATTGGCACCCTCTTCACATGAGTTAGCTTTAGAGATGCGGTCTATTAATAGGTAGGTTTATTAGGTAGGCTTTATAGATAAGTTTATTAAGGCTCATAATGAAAATTCTGACGCGTGAGGACGCGCCGCGTCCGGTGTGAATAGACCTCAAGTGATAATGCATTCTGGTTTTGATTTACATCAGATGATAAATTTGCGTCACATTTTCAGAAGTGTATTTCAAATATAAGCAGCATTATAATGAAACACGGTGTGTCCGAAATCTATATTGCCAAAAAAATTCTCCATTCCTGATTTTAATGTTTTTCACTAGCTGACAGATCTAGATGTCAATTAAAACAAAAACCAAAACTTTTTACCGACGTCTTCAAGAATTGGAGGCAATTTTCAAAATGGCCGCAAAAAAATCCCAATAAAATTACGTTTTTGACGTGTTGGTAAATTTTTACTATGATATTTGGTACAGAAAAGTGTCTAAAACTGCCTATACATCTATTTCAAGTTTCCACATATTCAAATATACATTGTATTAAACATGGCGACGATCACAATGATAATTTACTACTGAAAAATAGTAAGTAGTATCGTACTTTTACTAACAACCGATGTGGAAATTTGGCTGAATTTTATGCTTTGAAAACTCCTATGGATTAACAAACTTAACAGATTGAACAGGATATTTTTCTGTGGTACAATATTATTATCTGTGATTGTATGATCAATTTAAGCTAGTAATCATCGGTCGTTCGTTATATTTCTGTAAAGCTCGTATGTGTATATGCTCATCAATAGTTACCTTAATCTAGGCCACATTTTGCTTTTTAACAAATAGTATTAGAACGCCAAATCTAGTATTAATGAAACTTGAATTTCAGAATACATCCAAGACACTTGGCAAAGAATGAATGGTTTCAAGTCAAATATGAGAACTAGTGTACGAAGAGACAGCTCGTAATAAACGATTCTGGTAATCATCATGCGCCAAGGATCTGACTTTGTATCGGTTCAATGTTGTCAAAAAGTCATGATGCGCAGCTTCCGAAACTTGTTCGCTTCATCGTCCAAGACCACGACCGGTCAATCCACAGAACTCCGCGACGTGGTAAAATACAGCATGTATTTGGGAGCAACCTATATACCGAGACAGTATTATTATATATATAGAGATTCATAGAATCGTATTATTCAGCTTACCCTTTGAAATGCCTGGGAAGAATTTGCATACTTAAGTATTTCCAATGGGCAGAGACGTCGCAAAACATCAGCTTTGTTAAGTAATAAGGGCGCAGAGTTTCCCGTAAATGTTACGCCGTGAAGTCCATCTTGTTGGACATTAGTGCCCTTCAGCCATTGATCAGCATCATTCCATTCGGCTGTCATTGCTCTGAACATTGTCGATTCCGGACCGGTCAGGAGACGGAGTTCAGGTGGTGGTATCATCTCGATCACTTTGGTACTTTTATCGCAACTTGATATAATTGAAAGATGAATAGTATTGTGATGGGATTTTGCTTTTGACTTTATCCCACCCTCGTCACGCCATTTCCAGAAATCGGTTCTTAGAGTGCCCAATGTTCTTTCTGGTCCAGGAGCTGTCAGATTACAGATTGGGGCCATACATCAGCAACATGGATGCGACGAACAATGTGGCATAATGCCGATCAGATTGTTGCATAATTTGAGGTCTGTTGCAATAACAAAATGTGTCTTCACTTTGTGAAGATTCAACGCAATCCATAGCTTCTGTAGGTTGACGTAGTTCTCTTGTACGATGGTACTATGCCGATCATGAAGGTGCGTTTCACGCTCGAGTCTTTGAAGAACATGCAAGTAGCCCCGCTGGGAGAATGGACATGTTGATGATGTTGAGGCAAAATTTCAGGAATCCACCTCCTCCGTCAATTCCAACTTAAATCAAAATATCGTCGTTGTCGCCAAATCCTCTCCCAGTTTTTAAATAATGAATGAAATTGTCAACATCATCGCATAACACTGCGTGACGTGGAGTTTTTTTTCAATAACATCGCCTTTGTCCATTTTCACAGAATCAATCAATGCGATTTCTAAGAATGAATCAAGTCGATGATTGTTTTCATACATTTGTTGTTTCATAGCACTCTAAATCACATTTCGGGAGGATGTAGCAGTGCGAATATGTTTATTTAATTTCATTGTTCTCCGATCGCTGAGGTTCAAGTCCAATTGAATGGTCCCTATGTCATTTGTCTCAAACAAAGCTTTGCGATTCTCTGCTGATGGAGATACAACAATGCGCACTGGATGTCCACCACCAACTCTGCCCAATACAATATATTCATTGTTTGAGGAATCACACTTATCAAGAATCACTTTCGTGGCAAACTGCTCCGAATCCTTAAGCCGATCATACACTGGAGCGATTTGTGGCGTTCAACATGTTGCGTTCAATATATCTCTTCAGTGTGTGATACTTTTCTGAGGGGTTGACAACATGGTTCAACACGTTTCAACACCTTGAACCGATATTTAGCTAGTTTGATATTGAGGCAACACGTTGCGCCGAAACGATGACGTTGACTTGCAGTATCCAATCAGCGTGCTTGAGAGCACGTGAGATTTGTAGGTGATATGGCCCTGAGGCCGAGTCCTCCACGTACCCGGTTCCATAATATAAAGGGTTCAAAAGAAAAGATTCTTCGGGTACTTCCAAGCGATTATTATTGCGTGTGCGACGTTTCGCCCCAAAGGCTTAATCATGCACGAATATCACGTCTTATCTGAATCACGAATGCACGTCTTATCTGATGTTGTCGCATCACCACTGATCAAAGGATCAAGAATGAATGAATGGAATAACTCACAGACGAGGGAGTTGATAGAGTTATGGAGAGAGAAGGGTATTTTATACGATTCGAAACTAAAAGCGTATTTCGACAGAGAGAAGAGACAGACCGCAATTGCAGAAATAAAATACAGTAACACAGTAATACAGTAATTTTAAATTTTCACGACGTCTAATCGATTGTTCTACGTAGTTGTAAGTTATCGGCGGAGTTATTTACTTCATTTTATAGGCAAGCGTCATTAATTAGTGCGTAAACATGGCTTCAGTATTCATGTATACGACGTATCGCGCTCTTATTAAAACTTAGTTGTTAGTTCTAATAATTGCTTCTCTAAAATAATGATATGAATTATTTTAATCACAGACCTTGTGGAGTTTTGACCCTGTAAGAGTGTTTTGAACAAAAACTTTATGTGGTCTATGATTTAATTATATGTTTTAAATAATTCCTGTTATCGAATAATATCCCATTGCCAGGACACTTGGCCAGATGAATTGAAAAAGAGACAAAATTCATCACGGACCGATTTAGCATATTTTGTCGGATTCCTGTTGAGTTCGGGATCGATATCTCGCAACATTTCTTCATTGCGCCAACTGCCACTGCGAATTTGGTGTGTTTCTGAATCCTCTGTATCGAATGATCCGGGAGGCGTGTACAAATTTCCAATTAATAGTTATGTAAAGAGCAAGCTGCCATTGTTATACGCTCCGCTTTTTCTGGAGAAACAATCATTTTCGACAGTAGTACTCTAAACCGACAGTAGTACAAATTCACTTTCAGCTTACCTGTTGCAAGAAATCGTAGAGTTACCGCCAGGCGATCATTTGTCGGGACAGCTAACCGGAAATTCGTATCTTTTTTTGCAATAATAGGAGCGACCAACTTATGCAATTCTTCAAAAGTCTCAGCATTCATTCTCATGAAATTGCTGAAACGGGCCTGATCACTGACTCTCACTTCGCTGATAAGTGCATTGTATGCTCCAAGTGTCGCCCGTTTCAGCAACCACTCATGCGTCCAAATTCTTCTTTCTTTTCTCCTTCTTCTTCTTCTTTTTCTTATTGTGCTAGTAATGATGGACAAGCAAACAGTAGCTGCCACCTTGTTCTCCATTTCTGCGCTTCAACTGAAATTGCGTGCGTTGAAAGAAAATATCAGTTGTATGCTTGTCGTAAGCAACAAGCAACCCAGTGTGTGACGTTTCGAGAGATTTGTGTCTTGCATGTTGCTTTCAACAGACAACATTGTGGAATTGGTGTATGACCAACAGTTGCTTTCAACAAATCCCCCCGAAATTCGTGTCTTCGTGTTGAACGCCACAAATCGCTCCAGTGTATGATCGGCTTTAGACGAAGTGGCCATTCCATTGAGATTTTCCAATCTGATTTGGCGATTACACGAATGAGGCTTACCACCATGAAATGCAGTTAAACAGTAAGAGCATAATCTCACACTCCCTTCCTTCCCAAATTAACAATGGTCAAACACATAATTATAATATTTTCATTATACTTTTGAATTTTTTGGATTTACCCTTTTGAATTGAGGCAAGTTTTTTTAATCCATAGGAGTTTTCAAAGCATAAAATTCAGCCAAATTTCCACATCGGTTGTTAGTAAAAGTACGATACTACTTACTATTTTTCAGTAGTAAATTATCATTGTGATCGTCGCCATGTTTAATACAATGTATATTTGAATATGTGGAAACTTGAAATAGATGTATAGGCAGTTTTAGACACTTTTCTGTACCAAATATCATAGTAAAAATTTACCAACACGTCAAAAACGTAATTTTATTGGGATTTTTTTGCGGCCATTTTGAAAATTGCCTCCAATTCTTGAAGACGTCGGTAAAAAGTTTTGGTTTTTGTTTTAATTGACATCTAGATCTGTCAGCTAGTGAAAAACATTAAAATCAGGAATGGAGAATTTTTTGGCAATACAGATTTCGGACACACCGTGGAAAATGAAGCACCATTTTGTTCTGTTCAAGTACTTGTAGGCCCTATACAATTCAGGATGTGTTTTTCCTTTGCTATTCATCGCCATTGTCATTATCATGATCATGCATGATAACAAGTCAAAGTCATCATAAATTGCAGCAAAGAACTCTTTTGCTTCTCTATGCTTGCCACTAATTTTTACAGAATTGCTCATGAATACGCATTATAGGCTAGTTACTATGATGAGTCGGAAAATTTGCTGAAATGCAATTTTTTATCACATGCATGTTATTTGAGACCTCAACAGAAATATTAAGTTTGACCCATTCCTCTTTATGTATGAAATAATTACACAAGCAATTCTTGTCAGTAAATCTACATAACTGCTTAGTTTTTTGAACAGGTAGTTTTGAAGAAGAAAATGTTAAACGAAGAGATGTTTTACACTTCACTGCCTTTGAATTAACCGATTAGACTTAATGCATTCTTGAATTCATGTAAAACTAGAATATCTGCTTCAAAAATCTGCTTGCTTGAAAGTTTAGATGGCTTTTACCCATCATCTTCATGCAATTATTCAGGTTTGATCTTCAAATCAATGGCGAAGAGATAACGATCTTGGTTTAATGTCACAATTTTGCAGTAAGTATGCAATACACTTTTAGGAAGCACACAATAGATTGAAGGTCTTTTATCAGATGCTACCCCATGTCATGCTCTTGGAGGATCCGCTTCTGATGAAGGTAAACATGCATCACATGATAATAGTTGAAATCGAATGCTGACCCCACCATCACCCGTTCAAAGCATTATCTGCAGCCTCCAATGGATTACCGATATCTTTATCAGTGTTTACGATACATTGCAATACCGTGAGATAATTTTACTATAGTGTAAATAATATTGGATATCAGATTGTTGTGAAATGCGTCAATCAGGATCTGCATATGAAGATTTCATCTGAGTGTTCATGATGAAAAATACAATCTGGGGATCGACTCGATAAGGCGACACACAAGAAAATTTTACATTTTATCAGCTACCCTTGTCTAGCTTATAGTTTATCCACTTGATTTGATGGGTGAGTCAATCCGAGCCGTGCTGACGAGCCTTTGTATAGGACGAAACGCAGCGTCCTAATAAACCAGCTGTAGTATTTAGCAATTATGTACTTAGCATGTTCAGGGTGTCTCAGTTGATCCAGCCGCTGTTTCAAGGCTATGTAGCAAGCCTGTTTAGTAGTTGTCTTTGATTTTAAAATTGTATTCATTTTCTGTCAATATTATTATTTAATATCAATATTAATTTAGCTGCATTCATTAAGCATCTCGTACTGTTTGCATATTTATATGATTTTGAATTTCATCGCGTTCTAAACTCAGTATAAACAACTTCCTTTAGTTCATTTGCTGGAGTGCTTTTCGAATACCATCACAAACTGCGGTAGTAATGGCAACAAAGAAGTTGATCACATTTGTTCGCATGCTGTCGCAACTGAAAATTACAAATAATTTCGACGTCTGCTTCTTCAAAAGTTTTATAAGGCTGCTCCACCTACACGAGCGATTCTTGATTGGAGAACAAGATTTATCTACAGGTCGTCCAAGAAGTGGGGTGCGATTCTTGGACGACCTGTACGCGGGGATAGGTTTGCCTTTGAATATATAGGCCTATTTTTATCTATTAGTTTGTTTAAGTACGCCCTATTAACAATTATTAAAACTTTGATTCATTGTTAACAATTACTAAAAGTTTGTTTCTTTATTTCAGACTTAACAATGTGTGAAGTAGATCCAGGTGGTGATGAAATTGTTGATCAAAGTCCTTACACTTTGGAAGCACGAATATTAGCAGCAGCGTGGTGGCATGAATCCGGAAAAACAAAGTATGACATGAAGGTTGTTCGCGACAGGTTTAATGAAAAATTCAATGAAGTGGCGCCAAGAGGAGAAAAAATAAGATAATGGGAAGACAAATTGTTCTTAGCGGTTTCCATATTGGATAAAAAGCGCTCTGGCCGCCCCAAAGAAAGATCAAGCAAAGTTGCCGATATTGAACAGTCAGTTAGACAGTCGCCAACAAAAAGTATACGTAGTCGTGCATCTGAATTGGATATGACGAAATCAACACTCCACAATGCCATGAAAAAAAGACTGTAATTTTAAAGCTTTCCGACCAACCTCGGTGCAGTTTTTATCACCAGAAGATAAACTTAACAGGGTTGATGCCTGCAGGAAAATCCTTGAATCAGTTCCAAGCAAGCGTGATAGAGATTGTACGTTTTTTAGCGACGAATGTGCAATTTACGCTGATGGTAAAAGAAAATTTTCGTTCTTTTGGTCAAAAGAAAATCCCCATTATTTTGATCAAATAAAACAATATCCTCCGCAAATAATGATATAGTGTGCAGTATCAGCGTCTCATTTAATCGGACCGTTTGTGTGTGATGGTCGAATTACTGCAACAAGTTACTGTGAGATGTTGGAAACCAAATTTATACCAGCTTGAAGACTTTAAGAAAAACACGAATTCGCAAGCCATTTTTTCAGCAAGACGGAGCTCCAGGACACACGGCCTTAGTTACGCGTGAATTCCTTAACAGAACTTTTCCGGATCATTGGATTGGTAAGTTCGGTCCAGTACTGGCCGCCACGAAGTCCGGACTTGACAACCCCGGATAATGCCGTTTGGGGAATCTTGAAGAAGAATATTATTGGTCTGGAAATTGCGAGTGTAGCTGAATTGACAGAAATCGCGGAAGATTTTTTAACTGAAATGAATGAAGACAAAGAACTTCTACAAAGAATGTCCGATAGAACATGGAGACGAATAGAACTTGTGATTCGTGTAAACGGTGATCAGGTGGATCCCTATGACAAATTAACACTTGAAATTGTTTTCAATTAACACTTTTTCCTACATAACCGGCTTGTACTTGTATACCTGTTACTATATTTTACAACATTTACTAATTGTTCATAAATACACATTTTTACGAATCACTTTACGTACATTTTCGAATCGCACCCCACTTCTTGGACGACCTGTAAATATTGGGCGTCCTTCCAAGATCCCAGGCAGGCAACCAAAATAATCACAGAACCTCAGATGACAAAGTAAACGAACCAGTTGGAGCATTTGGAGATGATCCACGAACTTCACATAGAAAAGTCGCATTCTAATGTGAAACTTCACTATCGACCGTAAACAGAGTGCCAAAACAGGGAAACTTGAGGCATTGGGAAAAACAACGGTCCAACTGTTGAAAAATTCTGACATTCAATAAGGAGCAACCTTTTGTGATTATATCATGCAGTAAAATTGGGATGATTCACGATAGTCAAGCAACATCGCCTTTAACAACGATGCAACGTTTAATTGGAATGGCAAGGCAAATATGAATAACTTTTTTCCATTCTGAAACAAATCTCCAATTACTGAAACAAAGTCGATGAAATCCCCATGCTTGCTTGTGGGCTATCAATCTATCATAACTTGTCGTCATGGAACTGTTCATCATGTTTTTGTCGGCATTGTTTATGGAAAAAAATGCTCACAGCTTCTGCAAACAGTGGTATTTCTGTTCATTAAGAGAGATCACAGTACCATCTTTCAACATGATGGCGCTTAGACTTCGCACTTCAGCCTTTCTGAGAGAAACACACCGAATGAATATTTGCCAAATCGTTTGGACTGACGAGTCAGTGATATCCCTTGGCCACTCAGAAGTCCAGATATGACCATGAATGATTTCTGACTTTGGACCTATGTTAGAGACAATGTTTACCGCAATCCAAAGCCACAAACGCTTCAAGAACCACATGCAAATTGGCTCGTCATTGCCGTCATTAATATTATTGACCTTGTAATGATTCAAGGAACTCAGTTAAATTTCGTCAAAAGGTTGGAAAGTGCATAGAAGTAAATGGATCGCATTTCGAGCAGCTTTTATAATCAAAATTACTTGGATTACTAAAAAAGTGAATTCAAAGCAAATTGCATAATTTTGAATGATTTTAGGCAATCAAACTTTCAAACAAAAAGCTTTTTGTTTATGTCAAACACCGGCAGGATCAACTGAACCACCCTGTACATTATTTACTTACAACGTTTCTAATTTTACATGTATCTGACATGTGCATAACATGGTCGTAGACTGGAGACTTGCAGTACATAGGAGCTAGGACGTGTAGATGAAGGACCCTGTTTTTATCCCATGATTTTTATAAGACAACTGTTTTAAGTGGCTATTGCAAGAAGCTGTTCTATAGAAAAATAGCATTGTGTAATTTGCATTTGGCCATTGGCAAAGTGTGTTGCGTCATGAAAGGTGGCATTTTCCCTTGTGTTTTGTTCTATATTTCCACATCTCGTTTCAATAGTGCCGGTAACCCATTGGGTATTTGAATGTCCAATTAAAATTTGCTATTCGAGATGCGTTTTTAAATATGCAGAGCTTGTTTTGACACTTCTCTACGTCAAAGCCCATTATATTCTATCAAATGATCTGTCGGAAATATTGGAGGTATGTGACAATATCGGTTAAGTGAAAGGGCATATCAAACCTTTTTTCATTCCCTACCTAGTTCACACGTGTGTGAAGTTAGCCGTACCAATATCCGTACCACATCGAAAATCGCGTGTGCCACTCTCGAAAACAGCATTTACACATAATTCTAGAGTGTGCCAGCTTGTGCCACCAGTAATTTTTCAAAATAATGCAGCAGTTTGCGAGAAATCGTCCATCAAAAGTTCGAGGTGGTGCGGATGTGAAGTTAGCCGTACCAATTTACAGAAAAAATCTTAAATCGCATCTTTATGTATTTTTCAAACCACATGGACCTCTAAAATAACACGACTAAAAATTGTGCCACACACTACTTTGCCAAAATTCACAATAGTTACTGAGAAAATGGACAAAATAAGCTCAAAGTGGTACGGATGTGAAGTTAGCCGTACCACTTGTGAAAATCGCGTGTGCCACTCGAATCAACCCACCCAATACACTTATTGGGAGTGTGCCAGCTTGTGCCACCCCTCAGACAGCCCCAACTCTGCGTAGAATCCGCACAAATGCGGATTTTCCTCCGCAGCCACATCCACAGCCCATCCGTACCACTTGTGAAAATTGAGAAAAACTCTTTTGAATTCGATGCTGGCATCGAATTCATGAAGCGCATCAGATTCTGGTCGTTACTTGTTCCATGTCTGTTTAGGTCGAATTTCTTTCGTGTTTCATGCAGACGTTATACATTCATTAAGTCTACGATAAACCAATTCTGGCATACAACTTGCACAACCACTGGTTGGATATAGTTCTTGCTTTCACATTGTTGCATTATGTATGCACAATTTGTACTTAGGTCGAATTCCCGTCTGATGACATTGTTACTGTAAATTTCTGGGAACAAATTACTTTCTTTTGCACATTTGCGATGCAAACTTCTATTCGTTTCGCCACTTAAATTACTCGTATCGCAGTTGGGTGTATTAAGGGTTTTTAAGAACCCCAAAAAGGTCTTGTTGTATATATCACTTGCACTGTCAGTCAAAATTATTGATACCATTACGCAAGCTGATTAAGTTTTCTGGATCGTGTTTTTTCTCACACAACAGCACGATAAGTTGCATCGCAGTTTGTGCGATACTATTTTGAAGTTGCGTCGCAAATGATACAAACTTCGTCACTAACTGCGATGCGATACCGTTTAAATCGTTCCCTGTACAGGTATAATCGCTTGTTAGGTCGAATTCCTGTCTTATGACATGCGGACATAATGCATGTTTACTATGCTGTATGGTTCACTATACAACAGGCTTTTCATTTTTTTCAGGTGTGAGAGAGAAACTGAAAATACTGTGAAAGATGAAGAGTCTGTGAAAATATATACCTTTTAAAATAAAAAGTGGACCGTTTACTGTAATTGTATAATTTTTATTGGGATATATCATCTTTTCATATTTTAGATTAGATTCAGACATAAAAAGAATGATTCAGACATTTCGACTCGTACTGATGATCTGATTGTTTGAAAAGCTTTTCTAAATTATAGATTTCCTTGATTTATTCATAATTAATCTCTAGTGTGTTGTGAAATGCACTACTCATGATCTTTTCAGTAGAATACAAATTTATAAATATCCTCAAACAGCTTGTATGAACTGGCTCATTTTGAGAGCATCGTTTTCCTGTTGAGTAATGGTACCCGTGTATCAGAAAAGTGTAAGTCTAGAAATGATCAAGGTACTTTTCCACATCTCTGCAATATATTATTTGATATACTTTAGCTCAAATATATTCAGGAGACAAGATAAAATGCGAAAGAGCTGATCGCATCGAATACATGTGGATGCGTGTTATTGTGGGCGTGGCTGCGGAGGAAAATCCGCAGAGTTGGGGCTGTCTGAGGGGTGGCACAAGCTGGCACACTCCCAATAAGTGTATTGGGTGGGTTGATTCGAGTGGCACACGCGATTTTCACAAGTGGTACGGCTAACTTCACATCCGTACCACTTTGAGCTTATTTTGTCCATTTTCTCAGTAACTATTGTGAATTTTGGCAAAGTAGTGTGTGGCACAATTTTTAGTCGTGTTATTTTAGAGGTCCATGTGGTTGAAAATACATAAAGATGCGATTTAAGATTTTTTCTGTAAATTGGTACGGCTAACTTCACATCCGTACCACCTTGAACTTTTGATGGACGATTTCTCGCAAACTGCTGCATTATTTTGAAAAATTACTGGTGGCACAAGCTGGCACACTCTAGAATTATGTGTAAATGCTGTTTTCGAGAGTGGCACACGCGATTTTCGATGTGGTACGGATATTGGTACGGCTAACTTCACACACGTCTAGTTCACAATGAATGTATGCAACTCGCGTTTGATGAAAAATATTTTGAAAATATTTTTGCGAAAATTTAACATGCACATAAGTGGGTTAAGAAGCCTTTCCGATGTAGACTTTCAAACGCGCATATTGTCGCCTTTTGTTTATTGTCACAATTCACATGTATAGTATTTGACGCTCTTGGTCCTAGTTTTGACGTAGGCAAATATTTGGGTGAAACGTGACCATGCAGCAACAGTCATTCAACGTGCGGAAAGGTAGATGACACTCGGAAAAGTAAGTAGAACAATACTAAAAAGAAAAGTTTGGACATTGTCATTCACTGCTAGATGGATGCCGTTTAGAAAAACACAAGTCTTTTACGTGTATATATTTGCAGAATTTCTATCAATATATTGACCGATAACATGAAGTACCTATAATGTGCATACCTGCTAAAAGGAGTCAATATTGCTTACTTTTAATTTAACATCAAATACCAATTCAATTACATTAATATTTCAATGCAATATTTCAATTACATTCTAATACCCAAAATATTGATAGATTGATAGTCCATCTATCAATTGAACTTTATTTCTATATATTTTTCTATATATTTTTTCTTTATTTCTTATATCTTTCCATTGAACATACTGATTGAAACAAATTCATTATGAATCCAATATGGCCAGAGTTAACCTTGAAAATTTAAATTTTCAAACACGACTTGTGGGCGTTCTAGGCATTTTGTGATGTTGGAGGTAATGTCATTATAATCACGCTGATCTCTTTCTTTTGGATACATTTTTGCTGTTGTGCCGCTCACGTTAGCCCAAAAACATTTGGCTGAAATATTCGTTAGAACAAACCTGTCACTTTAATGAGCATTAAGGTTACATGCATTACCTACCATGTACATTTTACATGTGTGCTAGATGAATCAATACTGCTTACCTTGTAATACCCCAAAAATGCAATGTTGATAGACATAGATTGAAAACCGTCAGGATCTTCACCTTTGTAGCTCATTTCTCGACCTTCGTAAATATTCCCATCTGATGTAATGATAAAATGATAAATGATATCTTGGTGACCAAGAACTTGCTGCTGGTAATGTTGATAACCACGAATTATTTGTGAGCAAGAATCACGCGAATAACATCCAAATACAGGACACCCTGAATGCCGAATCACAGCGTAGCTTGGTGTCTGGGTAAATTCCTTTATATCATCTTTTGCCTCTCTCGCAAACCATTCCGAGCGTGATATTATAAGTGGACATGTTTTATTCAGAGGGGTGCTGTATAATTGGCAGAATCGTCGATCACATGAACGTGATTTGCCATCCCTTAGCCTCACCCAAAGCTGGAACAAAGAAATGACGAAAATTACTTGTAGTACAATAATACTCGGGGACCATGTTTATATGGTGGAGACCTAGAAGTCATTCCATAATAAGGATGTAAGGATGTAAGGATGTTTTCCATAAGTTGAGAGGAGCCCAAAACCATGGATGTAGGGTTAAGCTCTTTCCACCAATGACCGGAGTTTTTTCATACCCTCTGAGGCCTGAGAAAGACAAATTCTTAGTTTACTTGCTCAAATCGATGTCAAAGAACAGGTAAAGTTGACTTAAAGTAAAAAAAAATGATGCCAACGTGTAGCCGATCAATTTATTTAATCCTACAGGTGCCGTTCAGTCCTTCTCAATGCACATATGCGAAAACGTGGTGTTTTTATAAGTCAACGACATTTAGCTCAAGATAAATTGTATTCAGAGACGGTTTCCTTCTCCGCTTTCATCGCTTTCCTAAACCGATAGAAAAATCCAAATTCAGAAAAGTAACTTTTCAAATATTTTTCACATCTTTCGTCTACAAGCTGTTATGAAATTACTTCGTTGCAATTCGAACTTCTGCTAACCTATTCTCACGGAAATTTTGACAATATCAAGTACCACATTAGAATGATGTTTCTTTGTTTCATTCTATGATTGTCAAAAATTCCGGCTTTCTATCAACTCAGCAAAACCTCTTTATTTGATTTTCACATTAATTCGATGAGGGAAGTGTCTCTAAATTTAATTGGTTATCCTTAGGGCAGGTCGGATTCATCGTCGAGTCGTAAAAAAAAGATTGCCGACGCTTTACGATCTAACATTGGGGTTTAACTTCATAATGTTTTTGAAAGAAGCGCATATTTATCTTGATAGTTAGAGTTTTACTTCTTTCACATATAAGAATTAACGTCCAAGTATTGTAAGCAATAAGCACCGAGTCAACATTAAGTGCACACGGAATTAGCATTAAAGATGATAAAATTATTCAATTTGACCCTATTACACTAGGCATGAAGGTCACCGAGAATCGAGATACAGGTGCACAGAATGACAACGAAAAAAATACAAGATCCATATACAAATAAAGTGCTCTCTTTTTTACAGTTTTGCAAATTTTTTGGTTGATTAGTAAATTCTTAGTGGAATTTTGTAGATCGAAATGGACATAGTGAACAGATCCGCTCAATTTGAATAAGCAAAGATAAATCATGACACCGCAGTAATTCAAACCACATGTACAGGTCTGGAAAAGATGGAATGCAGTCACAAATCATCTTTTTATCTGTCTCTTGCACATCAACAGTAGTCCAATGCCTCCATGGGGATCTTAAAAAAGCGAGTGATTTTTCGTGAAATGTCTTGTGGTTTCAGGTTTGATAACAGAATTTTCAAACAATAATTGACTTCTAAAAATCGAAATCCAAGCAAACCATTCGTTATAAAAAATACTTCGTAGATTGAGACTGCATTTCAATCATCACGAGCTCCACCAATTGTATACCGGTTTTATTAGATCTGTAATGGAGTATGCATGTCCTTGTTTTGTTGGTTTGAATGTCACACTGTCCAAAACAGTTTTAAAAATTGACAGAGCTCACAGGATCATTTCTCAAGATGCCAGGCCCGTTTGTAATTGCGCCGCTGATGAAGTCACCCATCGCCATAATGTCATAAGTAAAAAACTTTTCAAGAGCATAACCACGAATGAAGATCACTCCCTTGCTCATCATGTGCCTCGTACACTTGCTTTCAGAAGAAAATATGCTGTTCCTTTTTGCAGAACATTGAAGCGGTAGCGATCCTTCTTTCCCTTTACTGTTAACTTGATGAATGACAATTGTTGATATATTCACTCTGTAATTACATGATGTTATATATGATTTTTATTTCAAGAAATATGCATTTATCTTATCTTATATTCCAATTAGCAACAAAGGTTACAATTTTTACCAATCATTTATGCTTGCATTGGAAATCTTGCACAAATTTGTTGACATCGGAATTCAAGCCACTGACTTGTTGAATTGTAAAATTACTTTTAGTGCCTCGGGTGAACCAAAAGCATTGTTGTCATATTTTAAGTTATGGTAATCATCGGAATGAAATCTTTCTCCACAGATGCAGTAACTTTGGTGTCTTTCGTTAATAATGTACGGTTTCGTATGGATCTACAGTGGTGTAGATCAAAACATGGTACAGATCCGCATCGCAGTATCTGACTGCTGAAATTTTGAATATAAGTTACAAGGCTTTTGCTCGGTGTAGCGAAAAGTAGAAGGCGGAGCTTTTCATGCCTTCTTTCAGTGTATTTGCAACCCTCCGTAGACGACGATATTTACCATCTAAACGGTGTTCTGATTTCGGCCTCGTTTCCTGCAGAGACTCGTTCTGGCTGGCGGACTACGTGTCTGTTATTTTTCTAAGCGACTGAACTGTTTCCAAAGTATGATCATCGTTCACCACAATCGTTAGAAGAAATAGAGTTTCTTGCCTCACAGGCTTCTGAATGGACCTCTGTCCCAGACTTTCAGGTTACGAGTAATTGCGCGAGGGTGGGTAGTGGGACACAACCTAAGGAGTATTGTCCAAGTAATCGGAATGGAATATCGCGTCGAATTTGAACTTTTCATGGAGGAAATGCACTGAAAGAGGACGATGTGCCTTTCGTTATTATAAATCGCGCACCGCAGTGAACTCGGTACTTATGGGTTATCTCCCCCCCCCCCACGTTTTGAAATCTGACTGAAATCTGCAAAAATAAATCAATCGTCACCAAACTTCAGGTACACGTATTTTAACGTGAAGTATATAGCGATGTCAGTAGCTTGATCTGACTTGGTTTGTTCGAAGCATTATTGTTATTCGTGTATGCATTGTTCTCGCTCCTCTTCGTCTCATCCACTACTATTTGAAATATTCCCACGACTACTACCTCGCCACAACTTTTTTAAGTAGAACATGTTGGTGTAAGGGATGTGACCTGGAGGCAATTCTTCGGTCACTGATCATGCGCTATGACTAGTGACAAGTGACAAGTAACCAGTGATTTCAATTCTTCGACATGATAAGTTGGCAAGCTTATTTTGATCAGTAAATTTTGACCGGTAACATGACAAGTGATTGAATTCTTCGACTTGATCAGTAATAAGCTTTCAATTGTCATAATCTCGCGTTTATGACGGAAGAATTTCTACCCATCATGCTTGCATTATCAGTATCAGCGGAAGTAGAAGACATTCAATTAAAAAGTGAATGATGTATCAATGATATTTACAATAATATGAAAGTCAAGAATTTATCTTGCTTACATAGTTTTCAGAAAGTGGAGTTTGGAATGTAAACTAGTTTATGTGAGAATTTTTGGGCCCTTCGAGAATTTCACTGCGAAACAGATGCGGACAGACTCCCTTAACGTATGATACTCAACTTTATTGTTTCTGTTATATTGTATAATTATTCCCTTGCGATTTTTTCTAGGTATTCTTACCAATGTCATCTTACGGCTATTCATGAAACGTTGTTCCCCGCAGCTTTGAACTTTCTGTAGCAGTCATCTCTTGGCAATGTTCTTATTTGCTGGTGTAGTCTGAGTATAGTCTACAAGATAGTGTGCGATTAAACTGCCTATCATAATCATGAAGATCACATGTTGCTGATTTCTATGATTGTAGACAGCGAATTCAGACAAATTCATTGCTGTTTTTAGAAGCACCGATGCTCTTCAGTTGAAACTTTTCAATCTAAAAAACTTAATATCACAGATCCACTTCTAGGGATTCCAATCCCGGGATCCTGAAATCCCGGGATAAGGGTCTAATCCCGAGATTGGAGGGTCAAAATCCCGGGATTGAGAAATTTACAATATAGCTGTATTCTACTCAATCCCGGAATCCAAGATTACCAAGATTTTCCGGGATTGTGGAATCTCTACCCTGTACATGCACGTATGATAAGAAAACACAAAGAGCGCAAGTATATAATCATACATACAAATATGCTGACACTACTATGATATGTAGGCTACAATTTTCAATAAGTAATTCAAAGAAAGATATTGAAAAGTTTCCAAAAATCGATTCGGTTTCCCCTACCGAAGCAGTTAAAAATCTATAAAATACTACCAAAAGAACAACTGAATTGATAAATTAATCCTGGGATTTCGGGATTTGCACAAACCCAATAATCCGGCATTTCAATCCCTACCCGCATCACATGCTATCAACATGTAGGCCTATCTATGCTTTGTAATAGGATATGTACAATTCTACTCAATCCCGGGATTGAGATTTTCCGGGATTTAGGAATCTCTATACACTTCACGTTATCGTCTCTAATTCAAAAAGTACTTGTCCAGGTACTTCTCCTTCTACTTGTATTTGCATAAATTTTTGCATGTGAGTAGAAAATATGCTCAAAAGCGTGTCTCTGAAGTTTTGTGACGATTGATTCATTTCCATGGATTTCAGACAAATTTGAAAACGTCGGGGGAGCGCCAGAGATAACACGTAAGTACCGCGAACTCTTGCAAGTTACAAGCTCATTCAAAATCTACGATGGATCATTACCGATCCATTTACTCGTGTTATCAATGGATTTGCTGTAGCCATTTAGAAAGAATTTATCCCGATGCTTTCTATGCCTTAAGAAATGTCGACAACACTTTTCATCCACACGAAACTGTCTATTGTTACCTTTGTTCTCATATTTTGCATAACTTGCCTTATTTTAAAAAATCTATTACTTCATAATGAACTTTTGAGCAATCACGGCTGAAATAAAATTCTAGACTATCACTCAGTTGAAACAATTTTGAAATTTTATGTAATAGCCTAAATTGATCGTTATTTAAGTTGAAAGGCAATCAAGTACATGCACTAATTCAAGATCAATCAATTTCTGATAGATGATCTTGAGAACAGAACTCACATTCATTATTCCGTTATGAAAGGGATACCATCCATCCTGTCCTGGAACGTTGATAACCCATAATGCGGTTTGATTTCCCTTTATAACAGCAGTCTGCGACAGGTCTGGTCTGCTACAATTGTTTGCAGCCACGTTTACTGGTCCATCAAAGCACTTGCATTGGTAAAATTCAGTAAATTGATCGATTTCTCTTTCATTTGCAATATCGTTATCACAACATTCCCAACGGTAACCATGCCAAGAATAACGTGTTATCATTGTGTTACTTTTATCACAATTGACTAATTGATTTTTATTAGACACATGAGATTTGAGCATGCATTCATTGAAAGTCGAATTGTAAAATGCGAGCGTACAATCTGGATGTGTCCTGCAAGAATCAAGACATGCCAACTTGTCACGCGTATGATAATACAGTATCAGACTAGTTTTATTACTGGGATTTTCGTCAACTGTAATCATCCTCCCTTTGCATTTGTTGGCTCCTTGTTGACACTTCAACTTTATCACGTCGCTGTCATTGTATGGACAGCAATGCCATTCAAATGCAACTAGTGAATCATCTTCAGAATAGTTTAATGCTCGATTGTCAATGAATTTGTTGAATATAAGTAACTGACAATCAAATTCATCACTGGATGAAAAGCGAAGAGAACTATTGAAATTTATATATCCACATAGTGGGTGCTGATGACAATGGTCAAGGCACTTCTTCAGATTCGGCACAAATTTCTTTGACAATAGCTGTTGATTGACAAAAGTCTTCCTTGGATATTTTATCCAATACCCAGGACATCGGCCTTTTGAAGGATGACACGCAACTGCATTTTCACAGCATTTCCAGACGCAAACAACGTAATTTTCTTTAGTATCAGCTGGCATTTTCTGTCCCTGTCTGTACAAATGACATTTCCTATTATTTCTATTGTATGACAGAGCCCTACATCCGAAAGTATCCACACATTTCTCACGACATTTTTCTACAGATATGCTCGAATAGTTAGCTGTAACTGCAGAATGATTTCTTAAATATCCGGTAACACAGTCGAATCTAACTCCATTGCATTTTCCAGGGCCACCAATGCAAGTGACATCTATTCCGACCACATGATGAATGAATACACAAATAAATGTAAACATCAAACAGCTTTTCATGTCTGTAGAATTGCAACCTGTCGATATTATCGAGTAGAAGTGTAGTGATCAGACATTCGCTGACACGTATGTTCAATCAGACAGAATTATTATCAGACAATTAGACGAGCAATCAACCAATAGCTGAAGGATAAAATTTAGATGTCAAAATGTTATTCAGTTAGAATGATGCAAACTTTGATGTAAACATCATTTACTTTTGTTGATATATAAATACAAGAGGCAATTAGGCCTACTTCCGATTGGTGAGTTAACTTCCGACATTATCAATATAATTTATCAACGGATAGATTAAAATGGTGTTGAATTGAACACTAACCAATGCTCTACAGTCCTTGTTTAAAGGTGTAGTGAAGGACAATTTGTGAAGTGGTAAACTGAATAAAGTACAATCATTACACCTCATACAAGACACATTCTAACCACTAATGTTACACAAAGCAGATACAAAGCTGCATCAACCCGGTAGTCAATAAAAATAATGTTTCTGTCGTGTCAAGATGCATATTATTAACAATGGATGCTGGAATAATAGCATTGAAAAACTACCGTATACGAGAAGATTCTGCGTTGTCATCATAGTGATTTTGCTGCACAATTTAATCACAGAAAATCTTAACACAGGATAACATGACAATTCATATATCAGAATCGCCACATGCTCAAAGTGACAGACAGACAAGGGCCGCCGAATTTTGAGATAATTTTATAGGATTTTAATCCTTTTATCCTCTTAGAGCACAATCATGCTTAATTTGTTCGACTTGCAATCATGTCCATAATAACGAACGCTAGTATCATTATTCGAATACGCTTCCCTGACACACACCCATCATCTTCTGTCTAAGAATGATTTGCTGCACAGACCATGTCGCGAAAAAGTATTTCTAAAAGAAATGACATGATTTCCACAGCATTTTTTATGATAACATCTCAACTTCCTGTGCGGGCGCGAGTTATAATAGCGGTTTGAAAAACAGGCACGCATTTGATTCTTTCGAATTGTGAATGTATGCATGCGTGAATATGAATATACATAACTTACTAAACGCAAACTCCTGAGTTATTGTCTTTGACCTACGGGCAACGATCAGTTATTCAAAATTCCCCATCTTCTACAAAAAAGGTGAATGTTGTTTTATTCACAAACTAATGATAGCAGTAACCAACTTGAATTATCAGTCACATCGGCAGCTGAATATGTACACCATTCGAGGCATTGGGCATTCTTTTGCTTGAGTAAAATAGAGCTGAAGCTGGTCGTTTGCCTTATGAAATGGAGTGGTGTAACCAGGTGTTCAAGGTGCGACAACAATTGTCGTTAAAACAATATACTATACCCTGACGTCCTTCTTCACCAAGCGATCATCTGTTAAAGGATCGACAAAATACTTATGAGAAATGTGTATGTACAGTTAATAATACGCTCTCCCACAGTTCAGCAAAAGGAAACAGCATTTACAGGCGCTATTCTCGGAAGATTCGTGTCCCGAACCGTTTGTCAACGAATGACATAGATAAAGGGTCGGGACCCGAAACATCCGAGAATAAAGTTTATAGATATTGTTTTTGATTTTATCTATCTTTACAAAACTAAAAGGAAAACGCATTTTTAACTGTGCATGCACAAAATTGATAATGCATGAGATTGCAAAATTAAGTGTATAGAACTAACTGCTTCGAGCCACAGATGTGTATTTTTACCCTGATGCTTTGATTTACGCCTGAACAAAGGGTGTGAAAGCGGACGAATCTAAAAAGCATTTAATAGCTAAATGCATTAATAAAAATATTGCTGCTTCTACACATGATTTACCCTACAATAATTTTACACATTTTATAGAAATATGAATATGAAAATAATGATGAATAGTGGTAGTTCATTCAGTATTAACTCTTGTTACGGATAACTCAGAGATACGGACAATTCTCGGTTTCAAGGTGTCAGGATAAGAAGAGTTTGAGTGCATATTCGTAAAAATATTGGTAGATATGTATGTTGGCTTATCAACACTTATGCCTTCAACGGAAAAGCATCTTGAGTGAATATATATGCTAATTGATTATTCAGACACAATTTTCAATTGAGCTCAAATGGTTATCAACTTTAAAGGAATTGGGGCGTGGTCGGACTTCTATATGTAAATTGAAAATCACGGACCGGACCACGAAAATGAAAACTGCTCCGTCCAAAACCGAATCCGCGCTTTGGATAACGGGCTTGACGGCTCTTTGTACATTGACGGCAGATTGTACATTATCCGCTGCCTGAAGCCAGTTTTGTCAAGAAAGGAACTTATTATTGTCTACCAATCTGTGATTACATCGCTGATTTTGTATGCCTCGACGACGTATGGAAATTCACCTGTTGGCCTACTTTAAAAGTTAGAGTGCTTTCAAAAGCGTGCTCATAGATTGATTTGTGGGCACGGATGTTCATGTGTTGAGTCCGTGAGTTGTCAATTGTATTCAGAGAGTATGGTCTAAATTTCTGCATAAATGTGAGTCGAATCCTTGTCATCCTCTTCACCAATTTGTGCCCAAACGCCTCATGAGGTCAAATCATTATTGTTTGCCTTATTCAGCTACAACTAAGCGTTTGAACTCGTTTTTCCCATGTTTTTGTGCTGCTGCCAACTGCGTGTTTTTTATTTGATGAGACTCTTCTTGCACTTCAGAAGCTGTTGTTAAATAACTTTTGTATCTGTGCTCAAACATGACTTTCTGACTTTGTCTTTTAATTATTTTGAAATTAAATTTATCTGTAATTTTCAATTCATGCAAATAAACGATTCTCTCTCTCTCTCTCTCTGTCTCATAAATTTAAACAGCAGTGGAAGAGAACATGCTGATTATAAAAAGACGGCAGTGAGGCAATATTCCCCGTAAAAATGATCTTGATACAGAAATCGATTTTCAGAATGCTCCAAGAGTCATGCAGTTCGTAAAATAAGTTTTAAAACGCAGAGCGCAATATTGAATCGAAATAATTTTTCGATTTATATTTCGACATAACATCCAGTATGCAAACAAGGAATCAAATTCATTCGCCATCAATCATCAAGCAAAGTTCATCAATCATAAAAAGTCAGAAGTAACTAGCAAATTGATCCAGCTCTTAAAGTCCTAACTAATAAGCCAAGTTTTGTATCTTTGTGTTTTACTGTTAATTTAAATTTGGAATATTTATGAATTGATATTTTTCTTCGATTTCCTGTCACGTTCTCTTTTAAATTGAAATTCAATTTTGACAGTAAATTTCCTTGGCTTAATGACATCCATTTCGGCACCATAATGTATATAAGGTATCTCATGTTTGGTTTTTATGCATCATTTGCTGAATCTCATGACCTCATGATGTGTTGATTTGCATTTGTCAAACTCAAGAGGAGCTTCCTTTTTTCATGAAACCTTTTTAAAAAAAGTTGTAGAAATTGCGATAGCATTTGGAGGGACGGGTACTACCGTGTCTAGCGGAAATTTTAAAGTGATAAGAATGAATTCAGTTTTTTCATTAACGTTTAGTCAAATTTTGCAATTAAGTAAAGTGCAAGTTGCCACTTTAAGACATCACCAATTTCAGTGTATTTTGTGTCGAAAATTTTTTATTTAAAAAAGTCAATGAAGTGAATTGACTCTGTGAAGCTGAATATCTATCAGTTTTTATGACATACATCGCACTTCTACATTTTAGAGAATATAAATACAAGTTGCTTTGCTTTGCAGAACAAAGTATTCAATAATAAATATGTCCTCAACGTAGCAAGAAATTCAAGATTAATAAATGCATGAAATGTACTTTATTTTTATTATTATTTTATAATATCAAGAGCTGAAAAATGATAACCGTAATTAATCATACATACCACACACATGTGTCCATTCAGTGTTGTGACCTAAACCTGCGTTACTCATGTGATGATTCCATAAATATCATGAGTAGAAAAATGCTTAGATGTAAAAAATGCAAAAAAATTATAAAAAGGCAGTCATGCTTGCATGACAATCTGAAAGAGCAATTTACAAATTTAATGGGACCTGTCAACATGACATGCGTGCAAATGCAAACTGCACAGTAGAAATACAAAATTTGATATAAAAACGGCTGACAGCAACTGAAGGACATCTATTTAGTTAATAGACTGCATGTAAGTCATGGACTGAGAGGAATTATTAGTAAGAAGATGGACGAATTTTGCAAAATAAATTACCTGCTCGGTAATTAGTAAGAATTAAGTGTCACAGTTAATGGGTAAATTATCGGATGAATTCAGGTAAAGCAATTCATTTTACATGTACATCTCATGTATAGTACACCATTCATTTCGTGTTTACTATCATTTCAGTAGTAGTGTAGAGCCATCGAATTTCAGTTTTAGCAGCATAATCATTTTAGATCCCGCAGACTTCGTGTTGTTCCGACGACGCGAGCATTCCTTTTTGTGTGACTTTACTGCGATTTTCATGCTTTTATATTTTACATTCTTTGTCATCAATCCTGAATACGGCAGACAGATAAAAGTCATCACCATTCTGTCTCGAAGGCAAATTATCTTAGCAGTCAAACTGATGAGACTTCAGATATTTCCACTTGCGAACAGTTTCAATAATCATGAGTTTCGTCAATCAAGCAAGTGATGTTCAAGAAAGATTCCTAGGATTCTACGATGTCACTAAAAAGAGAAATGCTGAAGGATTGAAAAATACAATAATAGAAGCTGTAAAACCTTTCGGTAATTTGACTGATAAAAATGGTCTCTATGACATGCAATGGTGCAGCAGTAATAAGTGGAAGATGCATGGTGCTCAAACTTTGATACGTTCTGAGGCCTTTCCTCGTGCTAAATTCTTTCGTACACTGCTATCCCCACAAATTCAACCTAGTAATTCTAAACTGCTCATCCGAAATTCGTGATGTTCGTCTATACTTTTCTAACATTGGTGCATTTAGTTCTTTTAGTGGATCTTTTTGAACACACTACTATTTAGTTCAAATTGATGCAGAGCAAATTGGAAGATGTTTATTTTGTTCATGATAAAATCTAAAATTTCAGTCCAGATTTTCACGAAACGATCCGCCTGATAACAACTATCATAATCTGAAAGCAAAAGTTATTGAGCTTTTTATTGAGCTACCCTTGAAAAGAAAGAAAAGCGAATTGTGATATGTGCCAAATTATCAACACAATTTCTAAAGCTATGGAAGCACGATTTCCCAGTATCTTCGACATGTATTTCAGTAGTGAAAACTGTGCCCTACTTGCGAGGGATAGGTGCATGGATGGCTACATGTAAAAAAGTTA
>CAJQUW010002683.1:0-10249 GCA_907163375.1 Prostheceraeus crozeri | reverse complement strand
GCATTCTGAAGCTGTCCATCTTTCTGATACATCAAAATCAAACATCTTCAGCAGCAAATGGTGCACATAAAAGTATCGCACCAGAACTTTAATGGTATCTAGTGATGTGTGAAGACCAATTAGCATTGCAATACATGATTCTTTGTTGTCATAAGGAATTGCGCTACAAGTTTGAATATGCCATGAATTTCGAGTTTTGTGCATTTTTGCCACCGCTCTTATTCTTGTTGATTTAACTTTTTGACGGATGTTTTTGCAGGGTCAAGTTTTGGCAACTGGGACGTATTCTGAGCTTGTAGCGAAGGGCATTAATTTAGATATGATCATCAAGGCCAACCAGCCTTCTGAAGAAGTTGGAAAGAGTCATTTCTTGAGCTGTGGTGATATAACAAGCAGTCAGTCAGCTATCAATTCGCTTATGCCAAATACACGTGGAGATCATCACAAACGGAATTTGGCAGCTAGTTCTTGCCTTAGTATCGACTCTCTGTTCAACTCCGCCAATGCTATCGATGTAAGTGTTACTCGATTTCTTCTGATTCGTGGAATTGTGTTATATATAACTGAGTTATTGTTTTAGTCAAGTTACAAAATTTCATTGGTGAAATTTGAAAGATTATTTTTGAGTTTTATATCTGTTACTGCGCATGTGCCACGTTTTCATGCATGTACGAGGGGTGTTCAAAAAGTTCGTGCCGAAGTTAAATCAGTCAATACGAAACGTTATTCGTTGCCACAGACTATCGACACACTATAATTACGTCATTCAATACTCTTCATTGTTATTGCAACACCTGCTAAGCACCGTTAATCCCGAGTCCGCTAGATCATTGTAATCAGATCATTGGATAAAGATAATTCTCGCGTTATTCTTGTTGTGAGTGTTCAATTTGCAGTTATGTAGAGAAAACATGAACGCATCATAAATTTTAAGTCCTGGTAGGCCAAGATGTGCACATAGATGAACTAACGGATGACCTGGTACGGGTCTATGAAGGATGAGCAATGGCACAGAGCGTTTATATCAGGAAGTGGGGCGTCGTGGGTTCAAAGCGCTTCATGGGAGGGTAGTCGATCTAGTCCATCCGAACGGAGAACGATCGCCAGTGCCAGAGAAGGGATACAATCTTCTTCCTTGACTCAGATTCATTGTGGAGAGACAAAGTATTCCTAGTGACTGCGCACTGTCACATTGGTTGTGTACTTTGATCCCTTAAAGCTAGCACCTGAAAAACCCTTTTTCCGAGAGGAAAAACTTAACATGAGGCATTGGTTCTAGTTGGTTCGTTTCATCCACGTCGAACATTGAACATGTCAGCGTAAATTAAAGTGTCAGCGAGATGGGCTATGATACAGCGTATTTTTGACCACGGTACATTGGAAGAAACTATTGACAAAGAATTGTGCTACCTGCAATCACCATGTTCAACATGTGTCGAACATGATCCAAACTGACGAAAGAAATTTGTTTCACGCGGTTTCAGGATTTGTAAACCGGGTAATGAAACGTGGCACGGTACGGTTAATGATCCAGGCCACCCATAGCAGAGATGTCATATGGAATGGAAAGAGTGTGTCAAGTGGAATCATTCCACCAGGTTCTTAATTTTTTCGAGTTAAGGCCATTGATGCAGAAGAACATCTCTAACCCCTTCCAATGAGAACCAAGGTAATGGCCTCGTGTTCTTCATGGTGTATCCAGATCGAGCTGAAAAAGTGTGTGTGAATGACAAATGGAAAACTATGGTCGAAAAATGACTCTTCTTTCTGAACTTAAGTTATTTTAATCGGAATTTATAAGTACATGTACATATACTAAAAATTGATAAATTAAAATGTTGTTTAGCACTTGGCCACGAACACTTTTGAAACACTTCATCGTATCAAAGCTACAGCTCGTAAATTCTGCTCGTAGTTAGTGGTGCATTAGCCCGAGTTTTATATTCAAGTGCGTTGAATGCATGAGCAAATACAGGATGTATTTTTTTATTCACACATAGTATTTTGCATAATGTACAAAAAAAGTCATGTTACTAGGCTCATTTCTTTGAGTTACACGCGAAAAAGTTTGACATTCCATTATTTATCATTTCCTGGCTGGAATCGGCAATCGTCTGACCTTGCCTTTATGACGGATTTTCACAGTTTACGTGAAATCGTTCAGCTTGGATCCCCCAATGCAGACCAACATCGCATCGCTGATATGACGCATCAGAGGCATAATTAGCCACTTGTCGTTGCCAAACGGTCAGGTTTGGGTTGTAGAGACGGTGACTAATTCTAACTTCATTGGCTCTCAGTCACACATATTGAGGGTCAATTTGACAACAGGACAATATTTTTGTGGCGTAGTAGGTTAATTGCATAAATACCATCTAATTTCGCAACGAGGAGGTCAAGTAGACGGTTTGAGTGATCTTTTGCAATGAAATGGTGGAGTGAATGAGTCTGCGAATCCTTACCGTTTGTGATATTTGAATTGAAATCATATTGTTTAGAACTTACCTGATTTTGTTGGTTATTTGGCAGTTTTAAGTCTTGAATGGAGTTAGAAGCATTAATAATATTTTTCTGTTGAAATTGCTATTTTTTGGGAATCAGCCGGCGAGATGAAGTTTTGTAGTGCTAAGAGGCTCACTAATGTATTTGATCACGTTAATAAAATTTAAAGCATTTGCATGCACTGTCTGAATGAATTTTGTGACTTGTTGTATTATTTGGGAGTCATTTCAGCGCCGACATTTATAAGATTGGGTGAGTGGATTTAAGAATTTGTTTTCCCTAAATTCAACTGTACAACTTTGTAATTAAAACGATACGTGAACCGCCATGGAAAAATTACACAGGTTGAAGAAAACAGGCTGCAGTTACCACTAAATTATACAGCAGTCTTGAACAAGTCAATTAAAAATGGATTATATAATTCATCATATTGTACAAATTTCTTTGTCGCAGATTGCCAATACTTACCGTTATGTAAAAATTCATTCTTCTATGACTACTGAATGTGTGTAGCAGTAGTATTGCCTTTGAAATCTTATCATCGGAGAAGCGTCCAGATGTCAGCTTCCTCGATAGTATAGTGGTGAGTATCTCCGCCTGTCACGTGGAAGGCGCCGGGTTCGATTTCGGTCGGGTGAGCAATTTTTGCCTTCATTGAAAGTCATTTATCGATCACAAAAAAAGAAAATCTGTGAAGGAGAATTTGAATATTGAGGAAGACTTTTAGCCCAAAACAAACAATACAGAAATCAACGCGCCCTGAGATTCAGCATTCATTCCTCACAGTTAACCGACAAGAAAGATTTCACTCAAAAAAAGTTGTGTCAGAAGTGGGATTCGAACACGCCCCCATTCGGGGACCAGAAACCTCAGAAGCTTCCGCTTGAGTCTGGCGCCCCCTTAGGACGCTCGGCCATCTGACATGCGGGTGGGCAACTTGTGTACGCAGATGAGAAAATCATTGCAGGTGAATGATCGTCGAGAAAGGACAGCCAATCAGAATGAGGGAAATCAATGCAGTGGATTGAACACGCGGAAGGAGAATGAAATTACAGCTGGACAATGGCGGAGAGTCCTGCCGGTGTAATTCTGTTATTGTTAAGTTTAGTGGTGGGATAGGAGATGCGAGAGAATCATCCGCCTGAGAAAACTGAAGATTTCATCGTTTTAAAGTATGATTTCTTTCGAATTGTATGATTAAATCCATTTGTGCAAATTTTTTGTCTTATCAAAATCATTTTCTTTCGTTTTTCTTGAAAATTTTGTTATTAGTCAGTTTATCATGCTGAACTTCGTAATCAATTTGGCGTATACGCGAAATGGAATGCAAGTTGTTGTATTTGTACAATATATTGCTTGGTGTCTTCTGACTGATAATTTTTATGGTCTCGGGTCGATGATCCCGAAAGAAATTGGACCCCGCGCATAATTTGTATAGAAAAAACATGTGCAATAGAACCGATTCTTATATTGTAAGGACAATATTGACAGTTAAAATCAGGAACACGAGGCCTTTGCTGTCCGCTCTCCCACGTCTGTGTGTGACGCTGAAACTGGTTGTTAATCACAGGAACATAACTTAATAAACATGCGTTAGTAGTGTGAGACGATGGACGGTAAGGGGAACAGCCAATTAATGCTATTGCATGGAAACCAAGGCCAATTTCGAACTGTTATGGAACCGCAGAGGTCAGGATCAATCGCTTGTGGCCAAAGATCCTCCCATGAGCAAAGCCACTTCTGAATCGGATCTATAAAAATCTTGAAAGCGCTCTTTGACAATGAGGACGGTCACATCTGTTGGTAACAAATGGCGTGCAATAGAGCTCACGGGCAAAGACTTGGATGAGGAGGAGCACTCTCCTTCCAAACAACAGAAAGTACCACTTCGTCCATTTTACTTGAATTTTGGAAATTGATTTTAGAATGATACTTTATCTTTTAAAGACATTTTCGCATGCGTGATTACATTATGGTTCTTGATAATTCCGGATAAAAATGTGGTTTCACCAGTAAATTGAAATTTTCAGAAAAATCAAGGAAGTTTGATCGAAAGAAAATAGGATATTTTTTAAATTCACAATTGCTAGTTTGTGATGATCCTCAGTCGATTTTTTCCTTTTAATGTAACAAATAGACGAATGCTGAATTTCTTCATGTGTAGAAAACAGAAACATCATTTCTAAGTCGAGAAATATTTATCGGTCAGAAGACGATTTTTTGGGGACAAAGGCGAATTGAAAAAAAATCTCAATTCAATGTAAACGCAATCTTGAATTATAGTCTGGTTAAAAGTGCGGTTCATGGGCTTTCACATGTTACATAACTTTTATATTTATAATTTAAGAAGATAAGAGCGGAATTTCTTCCTGATGGTTGAGTGCTTATCCTTGGGACAGGCTTTTTGTTACTTTTTCCGCCTTGAGCTAAATTTTTAATGGAGAAAAGTTTATTAAATTGATTTGAATTTATGATGACCGAAAAGAGGAGATCCTAAGGATCAAGATGAATAAAATTGAAAATCTGTTCAGAACTAAGGATTGCACCAACGAAAATATAGTAAGCACTTAACTTAATTGGAATCATTACACGAATTATGAAAAATTGCTCACTTGAAAGTTCATCGATTACGAATTCTGCTGCTATACCTACTACAACTTGTGGGTAATACTTTATCAATTTGGTCAACTTTGTTCTAACGACGACGGTCGATTGGTCATTTGAAAATTGCACCACACAAACCTGTCATCTGCCGACTAAGTCTCTCTGCTGTGATTGAGTAAGAAGATAGAAGTGTTTGAGATTAAGATGAAGATAAAGTTGTGAGATCCTGACAAGGACGCAAGGTTCGTTCTCTACAGGTCTTAATAATCATTCAAAAGTTCAGCAAAACGTGTATAAGAAAAAGAAAAAGGTGATACTAAAAATGATTAAACTTGATAGTAGTGAGTTCATCAGCAGGAACTCGACCAGGATTCGCGTTTCGGCCCCTAATTCCTGAACGCTCAGACCTGTTCGAGTGGGGCCAGGGCTGCACATCTATTATGTACAGACTCAATGACACTAACTTTAAATGTTAATACAAATAGAACAGAAAATAAAATATACAATGAAAATTAAATATAAACTATTCAGACTGACGGAAAATAACATGATAAATAAATAATTAAATTGAAAATAAATAAATGATTACGATGACAATGAACTAATAGCGGAGAAAATTAAAATATAGGAAAATGACATAAAAAAGATGATTTAATTGAAAATAAATAATTGCAAAATTATAATCGAAATTGTAAAAGATCCGATGATGTCTTCGAAACACCAACAAAAATTGGACTTTGGTATTTCCTAGTAATTTTTCTTCAGTCAGATAGTTTTGAATACCCCCCCCCCACCCCCCCCCCCCCCCCCCCTCCCCCCCCCACCCCCCCCCCCCCCCCCCCCCCCCCCCCCCCCCCCCCCCCCCCCCCACCCCCCCCCCCCCCCCCCCCCCCCCCTCCCCCCACCCCCCCCCCCCCCCCCCCCCCCCCCCCCCTCCCCCGCACCCCCCCCACCCCATTGTAGACATTGCCTGGATAATGAAGACGGAGAGGTCGACATTGGAAAGAAACAAGAAGAGGAAACTGAGCCTCTGGAACGCTGACGTGGAGAGTTTTCGTATTCATTATTTTCTAGGCGGATTTCAGATAGTTTTGTTTGTTAGTACCCATTTTATTCTCTTCCGCTATCCTGTCAAGGCTTCACTACGTTTATGTGTGATTGGTGGCTCGCATCTTTGGTAAGTGTTTTGGTGGGTTATATTTTTTTTTTTTGTAAAAGTAAATGACAAAAATAAAATTTTATAAAAAAATTTCACAGCATATGATGTTCAAGGTGATAAGAAGAAAACTACAATAAACTGACTTTGTAGGGATGAATTATGGGAGGTGCGCGCCTACCAAGAGGCCACGAAACAATGCGAACAGAGAAACAGCACTTTTTCGTTATCCCAGAGGCCATCACGATTTCCGTCCATGGTACCATTAATTCTACAATCAGCTTCCTGTGGACATTCTCTGTGGCCTCACGTTGGGCTGTTCTGGTCACACATCTGTTTTGAGATCCCGTCCGGGATTCTATGGATTCACCTTATACGCTTCCCCCCGAAACGGCTCCATAATTCTATGCTAAGAAGCCGGTTGTAAGGTACAAGCGCCCACGCGATTCTTCGATACTAAATTCTGGCACGGTAAAGTTTTTCTTGTAACGATGTTGATGATAATATATTCGACAAATCATTCGAGTTTGAAACGATGGAGGTTGAAGGGAATAATGTTGTGAACGAGATGCATCATTTTATGACCAGCTACATACTCGTATAATTAATCATAAAATTCTATTTATACAGGGTACGACAAAAAGATCTCCCCGATTAGCCATAGCTATGAAACGAAAACGAAGGCAGATGTATGAATTATTCTTTATTCCAAAAGAAGTTCATATTATGCAATTATGATAATTCAGTATGCACAGTGCCCCCGATTTGTTACGGTAAAAAGTAAAAGAAGACGAAGACAAAAAACATTGCCAAATATGTGTATTGCAGACTAGAACAGTTTCTTTGAATAAACCCTGTGTATCCATGAATATGATCTAAGTGTGGAGGCCAGCCAGACAGGGGAACCAGATGTTCTGTTGTGAATGAGTAAATTTTGGAATAAACCTGCGCTTTTCACAACCGAGCATCTGATTTGCCCTGGCTCCACAACTTAAAATCATTCCCAGAACAGTACAATGTTTATGCTATTGTGACAATTTACACAGTGTAATCCTTCCATGGGTTTACGTATTGAACATGATGTCACTTAAGTGTCGGCAGTCAATACTGACGCAATATCGAAGCCTCTCGCGGAAGTTTTCCATCGTGTTGCGAACTATTTCGATTAAAATGTCAGCGATTTCCTGCTTTATTGCGCAAGACTTGCAAATTTCTTGTCCGGTGTTGGTAGAATCATGATTTCATGTGTCCCCACATGAAAAAATCACAAGGGGACCAAATCTTGCTCAATAGAGCGAATGGGGGCCAGCCAACATTTGACTTTGCCAAAGAGATGAGATGATTTTTGGTGGAACAAACTTTGGGAGAATGCACGGAATGACCGGTGTTGAGGTTAGCGATGTGGCACCATCTTGCTGGAAATACAGGTAATTCCTGATCGTGATTACTAAGTAAATCGGTGACTTTTTGTACGGAGGAGCAATGCTTCGAGCATTGCATCAGTAACGATCGAACGCTACTGTCACCATAACATCATCCTCTTTAAAAAATAGCAAAAGCTAAGGACCCCCCAAAATCCGGTGACAGAAGTATTGCGCAAATAGTCGGGTCTCTTAACACAAGAAAATCAAGGACTTATGTGCTTTGTCGGCTGAACGACAATCAGAGAGCGGAGGTGAGGTCGTATCAATGGTGTTTTCTGTTAAGTTAGAAGTTCGCAACAAAAAATTAGAGAAGACGCTTTCTGCACATAAAATATCATAATGAACTTCCTTTGGAAGAAAAAAACATTCATACATCTGCATTCGTTTTCCTTTCATATCTATGGGAAACCGGGGAGATGTCTATGTCATACCCTGCATTTAAGCAGCCCCCGTTACTTGTCGGATTCAATTGTAGATATTTTCTTGAGAGAGGAAATATCAACTTTTCCTGCCATAGCTATGTTGTACAGCCCGCGAGCGCAGCGGGGATGGACAGATATCTAAGGGAGGAAACGTTTATTTCTATTCCTCCATTGCCTATGTCCCCATGTTAATATAAAGTAGACGAAAAAGTGTATAAACTACCTATTAATCCAGATATCTATATTTATCCATGTGATAAGATATTACATCAGTAGTATTGCAAAATGCAAAATTGAATTTCATCTACTGCTTGACAGTTCATCTACTGATGTGATCTCTGATACTGCATCCTTTAGAAAACATATATAACAAAAAACTAGTTAAAATGTACAATGTTAAATGAACAGTTATTAAATATGATGTTTTGTTTGGTGTTTGGTAGCTTTTGCTCTGACTATGTCAAAAAGATGTAGACGGGACAACAGCAGGACAACAGGCTGTGGGTTTGAACCAGAAGAGAGTATGTTCTCCCATTTCTTTTCCATCAGTGCTCATGATATAGACCTATCGGCGTCTGTTATATGGCCCATGCGTTTCTTTACCACCTCTTTCGGTATCCCTGCCCTTACCAACCTTGTCTTAGTGAGCGGCGTATGCTTGTATTCGTGTAATATCCTGTTTTGCCTATGCTAGACATGAATCGCTTGGGTAACACCTTCAATCTGATTGAATTCCCAAAGGTTGCAGCTTTGTGTACCACACTGATGAAGTCGGATTCATTGATCATCGCTAGGTAGGAAAATAGGCAAATTAACAACATTTTTTTTTTTCAGTCGGTCCTATGGAAATGTTACAGTTCCTAAAGGTTTATCACGCAGCGACTGGGTTTTCTTTGTTAGGGAATATTCTTACGAGTTTGGATCCAATGTCGATTGCTTCAGACCAAAGTTTTGTATTTTGATAATGTTCTGTGAATCGAAGAAACCTTCTCTCCATTTTTGTTATTAGCTTCAGTTGACTGTTGTTTCAAACTTCAACTGCTTATGTTTTTTCTGCTGCTTGCCACGTAATCTCAATTGAATTCGGGAGACAGTAAAATCTGGACTTTCTTGGGGGAGTTGAGGTTGGTTGTACCAGAATAGAATACCTTCTGCATAATTCCTTTTCATCATCCTCAGATATTGGTCTGGCTGTTTTGGGGCTGCAACCTGTACTTCTTCTGCGCTGACTTTTCATTTCTGCGTCAAGGACATCGGTGCCTTTTTGAACTCAGTGCTTTGAACAATGACAATCTCTGCAGCATTAGTATTGTAAATAATGTGATCATTGCAATATAGACTTTAACGATTTTGGCGGTATTTCGTTCCGTCTGTTTAGCACATCTGCAAAAAAAACTTTAAGCAGTACTTCAAATCGCTATCGCTCATCTCTTCAGCTCCATGGGAAACACCTTGCACCCATCTGGTCTTATTTTCAATTTCACTATGCATGATGTGAACAGTTTACACATGACTTTTCTTTCTCATTGGTTCCCTCAGGTACTCGTCTTTTCAAATGTTCTTGTTGTTCTCCTGATGTAGGTTGTAGCAAAATCTAGAGGTAGATGCAGAAGTAGCTTGTTGTTGTACAGTCATCATTGAAAAAGTCATCATAAGAGAATCGAATTCGTCAAATTATTCTTCTAGAAATGAATCATATTCTTCGTAGGCTGGACAGTTAGACAATAGTGAAATTGTGCAGAAGGATTGGATTTCTCACGGCATATTATATTATTGAAAATTAAGTTTTAAACTTTAGAAATCTAAGTATTACAGATTTCCATGACTAAATGTTCGGGATATAGGATCAGATTGAGCATGGACATCGATAGATCTTTGAAAGATGCCCAATTATATGATCGGAATTGAAATATTGATAAACCACTTTTTCGGAGTAAACCAAGACATCTACTCGTGCTTCGCACTCGTAGATGATCCTTGGTTCACTCCTCAAAACAGTGGTTTATCATATACTTCCTCTCGAGAGAATGTAGCTTTTCATTGTGACTTGTAGATGTCTATTGTTCATTATAAAATCTATGCTCATCACGAAATCTATGAATGAGCTTATCCAGGGACTATATGGATATCTTGGTAGTCTC
>CAJQUW010002681.1:0-43778 GCA_907163375.1 Prostheceraeus crozeri | reverse complement strand
AATTTTAATTAGCTGAAAAACTTGCTGTAAGGTTCACACAAACCTCAACACGACCAATGATGCCTTTCGAATAACGGTTATCACCATGACATGATAAGAATTCCAATATAAATTGCTCTTCTCCCACCGATGACAAGTGGCGAAAGGCTTCAGTGCTATTTGTCAATAAAAAACCAAATTATTTTAATCAAGTAGTTCAAGTAGAAACACAAACCATTCACATTCACCCTGCAATCTGCATGCTTAAGCCAGTCAGAGATTTACCTGAACCAACAGATCCGCCTTCCATTGTAAGATAGAAAAGGTTTGATCTCTAAATTCATACCCAAGACGATTTAAACGCCGTATCACTCTCTTGTAAGTATTTCACGACGTCCATATTCTTCTGCTTCCTTCCAGTTTAACGAAATTACTCAAACTTTCACTCCGCGCCTGAAAAGAAGATAAGTATAAAGGTTGTAAATTATATATCATTTAACTTTTCATATAAATATATGTGTTTAAGTAGTAGCCCACTTTGAGTAGGCCCTCATGCATTGAAAAGCCTCGCATAAAATGGATATCTTAGTCATCAGTTGATTCTTATTTTCGAATAATCATTGTCTGTGGCGGGTAGGGCTAGGTTGAAGCGGCTCAAAAAAGAATATTCCGTGGAGTAGAAACGAAGAAATACAAAGAGTTGCAACCATTTCTTGAAGCATCATGCGATAAAGGTCAATTGATACCACTAGAGTTAAGCATTGAATCCGAACCAGATTCAGAGTTACTCACTTTGCATTTGTGTGAACATTTTTACCCAAAATTTTGTGCTGTCACTATTGTCATAGAAGTACATTAAAATGATAGTTCTGCCAGAAAGTCAATTGATTGACACTTTCCAATAAAATATCTGACAATTTTGATGCTTTCCATATCTACTATGATGCCGATTTATTCAAATTTCAAAGCATGGACACACAACATTCACACACCAAACCAACTCAGTGAACAGTATCTACATGGTACAAATTGTAGTAATCTCTGAGCTTCACGTCATCCATTGTTAGAATCATGCAGCTCAGATATGTAAGGGGTCTTCGCCATTTGTCTCAATGCCACCAACATTACCTTTAAGAAAAGTGATTTTTAGTTATGGAAAATGTTGATAGAAAGAAAAAAAACAGAGAAGAGAAAATAAAAATAGAAAAAAGTAAAGTATAGAAAAAGAAAAAACTAAGAATATAACAAACAATCGCATTTGTATTCGTCCCAACACAAGCAACAAAGAATATATTCACATTGAAACTATTTAATTTTTGCATCTGGCGAAAAAATAAGAAAATCTTCAATGAATAATGTGACCACCAAATCAATTATTGTTGTGATGAAACAATGAAAATTATTAATGGTTTGCAACTTCAGATAGTGATTTCTCGAACATTGTTCGAATTGACGAGATAAAGTGTATTTAATCTGATTACTATCCGCGTTCAATTTTATGTTATGTCAATAGTGTAGATTGACATTTTTGCAAAAAAATGAAACATTCAGCACAGATGCGAGATGTAGACGATTTTGATAAAAACATTACCAGCACTGAACAGTGCACATCATATGATAGTAATAGATGGTAAATGCATTAGATCACTACATAAATATCTAAAGTGGGCATGCGCAATTATGAACGCTAGATTCAATCGCTCCTGTACCGAGTCTAGGAAGCATGTAGCACATGTAGGCTTGCTACAACTGTGCACTAGGGATAAAAGCTAGAAACCAGCAGACTAAGAAAATCAAAAATACATGTACAGGTGTAAACAGCAATATGATGGAATAGCCAAGTGCAGAAGTAGTTAAATATCAGTCGTTGTCTACTCGTGCCTCTGTATTAACAACCCAACTTAGCAATTTTCAAATGAACATGGTGATCAAATGACCACGTTATGTAAGGTAATCGCTTTATTATCGCCTTCGTGGTAACATGACGGGGGATCACAATGAGAATCCTAGAATTTTACTAAGGGTTTGAAGTGGAAGAATTCCCTCTGGCTAGGTCTTCGCCAGTCCATCAGAGCAGACACACAACCCTCCGACTGTACGAACAGGATGATCACAGTTCTGTAGTTCTCCATTACATCGTCAAAATCAGCTCAACCGATGTTCGCTAACAGAATTTTTATTTTGATTAATTTCTTGATATTCATAACTTGGTGACTTGAAACTAACGTGAAATCGAGAAGTCGATAAATCAATCGCCAACGTGCTGCTAAGAACTTCGAATGACATTTATTTATTAACTATTGCATTTTGTCATTCATGACATTGAAGGTAATGGGGCTCTAAGATCGGCAATTGGCAAAATCACATCCAATTGCACTATGATGCACCCCTTGTCAAATATAAATCAATAAAGTGTGATTGTGAGTGTGGACAAGAAAAAAGAATACAATTATATACAGCTAAAGCTTGCACCGTTTCATAGAACAACATGGCTTATTGATCATGTTTTCTAAAAGTTATATTTAATCATTTGATATATCTTCTAGTTCCCAGGTAACACTAAATTATTCATTGATCAGATAAATACCATTGATTTATAGATGCATGCAATAAATTAAAAGGTCACAGGTCCCTTCGATCCGCTGCGTCCATTCACCCTACGGCATCCATCCATTGTAAAATAAATCGATTTTTTTTCACTCCAACGTTTTTCACATCAAGGTTATTATGTCATGTTTTCCAAGATGGAAAAATACTCCTACAATTTTTGACTTCAGATATTCACTTCCGCTAGAAATCGATATCTTCATCCGATTTTGCATTTTTTTCACCACATAGTATCTTGTTTTACATGGTATTTTTCAAATTACATCACTATCTTTAAAAAGAATACACTATGACTCAATTGCGAGTAAATGGTTCTCACAATGGCAAGTGTGAAGCGAAGTTGCAAGAAACCATGTTAATCACAACAGAAAAAGTAAATCATTTGAGATTATTGACTTGGAAAAACGGACTATCGATGGGAATCAAACCGCTACGTGGACCTCAATGAGGCGTTCTACTTAAGCTGGAAACAATAGGCCGAATCGTATATGTGCCCACAAATGATGCGTGGCTGTGACATAATACTCTCAACTAATTCACTCTCAGAACATATCTGAACCCAGAAAAAACGACAAAAAAGGCCAGAGAATTATTATTTTACTTCACAGATAAGATAACAGAGGGTACTGTGCCCCCGAGTTTGGTTTATATCTACGGTCAAAAGAATATTCCATCTACACATTTATTCTGCTCTTTGTGAAGATCAAAGTATTTACGAGAGCCAGTAAAAGTTCACTGTCAATATACACTGCAAATATTCAATATTTTGGTATAACGCCTTAATCATAAGCTATGTTCAAAAAATCCTTATTTTCATAATTCATGATTAAGGCACATGCTGAAATATTGAATATTTATTGACAGTTAACTTTTATTGGTGTTCGTCAATCTTTATTTACTTTTACATTATCAGCACAACCAGATGTTTGTGACAAGAGAGTGTCTAAGTGCCAAAGCCATGCAGCAGAGGTAAACAAAAACTCAATTAGATTGTGTTTTTCTAATATCCGAAAAAGTTAATTGCTCTTGAAGTTCGTCCGATCTATCTGTGCAGATGTAGCACATGTGAGCCATTTCATCTGGGTTGGTTGTATACAGATTCTGATGGCAATAAACTTAATGAGATAATGTGATGTGGCTACCTGCATTTCTTCCTTTGGACAAAACCAATTTCGCCAACCAGAGAAAACATCGAAATTTCACAATTTTAACAATTTCTTTCCATTAATAATATCAATCTCTAAAAGACTGCTCCAAGCAGTGTTTCAAAACTTAGCTAGCGTACTTGACAAGAAATGAATGTAGTATCCGATGAACTTTTAATTCAGCCCCAATTCGCCCCAATTTTTTTCTATCAGATTGCTGCATTTCCTCCTTAGAAAGACAAATCTACTACTTGCATGATAGTCATCAGGGTTGCTGTGGAAGAAACTAAATGACTTCCATTTCCACAGAAAATATGGACATTTCTATGGATTCTTCCATGGAAATTATAATCGAACTTAATTTATGTTTACATTTCCATCATCCGAAACAGGGGTGGTGCTACGGGGGGGTCCTGGGGGGCACATGCCCCCCCCAAGAAAATTATTGGACCCCCGTCGGTAGGGCCACTGTCGGCAGTCGGCCTCCAGCACCTATATTTTGCATTACAATAATAGAGAGTACAGTTACAAATCGTTGCATTAGATATTGACTTGGATTGCTAGCCAAGTCAGCAACATTTACTACAAGCATTTTTGTTTACAGCGTTATCTCTTTATCCTGTTGAGCGGTAGCAAGATTGTATAGGGAAGAGATTTTCTCTGTGTCGAGTTTTTGGTTATTTGATAATTGTTGACACGTGCACAGCCATAATAGATCATTAAACACAAGATAAAAGTTTGTTTTTGTCTTTTTAAGGTTCGGTATCACATTTCTGAGATCTTATTCTGAGACATTACTTCAATGAATAATTAGAACAGCTGAAAATATGAAGGAGCAATTGTCATTTTTGATGATTTTGCCGTGTTCAGAATATACGAGCGTATTTTATCTAATAGATTCGCTACCTATGAACATGTAGCATTATAACTGATTTCACAGTGAATTTTTTGAATGATGAGGATGAGATAAGATAATAGATAAACGATTTTCTGCTAGAGATTTCTACCTGCTAATACAATCAATCACATATCGTCTGATCTTGAGAGACAAGGAGCTAATTCAGATTTTCGGTAGTGGTGTGATCGATCAAATTTTGCGCGAGCGCAGCGAGCGTGCTTAGACCATATCGTGAGAAATCTTGATATTTTACCAATGAGATGGTGCAAATATGTTTACAGTCATGTGATTTTGCTTTCATTTGGAATGTATAAAGGAAAACGAAACGCCACATCTGCACCATTTCTGAAGTCCGCACGACTGATTTCAACAGTTAGTAGAACGCCTGTTGTTCGCGTTGTCGAATAGTTCAAACGGTAAGTCGATCTGCTAAACAGAATGTCAAATTAAGAATTGATGCTTTACTTTCAAAGTCAGTGGTACAGTAAGGTATGGAGTAACCTCATCAGCGGCTCTATTGCCTGGTCGCTGCGTCGTTTCTGGAAGCAGTTCCGACTAACTTCGACTGACGTGTCCCGGCCTTCGCTACTGGGACATCATCCCAGGTGGTCTGACTTTGGCGAGAATGTGGAATTTTTCCGCTGAGTGAAGCAGTCGAAGGAAAAACGAAGGCATAGATGTACCACTGACTTTGGCCATGAGAAGTAGGGACACCCCAGTGGACGGCTGGCCACCACATACAGCAGTGTTAAATAGAAATTAAGATTTCCTCCCCTACTTCGTTTGAATGAACCTGTCTGGTGTAGTGTCGAAAGCAACAACTTTGACAATCTGAGAGGGACTGGTCTGAGAGTGGAGACGGAAGTTTAAAATTGCAATCGATTCGCCAGCAGCTTTCAAACATGAGATCTTGGCAAGTCACATCTTGGAAGTTAAGATAGGCTTTAATAATTACAAATATACTTTGAAAGTACTCTAGAAAAATTTGCATCTTTTCGACTGAAAATCCCTTTTACTATTGCGAAATACAGAAGTCACATACATTCAGATATACATGCAGTGTAACTTACAGATGGGTAGTCATATAACCGTTGCATCTGTGTTGGCAAATAGTCTGCATCCCATGCAGTCACATGGTCAGTCATACAAAATGCTTTGTAGTTAAGCGCAAGGTTGTAGTTCCTATAGTCATAATAATACAGTATACATAATTTGCATGCAATTGGACATAAATGCACATTTAGTATGCCTATATCTAAATTTAACTTGTTATATAATCGAAATATTTCTAATTCAATTTGTAAGAGTCTAGATAATGAGGTTAAACTTCGTCCAAATTCAACTTAACCAGGCCAAGGAGTTATGAAACAAATCAAGCAGATGAGCTTTGTGATGCTTGTGGTCTAAAAAAAATAAGCACAAGAAAAAGAATAAGAAAAAATCGAAATGCTTAAAAGACAGTGTAGTTATGTCTTCATTAGGATCCTCTTCCATTATTGATTTCTGCACACAAGTATTTTATCTGATAATTGATCTTGGCATGAACGAGTTGAACCGATGATTTAACCAGGAAAATAAGGTTATCATGAAAGGTATATCGGCACTGACCCCTGGAAGCAAATATTTTTTAAAGTAGGATTAAAGTTCGTATCTCTCTGGCTGTCGTACGCCGGGCATAGTATGCTAGCTGGCTTGCAGGTTTCTCTGGTGGATTTTTGGATCTTACTTATACTGTCGGAATCCCTGTTGTCTTGTGGTCACCTTGGAGCCATTCACTTGCCCAAAATCCTGATATTTTTCAATATATTCTCAAAATTCAGTCTCACGATATTGATTGGTACTCATCATCAGAAATGTCCAGGAAGAATAGCGACATCAATGTTGTGCACAATGTACAGTGTGGTGCCTGTCAGCTATCTATTGATGGTGAATCTATTGTCTGCAACATGTGCAGGAATGCTTACCATCTTCGGAAGGAATGCTCTTCGATTACTACCAGCATTGGAAGAACAATAATGAATTCGGAAAACGTCAGCTATTCATGCAATGTCTGCAAATCAATAAATGTCTACAACATGTTTTCTCGTTTTGCAAAGATGGAGCAAGATACTAAAGGAGATTCGTGAGCAGCTGCTGTCTTCATTCAAGGATGATATAGTGAACATTGTACAAGGACTATCACGGATACAATATGAAAGCAGGAAAAGAGAGAACAATTTAATTATCTTTGGAGTTGATGACAGCGACACAGACGACGACAAATAATGGCGAAGAGCAATCCGATGAAGGCTTGATGAACTACTCACCAAGTTATCTGTTCGGAAGTCTAATGTTCAATCCTTTTCTCGATATTGGCAAGCGTCGTGGACGTCCTAGACCGATTAAGTTGCAATTTTTCAACGCTTGATCAAAGCGGAATTTCATGAGCAATGCTTGGAAGCTCAAGTCGATCAACCAAAGAAATGGCAGCAGAATTACTTTCGTCCATGATATGATCCCAAAATGCAGCAAGACATGGATAGAGCGGCTGGTGGAGGAGTTGAAATCGAGGAAGGCTAATGGTGAAAGCATCTATATAAAGAATGGCAAAATTTTGAAAAAAAGCCCATGGCTTGACTAAAAGACATTCCTTTACCTTCTATGTGCTATTTCAACGCAAGGTCAATTTTCAACAAAATGGACGAAATCTCTACGCTAGCTATCAAGTACTCACCTGATTTCATCCTGGTTACTGAATCTTGGTGTACTGACTCAATATGTGATTCTTCAGTTTCATTACCAGGCTACTCTCTATACAGAGCTGATCGTACTTCTGGTAAACAGGGTGGTGGCCTTTGTTGCTGGACTAAATCTTCGTTTGCCTGTTCTCTGTTGTTGTTGTGATTCAAAGCTAATTGATGTCGAGTTCATGGTGCTATTATCAAATTTCAAGAATTTTCCATGCATCCTGGTCCTTATCTATTTTCCGCATGGTGGATCCTTGCACTTTCATTCTAGAGTAAATTTGAGTGACCACGTTGGTGTCTTCCAGTTGACAATTTTCTTATAAAGATTTTCCGGAGAATTCCTGTCTTTGTAGCTGGGGACTTCAACGGCGTCTGATCCTTCAATATTTGAGTACAAGCTTCAACATTGACAATGTGATATTTCCGAGCCTACAAGAGGAAGTAGCATACTAGACCTATATTGCTCCCAACTGAGTATGTCAACTTGTACTCTAAACCTTCTGTTCTCCACTCCAATTGCGCCACAGTGATCACAGAGTGAGTTTTATTGAAACCGTTACAAATTTTGAATTTTCATTCTTCTCATATTCGAGTCATTGATTTTCGAGGATCCTTTCTTGATCATGTGAAATCCCATCTCTCCAAATTTGATTGGAACCATTGTCATTCAAAGCTCCAATATTAATCTGGCATGTGACATCTTTTACGACATCTTGCGTTCGGCAATTGCGCTACTACCCACAAGTGTCATAACCAAAAAGCATTCCAACAAGCCTTGGATTACCAATGTCATCAACGTGGCCATAAACAAAAGATATAAGGCATATCGCGATAAAAATTGGTCATTGTATCACCACTATCGAGAAAAAGTGGAAAAAAAGCGAACTGATTATATAAATCCAAAAAGACATTGGAGTGACAATTTCTTGACTTCGCATTCTATCTGGGATGTGCACAAAATTGTTTTGAACGAGAACAAAAATGACAAAAATTGGCTGCCGCAGTGTGATTAGTCCAAAGAAGCAAAATTTGAGATTATCAATGACATCAATCATCAATTTTTCTAGGATGAATTTGTGAATGATCCTAATTGATGTCCTGCCCGTTTTCATTTACTCAGCCTTTCAAAATTTCTGTGCCTGAAGTTGAGGACTGATTGGCTAAAGTTCAAATCCTAAATCTTCTCCAGGATCTGATTATAATTCCATCCGTCGCTTGGTCTACAAGTTGTCCTCCGTCATATCGACTTGCGCCGTATGAACCACTCTTTATCAACAAGTTGCTTGGAAAATGCGGATTTGGCCTATTTTGGAAGAAAAAGGGCAAATATTATACCACTCCACTAAGTCAAGTCCACCGTAGAATCAGCAACCTGCGTCCAATATCCATACCTTTTCCGATGCCAGAAAGGATCTTCGAAAAATTCCTCCTAAAAAGATATTCCGACAGTCACTTCACTGATCGCTATGATTATATATGGCAGTTTGGCGTTCTGCAGAGGGAGGCTCAACAAGCACACAACACCACCAAAACACCAAAAAAGAACAAAACAACACAAACATAAATGAGACATCAACAAAAAAAACTACAAACAAACATCACAAAAACAAAAATAATAGCAAAAAGCACAAAAAAAATACAACAAACAACCAGATCTAACCAAACAAACCAACCAAAAAACTGTGCATTTAATAAATGTTGAAGATTAATGTCACCAAGTCAATTCAAGAAGAAAGACACTATAGGATGCCATCTATGCTATTCTATGTCCATCATCTCTCCTATCCATTGATTTGGCCAAAGTATTTGATCCGACTTTCGCACAATATCCTTTTGCACAAAATGATCGATGCCGAATTTGACAACATTATTTGGGATTGCCCTTCATGCGGGAATACCTTTGCTCTCCGAACACAATGTGTACGCTGGAAAGAAGATCGAGGCAGCCATTATTCCCTGTGATTAAGGCATTCCCTCAGGGCTTCCTCGTTATGTGGCTCTCATACGCGTTTTTTGGATTTTTCCATTGCCAGCCTTCAGTTATGCAATAATGATGACAATGCTGTTGACGAAGTAACGGCCCGATGAGATGTCTTATTGATTGGCCAAAAGTTAAGAATACAGATTTTATGCAGCAGGATTGCCAGCTGCTAATCAAGAGATCTTGAAGTGGACTGAGGCGAATATGATGAAAGACAAAGGAAGAGAAATTGCCAACAATTCCTTTGTCGCAAATTCACAACATCATGATTTTTTCCAAGTTCATCATAGCACGGAATTCCTTTAAAGAAAACACTCAAGTTTCTCGGTGTAAACTTTTGATGAGGAAGATTAAATTGGGAACTTCCATGTTGACCCAGTATCACAAAAAAAGTACATCGTCGCGGTTATCAGTTTTATAGACGTCTTAAACCATTCCCACCACCTTCGTCAAAGAACGAGCTCGTAATTGTGTACAACTGCAGTATAAAGAAGCGTGCTAGAAAGAATGCAACACCAGTCCTGTTCCCAACATCAGGTGCAGTTATTCTTCCTCGCATCGGATAGAACATTGTCCAGAACAGGACCCATAGAATAGTTTGTGGATCTTCTGACTGTCAATGTGGACATTTTCTTCCTCTAGAATATCGTCGACTCATGTTGTCTACCAAGCTGTTCAAATCGTTTATCAGTGACCACTCTCATCCGCTTCACCATCTTTCTCCGGACATCAACCCGAACTCCAGATCTCTTCGAATGCCTGAATGCTCTTCAAAAATGAGACAAAATTCATTCATTGTGGCCATGATACGCGCATTTAACCGAGGATTGTGCTCAATTTAGTGCGACTTTTTGTATTTGTTACCGGTATTGACTTTTTGACTTATGTAACTGAAATTTTTTTATGTCGGCCTCACGATTTTCAGTGTTGAGGCTTGTTTAAAATATACGATTATTATTATCATCCGACCCTTCGGAGAAATTTGCAATGCTCAACAAGACGATCTTGATATTGAGGTAAAAAGTATGATATGATTACTATCAAGAAAAAAGGACGGCATTGATCATTGTCCTTAGTGTCATTTTCTCTAATTATGTATAAAATAGTATCACGAATAGCAATTACTTTTGTAGACCTATCTCATTTCAGTTTTTGCTCGTATCTTTTGTAAATGTAGGCACAATACTGATTTAAACGAAGTTATAACTTGCAAGCTCTATGCATTTGCTTTTGTACATAAATGATATTGTTTCTTGGAAAATCGTGTCCCAACACGTTTAGGAAAAGTACATGTACATCCCATGTCTTTCGAAGTTACTATGACCATTATTGGAGCGGCAGTTCCTTGTCCTCACCATTTTACATAAAAAAATTCTAATATTTTCTCTATATAACCCTTTTTCTCAAATTAAATTTGGAAAACAAATGCAATAAAGTTTCCTACATAGGCTCTGATTATTTGAGTTGCATGCATCAGTAACATTAAATCGGATTGACATAGTTTGAATAGCTTTTATGTGTAGTCGAGAACTCCCTAGAAAATAGAGTGCATGATAAAAAAAAAAAGAAATCAGGTCATCATCACGCACGCTACCATGAGTCAAAGCATCCTCGTATTTATACAACACGTAGCGTTTAGCAACGGAAGAATGCTGTTCAGTTCATAAGCTACTTGATTTACGAATTTTAATTGTTCCCGCAAGTAGAAATTTAACAAACCGGTACAAAACTTGCTACCTGCTCACGTTATGCAATGTACACGAGCCCAACAGGCATTTAGTTTCAAAAATTCTCAAAGTATAACTATCCATGCATGTAAAGTAAGAATTCTGAAAGAAAATCACTAAGATAAGTACTCGATATTAATAAGTTAAAGAAATCTCAGATATAGGAACACGATTTTCGGTGGACAGATTAACATGTAAAGTTGTCTGAAAGAAGAAATCGGACATATGTGTAGGTGCATAACAAAGTGTGCATCGATTGCACAATTTTTCGTGTGTGCAAAAATTGCACATTTACAACTCAATTACACAATTGACATGTGCATGTATAGCCCACAAGTAGGCATAGCTGTTCATAGATTACAAGAATTAGCCAGTATAGCCTGTCGGCACCTCGGTTAAAACCGTCGGCACAACGCTTCCATGGACCCCCCAGCTCTAGGACCCTGGCGCCACCACTGATCCGAAATGTTGATCAAATTTAGTCTAATCAGTAGTTTTTTCACTGGTAAGGACATTAAATTTTTCACTGGCATACATTCACATCGTTGCATTCGGCTGACAAGTCTAGCTCTGACAGTTTTGGACATTTTCCGAACTACATACATGCACACACAGGTCTTTTCATCAATTTATTTATTGTGGATATCATGTTATTGTTAAAAGACATTATAAAAACATATTGTATTTTGTATTTTGATCATTTAACGACTAACAAGTGTCTTGGAGATGAAGAAGCCTTCCAGTACGACAGCGAATTTTATAACATGCAACGTGCGAGTTAGCTAGTAAACCCATATAATCTTCAGCAATGCTACTTGCGAAGTCTGTGAAGTTCTGAATTCGAGAGCGAATATTTATTGAACAATTGGCCGTTTAACTACTCACCGTTTATTTTATAAGGTCATCCCGTTGATAGTTAGCGAATCACAGCTCAAGGAGACTTCCTCTGCTTAATTAAGCGAACACGGGGCCACTTTTCTGTCGATCAATCGATGAAGAATTACGAGACGAACCTTCAGGCATCGGGGCAGTAGTGTGCGAGTGTGTAAGCGGCCTACACGCACGCATGGCCGCGTTTTTTCAACACAACCAACAATACCAAAGCACAGCACCTACCTCTTGACACATCCGCCGGCCGTGTTTCATCAGAATGTCGTTACCCTGCTGTCTCGCTTCGTTGTCAAGGAACCTGAACAACAATACGGTTCTATAACTGCGTCATGGGTAATCCCCTAATAAAGAATTATGCATGGTTTTGATAAAGCGTATGCATTAGTTTATTACTTAATATGTGTGGCGGAGATTCACAAATTTGGCGCCATCCGACATCATTCATATTTAAGCATAATTACAATTCTCCAACTAATACTTCATTGTTGACTGATTGACAATTCAGGTGATATTTCCCACATGATTATTCAAGATCATGCAAAAGACATTTCAAACAATGTGTTTTTTTTGGGGTCGGTTGACCTGAACTGAAGACCGAGCATGAGAACGATTTGCATCGTTCCGCACCGTACCAGGTATCGTAGATGTTAATGCGCATTGACTGACAGACTATCGGCACTTCCGCAGATCAGGTCCCTAAATCCCCCTTATCACAGAAATTGGGGGCCCTCGCCTAAGGAGAAAGAAAACAATTAAAAGCATGTTCATGTTTTAATCAGAATTTAAAAACATAGCATGAGATGAGGTGAAACGAAGCTATTATCTTTCAAGCAGGGGGCTGACAAAAATTAATTGACTCAATTAATTAATAGATTGAGCCATCTTCAAAAATTCATAGCGTTATATATCCATATGGATACGTTGCAGGTTTATAATTCCTTCAACTCAATTAATTGATTAATCTTTGCCCCCCCCAATAATTCCAATTTATTTTAATTATTCACAATTAAAAAACGATATATTTGCGATTATGTAGTTGTACATATAATATCGTGCCCACACAGTCGAACATATGGATATTCTGTAAAGCCTACTCGATTTAAAACGAATAAATATTGACTATAGCCCAATGCCAAAGCGTGTTTTTGATAAACTATGACAATTTTATTTAAACTTTGATTTAAAATTCTCTAAATTATAACTTCTCTTCGATAAAGTCAAATTGTGCAGTTATATCATCGCAATGTCAAACAGTGCTCAGTGTATGATACCAAAAAAAATATTGCGCGTGAAGAATAGAGAGAAATGTAAATTTTAAATTATCATCCCATTTCTTAATTTTATTAATCATACATTTGCATGTTTTTCATAAAATTTGTTCAAACGAAAATAAGTGATGCAAAAAGGCATGCGCCGCAGATTCGATTCTTAAGTGTTTTAAATCACGCTTCCATTTTTTAGATCAATGTGCTATAGAACTAACGCTCTGAGTATTTATCATTAAGTGTCCAGTCATTAGAAAATCTGCCTTAATTCGGCAATGATAAAATTAATTGCAATTAATTAACTTGCATTAATTTAACTTAAACTCATGTATCCATTAAATTAATTGATGTTAGCAAAAAAAATGAGAGCTATTGAATTGCAATTAATTTTATCCAACCCTAGATTCCAAATTTTTCTGATGCCTGCAAATTATGCAACTTCTCAACTGCGCAAAAATGAAATCTATCAATAGTCTGGCGACATATAGAATGCTTCATGCTTTTTCAATTTTCGCTCTGTCTTTCCGACACACAATCTACGTGTTTGTTGTGTCATTGACAATCACATCGAAATCAGTCCGATCCTATTTCGCTCTACGTGCAGTCTACAACCTTTCAATCTTGTAGGGACCCGGCACTCCTGTGATAAATTGGCCTCCAGGTGAATTCTGTTAGGGTACCCCAGATTCGGTAAAGAGTCTAGGGGTACTCTGAGTCATCCGTGGGGGCAGATTCGGGTCCTCTCGCGATTTCTTCAATCTAAATTACCAAAACAAGGCTTCCGGAAAATTTATTGGAAGTGTCCCTCAATCACAAATTAATTGAAGCGTTAGATTTTCATACATTTCACAATCTGCAATTCACTTTTTTGGTAGGTTTAAAGTAAAATCAATATTTCCAGTTTATTTAAATCATTTACACTGTCATCAATATTAAGCCTACTTGTCTATTACGTCCTTTACAGAAGTGCTTTACTATTAAGTGTGTGTACCACGAGCGGGCCCAGCCTAGACGGGCCAAGCCGACACGGGACCGGGCCGGAAAAAATTTCTGTAAAACACCCGAGCCGATATTATCTCATATGAAATCAGAAATCTTCCTCATTTGATCATTTGAATGTTTCTGAGGCATTTTCACAGATTGACTTATCAGTATCGTGAAATAATAAGAAATATATATCCGGCATACGACAATCGTTAAATATGCCTTTCTCAACCAGAAACAACAATCGATAGATGATTAGCAAGTAGTAATTCTCCGGAAACTTGTTCAGAAGAACTTAGTTCGATCAAACTTAGTTTGACCTTTGACTCAATCACCTCACTTTTCATATAGGCTTTCTGTCTTCAGTGCAATTCGTTTTCCACACTCTAGCCTAAATATAACTTACAACAATGGCAGCTTTCGGAACATCAAATGAAATCCTATTTATCTGTGATAGACAAACGTGTTATACATGTAGAATGTTTGAAACAGATGAAAATTCACTGTGTGTCTAAAAATTCATCTTGCTGCTAAACACTTATCAATGTAATTGCAGATGGTAGTAGGCCCTAAAGCATTCGATCATACAATCAAGAATAAAATGATTCTCAAGGCGATTCTCTCACCCGGGACCTGGTACAAATTTCATCCGGAGCGGGCTCGGACCTAATATTTTGGAGTCGATGCGGGCCGACCTGAGGGTATGCGGGTCGTTGGTTCCTGGGGTCGCGAATTGTTTATTGCATTGAAATAATTTCCTTTTTCAAAGCAATCATCTTGTTTAGCTGTAAAAATTCTATAGCTCTACTTACTCTGAATTTCAATACTGTCGCATTATTTGATACGTGAATTGAGAGATGGCTTTTAATTGTTACTCTTTATTTTATATATTATTTCTTTATTGGAATTGTAATCGTTATTGATTCTTTATCCTCAAATTTCACTTTGCAATTATAATTTTTATTAACTAAATTCATTATAGTCATTATTCAAAATTCAAAAAGGTTTATTGCCAAGAAATTGGACAAACTCATGTTAAAAAAAGAGTGAAATAGCAAAAAATGCACGTAACAGCTTGGAAATCACCATGGAGGAGTGCTCTGTCAGCAGAACAATTTATAAAATGGAAGGAGAGGAGATAAGTAGATGTCACATAGTCATGTATATGTATGATTTTGTCAATTGTTTATCAAATATTTGTAGTACTGGGTATAATTTCTGTTGAGTATACATCCCTTTTCATCAGGCGCCCCAATTATTTTATTAAAATATTGATGACCTGCATTTACAATTATGACTGCAATTATCTGCAAGCGCGTTGGCGCTTTTGCCCCCTCAAGCGGTTTAGGCCTTTATGTATTTAAAAGAAATCGTGGAAATATGTGAAAAATTGCGGTTCGGCGATCACTGGTGATTCAAGATCCATATAAAAGCTTCATCTTCCGAGTGGGGAGGGAATAATTTGATTAACTGAACAAGCGTCAACTAGTCAATCATTACAATATTAGGATCATACAAATAACACAATTTGAGAGTATCCACAAGCATATTCTGCAATATAATTATTGCGAACTCTTCTTTAAACAGTTAAAAACGATTTCCGTCAACTTATACATGTGCATGTAGTTCAGACCCTACTTTACTTATGATTTATTTCAGAATCCTATAGGCCAAATCTATCCTGTATGAATTTTGGAAACATTGTGTACAGCCTATCTATTGCAAAATCATTCCAGATCTTGAATAATTACACTACATGGGATAGTCTATTATAACATGTGGAGCAATGAGTAATGGTTTTCAATGCAACCTGCGGGCTTACTACTCGAACATTTGACATTGGATCATGGATAATTATTTAACTTAACAGCGCGTGATAAATTTTGATTGACGTTGAACAGGGACACTCACTGAAATGAAAATTGATGACAAGTTTGTCGAGCTCATCATTCCAGACTCTTATACGTCAGCTCGCTGTCATCGATGTAAACTCAAAAGACATGAATACAAACTGTAGTGGAGAGAGTTCTCAATTGACGTCGCAAATCACTAGAGTTCCCTCACAAGTGAAGAAGTAAATATCACTTCATTGAATCACTTTAAATCAAGTTTGCACGCCGAAGACAAAACATTTCGTGACATCAGCATTCAGTCAGTGATCAAATTGTTCATCTCAGAACTTCAAAGGATGGAAAAACTTTTATTATATTGGAATTTAGAATTTGATGACCGCTTAAAGCCCTCTTGTGGAGGCGAGATGTAAATATACCTGCATATTATCATTGTATCAATGTTATTATTATATCGGTGCCCATTTAGGACATTATTTCGATTGACGAAATATTCCCTGCTTAGCCATATGATTCAATGTGGGAAGGCAGGGCAACCGTTAGATATTCGGTAAAGTGAAAAGGCACTCTAGTTATAGACCGATGCATTTCGCCGGTGTCCTACCGGCATGTTCACGGAATGAAATTGACATGACGAGAAAATGTACATGACACTGTGAGTATTTATCAAGTCAAACGTGACAAACAGATGTGAAAAACACTAAAGATGCAATCTTAGAGAGTAAAAAGGGGTCATTATATGTTACTTAATCATTGTAGAAGTAATGCGAAGGAAAGAAACATCTAAAAGAGTAGTGTAAAAACGAGTCATAGAATGTTCGTCCAAGCAGATCCAATATTGACCTCAATCTTGTTGACGCTGGAGTGCTTCTTGGACCACAGGGCTTCCTTGATCCTTCTTTTCTTTAAGTGTCGCTCCCTGTCTATCACCTCACACCCTGACCAATCAATCTCATGGTCACTTTGTAGAACATGATGAGCTACCTCCGAATTAGGAGAGATTATTTTTACATTACGCTTATGTTCTTTGAGTCTGTCGTCTACTGTCCGGGAGCTCTCGCCAACCTAATTCCATGAGCACGCTGCATCACCACATTTGAGACGATAGACAACTCCAATATCCTTTGATTTGAGAGGCCGTTTTTTCACCAACAACCTTTTAAGTGTAGTTTTTGGCTTGAAGCATGTTCTTATGTCACCTATATTTAAACAGGAAGTCATGCCATCATCCCAGTATGTTCCGGGGTCTCATCAAAACAATGGTACACAGAGCTCATTCTATCTGCTCACCCGAATACTTGAACCAAGAGTTAGCGATGTTAGATCGTATATTTCGCGCTAATGGCTTCTCCCATCGTGAAACTAGACAAATCTTCGTCCACCCTGAAGAACAACTCAGTGATAAAAATGATGAATCATCACGTTTCTCCTGCATTGTGTGATTACCGTATATCCCTAGATTATCGGAGTCCATATCAACTATTCTCAGAAAGTTAGACATAAGAACATGCTTCAAGCCAAAAACTACACTTAAAAGGTTGTTGGTGAAAAAACGGCCTTTATTTCCTTCACATTACTTCTACAATGATTAAGTAACATATAATGACCCCTTTTTACTCTCTAAGATTGCATCTTTAGTGTTTTTCACATCTGTTTGTCACGTTTGACTTGATAAATACTCACAGTGTCATGAACTCGTACATTTTCTCGTCATGTCAATTTCATTCCGTGAACATGCCGGTAGGACACCGGCGAAATGCATCGGTCTATAACTAGAGTGCCTTTTCACTTTACCGAATATCTAGCGGTTGCCCTGCCTTCCCCCATTGAATCATTATTTCGATTGTCTGTTTTTACTTTGATTGTATTTGATAGACTTCGAAAGTGGAGTTAACATTACATTGATTGCAAAGTAGGTTCCAACCCTGATGTGTACACAATGTCGGTACACAATGTACACAATACGCTTCACTTAGTTCAAGGAGATAATTATATTTTTAGAAAGATTTATTTGAGAAACATCAAATGCATTCTGTTGATTATATTTCAGATTCTGATACATCACGAAATGCAAGAGTTTCTGAGTTGCTAAAATTGTATTCTAATAATTACTTTGAGGGATCGACCTATTAATCATCTAATGTGCGGTATCTTTGTGAAAATCATAAGATGCAGTTTTCGTTATTCATTGCGTGCACTATTATGCTTCATTTTTAAATAAGGCATTAAACCTTAATCGTTCCATTTTCAGCCAGAATACCACAATAATTTGCTTTAATACTCGTATTAAGATTCCAATATCAATGTGTCACATCTAATCGTACTGTTATCAAATCATGATTTTATATCAACAATTGTCAGATTTTCATGTTTATTACAGAAGTTAGTCAGCTTAATATCTGAAACTGTAAGTGTGGAATGAATGGAATTATGAATTTAGTGTTGAGAAGCACTTAGGTCCTAGAAATCCGTAAAACAATAAACTTCAACGGCACCAAATATTTATTACAGTTTCGCTAGCTTTCGGCTGTTCGCTTCAATCATGCACATAAAGTGATGAGCAAAGAGGATCAAAACAGAATTGGGAAGGTGCTAAGGTGTGCACTTTTACAATAATTCATCAGTTTTAAAGAGTGCATGCTGTTTATGTATACCACCACTCAAGTATGAATCTCCTTCGGCAGCTCGCACGACTGAAATAAGCATCTGGTGTCCGTTAAAATTGATCTTTTTTACTCATTTCTAAAATTTGAATCCGTGGACAAGGAGAGTCACCTTTTCATTCATTAATGTATTAATGTTCAATCTTGGTACCACACAAAGTATTGACAAGCTTTGGATGTCAGAATCAGTGAAGGAAGTGCTGCGAATATCACTTTAGTAAATTTTTAAAAATTAAATAACCACACCTGAGATTATTTTTGACCAAGCTGTTAATCGCTTTAATCTGCTCTAGCGTGCTGAAAACACCATTTTTATTTATCTACAAGCAGATAGACATTTACTGCCTGACTTCCTGTACGTGCTTCAAAACGGGCGAACGTCCCGAAAGCTCGCGAATTAACAGACAAATGAGTGAATAACAGATAATTTCAAAAAACGTTTGGGAAAGCTAGGGATACACTTTCAATTGGAACGAATTGGAACACATGAAAAAGAGGGCGTGCAGTCAACCAAAAAATAATTCTAGTTTAGGAAGGGGAGGGGAATGAAGTATTGATTCCTTATTCTTGGATTTTCTACAGCTGCTTTGAAATAATAACCTCAAATAAAATAACAATGAAGTGCTTTCCATATGAATTACGTTAAAAACTGATGACAATTTCACCGTATGCAAATTTATTCATAACAATGCACCTAAATCAATACATGCAAACTATGAGCACTTTTTGGCAGACATCCAGCCTTAGCGCTTTCATCACAAATCTGCACATATTTTCGCGCAACTCCATTCAACACAATTGCATCGAGCAATGTAGAACACATAATCTTTTGATTTCAACATCTGTTCAAAAGTGTTATCATGGCTCCGATCGGTCATCTTTCTATGGAAATGTGCATGATATTCTTGTGATGAGTTTTCTAATATTGGGAACTACATGATACGCTGTTGTGTTATCTATCCTAGCTTCATTTTGATTTGTAACAGTGCTTTGTAATTATCTGTTTATCTGTCAATGATGTTTGCAAAGTACTCGTAGAAGTGGTACTTACATTCTCCTATTTTCCAAAATCATAAGATCTCGCCAAAGTTAGTCACATTGGGTTTAGAGTAGACTTGATCCGTCACTGAGTGACAGTACAACACGACTGAGAACTCTTACTTGAACCCTGGGATGAGCGATTGGTCCCTTGGACACTCAGTCAGAAAACAAGGTACAGCTGTGATCATGAACTTCGTGTGATTGTTGTCTCCAGACAAATGACGAGCAGTTGTCTAATTCTGAGGCTGTAAATGTTCAACAAGTCAGATATGAGGAGTTTTACACACTCAACGCTATGCGACGTTAGTGAGACTGCCCGAAGGAGCAAAAGAAGATCGTTGAAGATGCAACACTTCCGGGTGTCAACAACAGAAATCTGGGGGGGGGGGGAGAATAGAAGTACCGTAGAAGTTTTGGAAAATTGTGTTAGAACCTTGGACATCTTGAGATCTTATCTACACGATCTTCAGAAGGTCAATCCAAACTTCAAAAATAAATTCCCGAATGGCAATGCATTTTTGAGAAGTACACATGTAGCAGATCTTCAGAAGCTGTGTCCAGAACATCCTCATTAAGTTTTTTTTCAAAAAATTATAGATATCGATTTGCAGATATCTGCGTATTTATACTACTAACCATAAAAATTCGATTTCTGTATTTCATTGTAGAAAGAGTGTCACAACAGAACAATCATGCTTCTTATATAGTTATAGATCTTTGAAAAGCATTCGCAGCCTTTTTCTGCAATACCGTACTGTAGGAGATAAGGTAATAGATAATAAGGTAGGATAAGATAAATTTATAGAGACAATAGAAATCATATCAAGTGCAGCTTGCAAGTCAATCAAATAGCAATAGAGGTATATATCCTATGCTGTGATACTCATCAAGTACCTAAAAACGGGTCTGATGTCAACACCTTCAATTGCTTTTCACTCTATGCCCGAAATACTGCGTTTCCAATGAGATTGAGCTCTCTTAATTGACTCCTGCAGTAATGAGCTACATAGCAAGTTTTCAATCCTCAAAAGACTCGGAGCAGACCTCATATAGAGATGAAGGTAAATGATTGTGTTAGTTGCCAAGATCTGTCAAATCTAGCTTTTCTGCATCGACTAAATTACAGTGGTGGGCAACCATGGGATAGAGGGCAACAAATAATAGCCCGCACGAGGACTCGCGAACCACCAATTTTACCATAGAAATATGTTTGTTCAAAATTCATTAACTGAGTACTTTTGAGCGTTATTTTAAGGACTTCTGTACTATACACACGGGTAGTACAGGGCATAGTTGTATTTGTAAATGTATGCATCAGTATTGTATCTAGCAAAATGCAACTGCATCTGCATTCTAAAATATGTGTAAATAATGAAATGTGAACAGATAAAACTGTACGGAGGTTTTTCTGTGTTATTTAATAATGGTAGCATGACTTTTATAGTAATGTGATAATTAGTTCATCGAAATATGACGTTCCATGACTACGGACTATAATCTAGATGTTTAGATAACGGTCTATACTACACAGGGATGCGGAGTCCTATCATTTTAATAGGACTCCGACTCCGGGGGTTGATAGGACTCCGACTCCAAGTGGCAATTATATAAAGCCTAGTTTTTTTAAAAAAATAGACTGGTGACCTACATTATAGATCACTATAGGCTTACCTGAGACTATTTCTTAATGACCATTGCTGCATCAAATACCAATTATTTCTGATAAAAGTTTATCAAATGTCGCTTTAAGTTGGATGCATGCGAATCGGCTCCTCCCATATTGCTGATGTGTGCTTCACACAGTTTTTCTCCAGTCTCTACCAGGAAGGAAAATCCCCATCCTTCTCCAAAAAATATGAGTACACTTTCGATTTTAAAATGCGCTTTGGAGGAGCCATTACACACGATTAACGGTAAGAGGTAATGTTCTCAAACCAACCAGTATTTCATTTTCGTCTCTGATGTGATTTGGTGCGTAAGTAGATAGCGGCTGTGAAGGCTTGTCTTCTCATCTGAATCACCGAGTGAAAGACAATCCTTTTTTCACTATCACTGTTCATTCCCTGAACTATTTCAAGCTTTGCATGCACTGCTGTCTCTGCACTTTTGTTTGAAGGAGAAAGTTGACAGCAAGACAGTGACAGCTATATGAACGAGAACAAATAATTTGTTTGTATTATATTTCGGGTCTAGTTATAGGCCAGAGTCCGGAGTCCCATCATTTGATAGGACTCCGACTCCGTATCCCTGATACTATATCTATCCGCCTGCATGCCGAAATAACATAAATAAAAACTGGTTAAACTACATGCACCTAGGTATACATAGGCCAGCGTCACCCAAACATAACCGGCTTTGGAAAACCATGAATAGGCTCTCCTAACGACACGCGGGCGATAATGTCATTCTAGTACAAAATTGGTCCATTATACAAATAAAATCCAGACAGGGTACTTGAAAGAAATGCTAGCTTATAAATTTCAAAAATCTTCATGCGGGTGGATTCCTTCATGCGTAGATTACTTTGTATTTACAGGTTAATTGCAACATCGCTCATTGGTGAAACATTCTCGACTAAGTACCGAACACCATGTGACTTAGCACTCACGCAGTTAATTGGCCATGACCTTCATACTGAGAAGATGTTCATAGCGAACGGAACATGATTTTAGTATTCGAATCAAAATTTTTGCGCCACCCTATTACTCATCGTCATAAGTTAATGCTTTTGCAAATTCTAAGAAGACCAACCTCACATAGGAAGCACCTTTAAAATGTCAAAATCGGAGTGGGCCATTTTCACATCATCGATTCAAATAACGTCCGCGGGCCACTTTGGACATGAGAATTGGTGGCGAGCCACCCAACATCGGTCGGCGGGCCACGCGTTGCCCACCACACTGTAAACTGCAATACCAAAGCTACTTACGAAACCGATGTACAAAAGGAGAATAACAAAATGTGCGAAAGCGCTATTGTTCGTGTTCATACACTACGAAACGATTGGCTTTCCTATTGGATTATAAAGATAATCCAATAGGAAAGCCAATTGCTTCATTGCTTCATTGCCAATTGCTTTCATAGTCAAAATCAGCCAGCTTTCGCACTCTACAGTTTACAGTACACTGGACTAAAATGATGCATGGAAAGATATCGTAGTTTTCTATGACATATCCGCATGCGCAGCTATGTTGCGAAGCCATGTTAATATCTGCAGACATTGATGCGAACTATGTAAGCAAGCCTACTCATTTGCACAATGCATTGATTGCAACTGACATATTAAGATCGATTTTACCATCTGTTACTTGATTTTTACTCAGAGCTGAAATAAACCTATGTACCCTGTTTATCATGTCTATTAGAAGATATTTTACCGCAGAAAAAGGTTACGAATGCTTTTCAAAGATCTCTAACTGCATACGAAGCATAATTGTTCTGTTGCGGCACTCCTTCTTCAATGATATACAAAATTTGATTTTTTGTTAATAGTATAAAAGCGCGGATATCTGGAAATCGACACCTATGATTTTTTTCGAAAACAGCTCAGTTGGGGTTTTCTAGACATACTATCTGAAGGATTTATACTACATGAGTACTTCTCAAAAATTCATCGCCATTTGGGGTCGTATTTTTTAAGTCTAGATCGACCTTCCGATGAACCGTGTCTAGATGACATCCATGGGTACTTCTATTCTTTCCCCCCACATTTTCCAATGTTTCCAAATTCATCAAATTTCATCAAACTTAGTCACGTTAGATTTAGAATAGACTTGATCTGAAAGCAATCTATGTTTCGGATGTTCTCCATCTGTATATCAAAATAAAAAAGTTAAAATGTTAAATTAAAAGTTTATTAGACTTGATCTGTTACTGAGTGATATCACAACATCACTGAGAGTCTTACTTGACCCCTGGCATGAAGGATAGGTCCCAATTGGATGCTCAGTTAGAGTACAAGATACAGCTGTGCTGTGATCATGAACTTCGTGGGATTGTTGTCTACACTGCAGCCACAGTGAACGACAAATATTATACAAACCAGAGGAATTTTACACACTCAACGCTTTTGCGACGGTTGAGACTGCACCTAGGAGCAAGAGAAGATCGCTGACGATGCAGCACTCGCAGGTGTCAGCAGCAAAAATGTGGGAGGAAAGAAGAGAAGTACCCATACATGTACAGCATTATAGATTTTACCTGTCATCCTTCATAATATTCGCTGCGAATTTTGAAGCGTTGACTTGTGAACATGCTGTTTGAAGACGACTTTTAAATAAGTAAATCAAAAGCATGGGCCCTGTATGTGTGACTTTACCATAACAATAATCTTTATTTCATGACTCACAATACAAAAGTAATTCGGTGAGTGCAATTACAAAAACACAGAAGCGCGTTGCAGGCGTATGGTCACAAGAAGTCGTTGGATTGATGCAGGGGAAACACACTGCACACTGCCACACTGCCAAGCGAGTCGATCAAAACATTGTGTGATGAGACAAAGGTCAGCAGACGTCAAGCGATGTATCCACTAGGTACAGGGCGAGCGAGGGATTGATAAGCAGTTGCAACGATGAGTGATGACTAAGCAACTATAATCTCTAATCATGACTTGAGAAATGGAAAATGCGAGTAAGCACTTGATGTAAATGAATAAAGTAAATCCATGGTAAAACATCTGTAGAATAGCAAGAAGCTGAGGTTCGTAATCAATAATACAAGGTGGGTCCTGAGGTTGAGGCGGAGAAACTAACACGATGGCGGTTAAGTATAGTTAGCAGAAGCAACAAAGGTGAAAGCAAGCCGCAAACAGGAGCTGCGCGGCAAGATGACCGCACAACAGCCTGTCTAAGTAGCGAAGAAAATTAGTTTCTCCCAAGAAATTTGAATGGGAAGTTGTACATCCAGATCAATATACAGCAAGCAACTCTGTATGTAAAGGACATAGGCTAGTCAAGGGCAGTATCAGACAGAATAAGGATATTTGCTATAAGCATTGAATGACATCAATCCAATTCAAAAACTCCTTTGACACACGCTGTTTACTATAAATTATAAACAGTAGTACAAGCAAGCGCTTTTGCCAAGCGATAGGATAAAATATCATTGCATACAACATTGAATTCGTTAATTTAGTGCGTGAATTACTTCAAAAATCGAAATGTTCAGTTGGATTATTCATCCGCGATATGTTAAAGCAAGCTATGTCAAACCTTTATTTGCATTGAAAGATCTACATTTGAATATCGACTTTTACGACGTAACATTTGCTGCTTTATGAACAAGAGGAATAACTGCAGTAGGTAGGCATAAAATAATTCTTTTCATTTGGCACAATACTCAAGACATTCCCCATATTTCTTCATACACCTTGACTTTTTGATGTTCTACTATTGGCTACCAGAATGCTCGCATGAGATGAGTAGTCAAAGTCATGCGAGGTTGCAACTAAAATGCTGAAATGATAACTGCTATATTAAGTAGGATTCATGTGATCAGCGTTTGGTGACGGATTAATGGTCTGCAAAGATAGGTGACAATTAAGGATTTATGACACGATTGATTGCGGAGAAACACATGTTACTTTCCAACATCCACAAAAAATCAGATTTTATATAATAGAAATATATATAATGATAAGAAGTTCGGTTCAGAGTTGAGTATATTGGTGCAATATGAATTATATCATAAGTATTTTATTCTTTCTACGTATTGCAGTAACTTAGTCAGCTTATTCATGTGACTATACGAATGGTGGAAATGTTATTCCTTGTAAGTGTGATGGTGTGGACCAGCTTGTTTAAAGAGATCCTATGGTGACTCATAATGTATCATAATAACAGTACACCGTTGACTGATAACAGACAGACATTTATACTAAAAAATCTATTTTGTTGGTCATTGTTAGTTCTTGTAGGATGATTGCCACTGAACACCTACAATATCTGACAAAAGGCGACAAAATGAATAGCAATGAATTATAGCTTAAATTTTATAAAAAAATGTAGGTAATTAATTAAATCATGTTAAAATAAATCATGGCTTTGCCACACAATAATACAGACTGTCCAAAAGTCAAGCAATCACTAATCGAAAAAATAAATCAATATTCAACAGTCGTTGTTTAGTTAATTTGCATACAAAGCATCTGTTTCGATGTCGGTGGAGAACCAACAAATTCGTCGGATATCGCAGGATATTGGAGGTGACAATCGTCGGTTGATTTTGTCAGTAATTCTGTAGGATAATCGTCGGTCTACGGTTTACAGTGTAGGCCTATGCAAAACAAGTTCCTATATTTACGAGGAAGCCTTGTGCATATAACATCATATTGAACTGCTACAATCTGTTGAAATCATGTGATGAATGAATTGTTGAATATTCATGATTCTATATGTGCGAGTATATGCATCATCCTCTCCTACAACCGAATCTTTTTCACGCTAATTGTCATATTTATTTCATACCATCTCTGTAAGAAGTGTCACTTTATCTAATATTCATGAATTGCACCATAATGGCCATTCTTTCATACAACATAAAAGAATTTATAAGTTTCCTTAATAAGTCGCTTTACCAGTTATTACCAGACGCTGAGTCGTTCATTGATTTTAAGCAGTAAAAGCCGAATGTAGAACACCTTTTGATCATTTTTCTTCCATAAATTATGCGCTCGAAGAAGTACTTCTTTTTTGGAGCAAAGCTCAATTTTAATAATCTCGAGGTAAAGTTATGCAAAAGTAGAATGAAAAGATAAGACACTCATATTCTCAACCCTCATCGGTATACCTAAACCGCAGGGAACACCATCGGTATACGTGTTACATTCTGTAACAACTGAAAATATGGCGATAATAGTAGTGAATGAAGCGTTTAATATTGCCAAGGATTGCATTCTTGGATAACAACGGCTACATAAATTTTTTAAATATTGCTTCTGTAATGACATTCCGCATTCTTCACCGTTGCTGAAAAGGCTGACTTTTGAATTGAACTCCTCCTCTTTGTGAAGTTCCAGTTGACATTGCCGCTTTCCTTTTTATTATATTCATCATCACTCTCACATAGGGTTTTGAAAACCGATTATCGAATAACCGGAAACCGGTTATTTTTTACTATTCGAAAACCGGATTTAGAATATTTTAAATCCGGTTTTCAGGGTTCCATCCATTTGATTGAAATAATGTAGATAGTCGACAAATTGATCATCAAATCAAGTCACTGACTGCGAAATACATGCAACTAAATTTCCCGCATGTGCGAAAGTAGACAGCAACGTGTTATGTTATGTTGGCGAGCACCTAACTCCTTCACTTCTGATGCTTGCAAATATCATGTTACTCAGCAAACATCGCTTGTTCGACAACACGATTGACCAATTCGATTACTCACAGAGTGTTGTATGTGCGCTTTGATTTCCAGGAAATCAACCTCTCATGGGTTGTCTTTGTCTTGGCATTCGTGATACAGGGAGCCTGAATAACACCTGACAACTGATTTGTTGCTCTGATTATTGTCTTTTCTTTTATAAGGCCATTAGTTTAGGTGAGATCAGTCTTCGAATTGACATGAGAGCTGCACATATGCATCGCTTGAACCAGTCTATGGTATGGAACTATTTTGACCGTGAAGGCTCGAGTGCAGTATGCAAACGTTGTGGGCGGAAGCTATCAATTAAGGGTGGTTCTACAAGTAGCCTCTGCGCTCATTTACGTCAAGTGCACTCACTGTATTTCACTTACGGATTCGAGAAATAACGATGCTTCGGATTCTGAATTGGTTGAGTCATCAGAGTCTCAGCCTAAAGTTCCAATCAAGAAGCAGAGATTTCAGCAATCCACCATCGAGAAATGTCTGAAAAAAGCCGAATATGATTCTATCGACGTTGTGTTAGCGAAGCTTGTGGCGATAGATGGCTTCTCCATGAACGTCATCGTTCATTCAGAATTTCTTCGTGCAGCATTTCTTGAACGAGGGTTTGCCATGACAAAATGTCCTTCTAGCTTGACTAAAATATTGAATAACCATTCTTCTGATCTTAAGCAACAGATGACCGACAACTTCCGAGTGATGATTGAGAGAGGTCAGCGCTTTTCGTTCATGATCGATGAATGGACTTCTCGTCGACGGCGCCGCTACATGTCCATTTCATGCAATGACGGTGAGGAGCTTCATCAACTAGGAATGTTTCGCTTGTTTGGAAGATTAACAGCTGAAAACATCGTCGATGTGTTTAATCGGAAGTTGGAAGAATTTGGTCTCTCTGTGGAAAAGCATGCTGTTGCTGTAGTTACGGACGGTGCCAGTGCCATGAATAGGATGGGAAGTGTGTTGATTCCATGCTTTCATCAAGTTTGCCCCGCACGGTATATATCTTGCTGTTTGTAATGTTCTCTATCATGTCAAAATAACAGAGACTGATACCGATGAATCGGATTGTGAAACTTCCGATGTAAGCGACGACTTTTAGACAGATGACGACATTCCCGGAAGTGAAAGTCTTCAACTGACAGGACAGATGCTTCCTACAATCAAAAAAGTGCAACAACTGTCCCGCTATTTCAGAAAATCATCGTTGAAAGATGAAGTCTTGCAAAAGTATGTAAAACAGGAACTCGGTTATGAACTTGGTCTTTTCATCGACATCAAGATACGCTGGATTAGTGTGTATGACATGATTTCGAGATTCGTGAAACTGAAGAACTGTCTTCTCAAGGCGTCACTCGATTTGACAGATGTTCCCGCAACCCCTACAGAAAATAAATGGGACCTCCTTGAAAACCTTGCGCTGATGCTTGAACCAGTCAAAATTGGCGTCGAAGCACTAGGCAAACTGGATGCAACTCTTCTTACTGCTGATGGCATCAACAGATTCATGTTGAAGAAAGTGAGTCAAATCCCGGGACCATTAGCAACAGCTCTATATGATGAGATGCTAAAGTACATCACGGAAAGACGAAATGACGATCTGACGAGTCTGCTAAAATACCTCACCCGACCTGCCAGTCTTCATGAGACCTGTGAACTTCAGTTTCAGGCAATGCCATCTCGAGGAAATCTAGAGAAGTCACTGAAACGAATATGGTCGAGGCTTTTCATAGAGAGCAGTGAACAGACAACTGAGATCGAAGCATTCTCACAACATGATGCCGAAGCTGTGAAACCGAACACGAGATTGCGTGATGAACTTCATCAATCTATTGTCGAAGCAACAACAACATCCACAACTTCTTCGCAAGACCAAAGCGTTCTGCGAAAGGAAATGAACTTTTTCGAGGCGACGAATTGCCTACCAAAAAATCTGAAAATGATCAGAGATGCCGGCCATTATCACTGTGTCTCCTACTACAGTTGAAGTCGAGCGATCCTTTTCAATCAGTGGTGGATTTGTTTCCAAAGTTTGAAGTCGCCTTGGTGACACTACTATTGATTCTCTACAATTTCTTAAAGGATATTATTCCAAGTGATCGATATCCTCTACACACGCATTGTCCATTTTGATTGCTTTCATGGTAATTCATTCAATTTAATAAGTGAAATAGCGATTTGCTATTTAGTGTCATGTTCTGTTGCTGAGTATTGCATTAAATGATTTTGATCAGTGCCCATGATTCTTTTCATTTTACTAAGTTTTCAACCCTCAGCTTCAAACTACGGCATCAATAGATCACTAGAACACGAACACATATGTCTATTGAAATTCTTGCTATAGACCTATACAACTATAGCCTAATGTCAATATCGAAAAAAGAAAGGCCTAATAACAGTCTTCTACACACATAAAAAATCACTGCTGAGTAAGTGAAGGTACAGATATTTTCTTGTAATATGATAAAAATGAACAACGCCATAAGTATCATGAAATCTGCAAAACCGGTTTTCGAATAGTTGTGAAAAAATATTCGAATAACCGGTTAGCTCGAAAACCGGTTTTTTTAGAAACTCTACTCTCACATAAAATAAATATACTTCCATCTTCTTTTTCCTGTTCTTCTTTCTCTCGTGGTTTCATCTCATCTTCTTCAACCATATTGATTGTTTCTCCATCACTTTCTGATTCACATTCTCCTCATGAAGTATAAGCTGCAAAGCTCGAGTTGCTGTTAACCTTTGCTGACGCTGCATGATGATTGACTGAAACACATTTATTTCGATTCAATAAAATGCTGCTATCGATCTGTGCGGCCTAACCAGACGTGCAACATCATTTGTTGAATGAATGCGTAAGTGACAAGGTGCGGTTCATGCACGCATTTTCTCTACCTGTCTGTCAATATGGCGCGCGCTTCACCACAAGTGACCATATGATGCAGAAGACACGCACATATACTACATGTATATCACGTGACTTTTCGGAGTAACTTGTATTACCTGCCTGGCACAAAACATTGAAAATGATCCTAGATATGCACTTTTAAATGAGCAAAAATTGCGTGTTACAAAATGTAGCACGCATACCGTTACGCTACATTATCGATGTAGAAAAAAAACTTGATACTTTTCAGTGCTGATCATGAGTACACCTGAATGTATGAAGTATCAGTTTTTAAAACTCAGTAGTTTTCCAAAAACAGCAATTTTATGCTTCATTTGTTGCAAAATGTAACACGTGTACCAATGAGGGTTAAACAACGCCATGCAGAGCATTTTCATCTTGCGCGATCCGTTCCTTCTCAAGTAAAAATGATTGATCGCTTCCCATATCCACTATGCCACGCCTGCCAAGATAGAAGGCGCTTTTTTAACATTCTCTTCTGGATTCACTGAAATACTTGTAAATTTGCTGCATAGCTCGAAGCTTCTGTAGACCTGAAAAAGAAAGCTCAATGAAAGTTGACTTAGCAATAGAATAGAAATAGGTTGATCGTTAGGAATCTTGAAATAAAATGAAAACGTAAAATCAATCGCGAAATTCGCGGACGTGAAATATAAAATTAGCAGAACTGATATCGCGAACTGGTGTCAGCGTAGATGTCACTTGTCAATTGGAAATTGATGATATATGTGATAAATAAAGTGACATATGTAACTTACTTAGAGAGTATCTGCGACCTATTCGTCCCGACGCAGCGAATTCAGTTAATGTTCCATATGCAGAAATCGAAGCTAATTTCTAGGAGGATCAATCTAAGGGGATCCTAGAAGTTAGGAGTAAGAATGAATGTAACAAACATATTGTACGACAACATATAATTCGGCTATTCTACATGTATATTTCCATGAACATTTCAAATTTATAACTGTTAAGGCGAATTCAGACTAGCACGATGAATATAAAATCGTGATGATATTTCATTTTCTCAGATCAGCAATTTATCATTGGGCTCCGCTGTTTACACTGTAACGATTTATCGTGACGATAAAATCGTTAAACTTCACAATTTTATTAGTTGTGCTTGTTGAAAAGGAATCATTCCATAGTCACTTTCAATAGATAAAGAACGTCTCCTGAATTTGTTGCTGCTGCGAAGAAGACGAAAAAACAGACGCAGGTATTGGAATAATTCATTATTTACAACAAGAGATGAGCGTGGGGGAACCAAGTCGGAACCGCTACCATTTATATTGGTCCATATCAATAAATAGACTATGAAAAATCAATCATTGAACTGGTATAGTGGCATTCTTTGCTCATTTATACCCATGATCAATAGAATTGATCGGCATTCTTATCAGTTACATGCATTTATCACTTTTTCAAATTTTAGGTAATAGTCATTGCAATATCTCGCATATTTGTGAGCACCATCTCATCATACGGAGCTCACCAGCGATTCCTAAATTGAGTCTCTATTTAACCCTATTTTACCCCGGGAGTAGGCTGACGCCCCCCGTCATAACTGACAATTATTCATCCCCGAATGTATATATGTAGTTGCTATATGAATAACAACAATTTTGTATATCCCCAAATAAAAAATGTACAGATTATCATTCTTCAGAACCAGAGTTCAGCATGTGCGCTCCGCGCTCCGGAGGGCAAAGCCAATTTCCGAGAGCGCGAAGCGAAAGAAAAAAATTGCGCTCCGACCTTGAAACTAGCATCCCATGAAAACTCTAAATTCGATCATGGACAGATAATTTCTCTTGCCATCAGTAAAATCATAGTAAGTAAATTTACCGCAGAGATTCAGCATTGAGTGAATGCATATAATAATATTTGTCGTCAGCAGGTGTCAAGGGAAGATGCAATGATGTATAGCAGGGTGCAGGGGAGACGATGCTTATAGACGTCAGGGGCTCTGTTTATTCGAGAACCTGTGACTTAGAAAAGGAATGCCCATCACTGTGAACTGAAGAGTACGAAAGCTGGCTGATTTTGACTACGAAACCGATGTATAAAAGGAGAATAACAAAATGTTACGAAAGTGCTATTGTTCGTGCTCATACACTACGAAAGCGACTGGGTTTCCTATTGGATGATAAAGATCACCCATTGGAAAGCCAATCACTTTCGAAGTGTGTGAGCGCGAGCAATATGTTTTCACACATTTTGTTATTCTCGTTTTGTACATCACTTTCGTAAGTAGCTTAGTATTACACAGTTTACAGTCATCAATGAATGACGAAGGCAGACAGGAAAAAGAAAAGAGTCGAGTATCACAACATCGAGGAAAGCATGCAGAGATAGAGGGAAAGGAGATATTTTCCTATCAAGAGGCGACATGAGGAGAAGGATGGGAGTAAAACGGAGAGGAGAGAGGAAGCGGAAAGAGAAAGGCTATGTTTCGAGTTCCTATGACTTCTCTCGCGATTCTTCCACAAAATGTCGATTTTGCTATTTATTGTTCATCATCATTTCATGGGCTAGTCAAAATAATATGATGACTCCTGATTGGATTGACGTGCAGCGCTGGGCGGGATCCGGTCCGACGCTCGAGGGACCGAGCGAACCCTCAACAGATAAAAATGAGTGACTTATTTTTGCAAGCTAGACCTGGAGCAGTCATCAATAAAGTAAAACATTAAACCCAACTGACCTATGACCTAATATATGCCACGATACACGGTGGGCTGACAGGTCACACAGACATATGTGGAATTGGGTGAAATGGTGAGATATACATATTTTTTTGTCTCAGGCTACGACTTAATTTAGAATTTTGGCCCACAAGAGCTTTTTATGTATCATACAATTTTGCATGTGTACATGTATGTATATTGGCCTGTGTCAGCCGAAAACCGAAGAGAAACCTCGGTGTTCAACAAACCGAAACCGACTGACTTTTTTTGACCAATCGTTTTTTTCGGATTTTTTAACTTTTTCAGATATTTTGTATTGACTTTCTTGATTAAATCTAAGCTAATCGATTATAAAAAATTAAACTGCCACGGAAAAATCAATCATTTTATGGCATCAAATGCCATTCACGGAATATATAAAATTAACTTACTACATCATTACTGTCAAGAGTTATGTTCTTCAGATGTCCAATTCAGTTTCAAGGGAAATGTCTTGAAAGAAGAAATCAATGAAAAGCGGCACTTTTGAGTACTCAAGGACCGTACATATATATATACTTCCATAGTACTAAAAATAGTATCAATAACGTTATTGATAACTTTAGTTATATTTGAAGGACCTGCGAATCGGCAAAGATTGTTGAAGGATTATTTTAAAAAAATTCTCTGAGTTAACAAACGCTTCAAATTCGATACAAGAGCAATCATAATTGGGAGTTTAATACACGTGCGGAGTTGTTATATGTTTAAAATTCCTAGATATATCCTTTAAACCGCAAGTTAGTGGTTTGAATGTCACTGGTGAAATTCGCGTTGTATTGTGTAGGACGTCAAACAATGCAAGCCATTCGGACGTCATCGTTTTTATTTACTGATAAGGATGTATTCTTTTTTCTTAACTTTCAAAATTAGTGCATTCTGACGTCATCATGAAGATCGAAAGATGATGTGGATTAAAATGAGTCCCATTTCATGCATTAAACTTTCTGACAATTGTTCATAATCTCTTTGTTGGTACCCATTGATAAAATGTTCTGATAATTAAAGGTTTCATGATTTTATATTTTCCACGTTTATTCGTGCTGAAATGAAAATGTCATTTATATTGCTCGCGCTTCGTCCGTTCTTTATAGAGCAATACACGGAACTGCATCGTGGCTGCATCTTTCGCTTCAGCTACGTTATTTCGAATACTATTTCGACAACCTATAGCTACGAGCGTTTTCTCCTTATTAGGATTCTTATTTTTGCGCTTTATGCTTTATAGCCTTTTGAAGACAAAGTGCTGCTTAACTATAGCAGCAAACAGTTGAACTGCATTGCGACAAGTTATTTCGAAGCCGATTGATATTTTTTTCAAAATAATTTCAAATGTAATTTGCGGAGTTCTAGGCAATGTAGGAGGTCGGGAATGGTGTCAGTAGATTTTTTTATTTCCTCTTTCATTTGGTAATAAAGTTGCAATCAACTGCTTTTGGCTACAATCGTGCTTCGCAATGTTAACCTCAAATATTCAAGGCGAAATGACACGCAAGTCTTCAACTGCGCACGACATTTATATGTTAAGTCAAGTTAACTGGCTCAAGTTTATAAATGAAACAATTTTGCGTAAGTAAGTAAATGCAACTTTGTCTTTAACATTATGAATGGGTCATATTTCATACAACGCGTATAAAGTGTAGTGTACAATCAATATACTCACATTGTGATGTTATCTCGTGAGATCTACTGACGGATATTGAGGGCGTGCTGAATCTGCTGATGAATGAATTCTATTTGAGATATTTCCAACTTCTTTACTTCGAATGAAGCGCGTCCTGAAAATAATAATTTTACGGAAATAGTGAAACAGCATGAAGCCTGTATTGATGAAATGTGGGCTGGAAATAAGTCCGATAAACAATGCATGAAAAAAGGCTTAAATTAAAAGAAAATGAAATTGATTGGATCCACAAGTATGGATGGAATTGAGGTGGTGTAGTGCAGGAGCGTGCGGACTGTGAGAAGGTGTACATCGGACAGACAGGAAGAAGAGCCAAGGATATAAGGAAGGAGCATAAAGTGGACGTCAGGGATATTCGGTTCAAGTCGGCAATCGGTGAGTACTGTCATTCAGCGAATCACAGGCCAAACTTTCAAAGTTCCCGAGTTATTAATGTCGAGCAAAAACCTGAAAGAGCTGGATCATCAAAAAAAATCTGCACATCAGGGATTGCATCGGGTCAACATCCATTCATATCATTCATAAGTGTTTACTTGATAAAATGAAAATCAATAAATTACATTGGCAAGTCCACAAAATGAAGGAAGTTGTATACAAAGGTCAAGAGAATTCATGGAAGTCGTTCTTCAGCAATGACATATACACAAAAAATGAAGTCTTTTCGTCGAGTTGTTCTGAATGGTGGGATCTATAAGCGTTTGGAGCGGGCACTATGACATGGCAAAAACCGATTGAGACAGTGATTAGTGTCCTCAAACTTCTTGAAAAGAGACAAAGAGATGCTCGTTCGTCTTACATCTAATGCTTCAAGACACATTTCATTACAGTCTTTTCCACATATGATACGATGTGCTCGCCTCTGAAGTTTCTCAATATTGTCACTCAGATTGGCAGCCAGACAGACGAAAAGAGCGCGCAATACTCGAAGCAATGGTCTCAGAAGACCTTTGTACATAATAAATAGCTCTGCCTTAGACAGAAAAATGTTAGAACTCGAAGGCAATGCGTTTTTTGAACAAAGATTCTTGTGATTTTGTGAAAATGGGCTTTCCATGACAAATTACTCGCCCACGTTACACCCAAAATCGTATGATTATCAACAAAGTCCATGTATGGTAGCGGAATAGGCTCGCAAACAGACATTTTCTTCACAAAAAGACATTTCGACTTCAAATGATTGATGGACAATTTAACTTCATCCGCCCATTTTAAAATATTCTGATGCTCAAAGAGCACATGTCATTGTTGCTGCCTTTGTAAAGGGGGATACAAATGGTTATATCCATCCATGTGAGATCCGCCCGGATACTGGATCCAGTGAAGAGTGTTTATGATAAAATGCTGATGACAATCCTATTTAATCATAGAAGTCACTAAAGTTATGCTTCTAAAGGTAGTACTTCTATTCTCCCCCCCCCCACATTTCTGGTGTTGTCACCCAGGAGTGTCCCATCGTCAACGATCTTCTCTTGCTCCTACGGGCAGTCTCACTACCGTCGAAAAAGTAGAAGTAGTGAGTATGTAAGAGTTCTCTTATCTTACTTGTCGAACATTTACAGCCTCAAAATTAAACAACTGCTCGTTATTGTCTGTAGACAACAATCACAAGAAGTTCATGATCACAACTGTACCTTGTATTATAACTGAGTGTCCAAGGACCAATCCTTCATCCCAGGAATCAAGCAAGACTTCTCAGTAGTGTCTACTAGGATCTACTAGAATCTACTAGGATCAAGTCTACTGTAAATCCAATGTGACTAAGTTTAACGAATTATTTGATGAATTTGGAAAAATTGAAAAATTTGGGGGAAAGAATAGAAGTACCAAGGTATAGAACCTCAAACCTGCTTTTCTCGTTACAGGAGTGTACATATGTGGGCAGCTGGGAATGCGAATATAAATCTGAATAGAAATGTTTTCAGAGAACAGTGATGCTAACAGCAATGACATTCCGTAGCACAATATTAAATTCAGCAGCGGTGATGCATCACGACTCGTGATAAGGGGATCACGACCAAAAGGTAAGGAGCGTCGTTATTAAATTTCGTCGAAATTCCTTTAAGAAATGACAAGCTACGAGAGTGCATCAAGTCTCACCTCACCACGGAAAATGATATGCACTTGTTCGAGATAACAAGACCAGATGGAATTCCATGATTGATATAATCTAACGGTTTCTTCTACTGCATGATTTCATCCGAAAACTATGACTGACTTCCCCAATACTCAAGCCAATTTTTCAAATGAAGAACTTCAGCGACTTAAAGATATGATTGAAAAATTGTCCGTTCGGTAAACCAACCTTTTGAGGCAGATGTGTATTTTATCGTCGTGGAATGACGATTTTCTCATTTTGCTTATTTTGACGCGAATGTTATGATATCTTCCAATGCTTCTAGAAATTGTTCGCAGATATTTTCATGGACAGTATACCCATATTGTATGAGCTTAAGTGAAATTATTTCGTTAGCGAGCCATCTAACCTGTCATTTTGGCGGAAAACTTCAATTGTCGTGGAATGATGCAGATGAAACACTTACATTTTGTCATGTCATTCAATTGGAAAGTCTGCTCTCTACAAAACTTATTCCATCAGTAAAGACAATGAATGTTGCACCAGAGCCCTCCTTTACAACTACGTATTACCGATCATGCGTCATATGCTCTGACTTTTGAAGAAACTAAACATTTTTTATTGTCATGGAATGACATTTTGGGTCTCCAAAAGTTAACTTTACTTTTTGTCACAATATTATTATTCCATGCAACACTTGAAGTGATTGCAGGCAACTGTTGTATATTAAAGTAGTTTTTGATTTAATATGCAGCATCTGGATTCTATATGGACACACAAACTTTTGTTTGTAGGCCAACAAAATTTTCAAAAGCATCAAAATTATGTTATTCACTCATTTGAAATTCTGCTCCTCTAAAACTTATCAAATTGATATAGACAACAAAAGATGCATCAGAGCCATTCTTTACAACTGCATGATGTTGATTACTTGTCAGGCACTTTGACTTTTGAATAAAATTGAAGATATTTAATTGTCATGGAATTGGATTTTGGTTTTCCTAAAATTAGATTAACTTTATATCACAAATTCCTTATACAACAAGAGCATAGAAGCGATTGCACAACAGATGAGTTTTATATCAACTCAGCGTTTGAATTGATGCATGCTTCATCTGGATTCTCTGCGGGTAGCCTACACGATCTGTCTACAGATAGGTCTATGACCATGCATGAAGTTAAGAAGAATTAAGTAAGAAACAAAGTCAAACTGCGTATCCGAGAGTAGTAAGTAAAACTCCACTTCTGGACCGCGCAAGATGGCCGCCGTCGTGGCTGCGTCCCCCCCCCCTCTGGCACGGCAGAGTGTCGTGGTCGGCCGCCGTGGTGCTTCGTGTCTGAGTCCCCCCCCCCTCTGGAACGCTAGAGGTGGTGGTCTGTCGTGGTGTGCCGGCCGGGTGGGTCCACGTTCACAACATGTTCGCTGACGTCCCCCCCCCCCTCTGCAACAACAGAGTGTGAGACTCGGGTGCGTGGGTCCGACCGTCTAGGTTGACGTGGGCGACCGCCAGGATTAGTCTTGAGGCTATAGTGTGTGATGTTTTTGGTGCAATCTGCTGAATGTTGGGTTGTAAAATGGGTTGTTTCGAGTGGAAGGAGTGGTCGGATGAGAAAACGGAGGTCAGATTCGGATTCAGCGTGAAATTCTGCATCGGTAGGGTGAGTTTCAAGGCAATCGGCGAGAAAAACTGTTTCTTCTTCAAAAATTTTGACATAGAATGTGGGACGTTTTGGTGTGTAGCGCCCAAACGAAGCATCGGATGAGAAAACGGAGTCCAGATTCGGAATCTACGTGAAATTTTGGGTTAGGAAGGATGTTTCCAGCGAAATCGGAGAGAAAACATTTTCGGCTGACGTCCCCCCCCCTCTGGACAGCTTGCTTCGATTTTGGCTTCTAGTGGACGGATTTTGTCGTGCGATAGCTCGTTTGAAAGCTAAGAGTGAGACAAATTCAGTGAAACAATCGGCTTGTTCCTATCTGTCTTCGTTCAAAAGTTAGAGCGGTTACAAGATTTTTAGGTCGGAGCTCGCTTACCTGAAAAAATCCTAAGTGTCAGAGTGACTTTGTATGGGTAAAATTTTGAAAATTTTCCAAAGTGTGGAATTTCGACCTGGGACCGTCACCAAAACATTTTTCATCAAATTTCACTGACCTCCCCCCCCCCTCTGGACAGCTTGCTTCGATTTTGGCTTCTAGTGGACGGATTTTGTCGTGCGATAGCTCGTTTGAAAGCTAAGAGTGAGACAAATTCAGTGAAACAATCGGCTTGTTCCTATCTGTCTTCGTTCAAAAGTTAGAGCGGTTACAAGATTTTAGGTCGGAGCTCGCTTACCTGAAAAAATCCTAAGTGTCAGAGTGACTTTGTATGGGTAAAATTTTGAAAATTTTCCAAAGTGTGGAATTTCGACCTGGGACCGTCACCAAAACATTTTTCATCAAATTTCACTGACCTCCCCCCCCCCCCGACAAACAATCGCTTTCTAACTTTGGTTCTAGTGGACGGATTTTGTCTTACAGCTACTCGTTTGAAAGAGGAGAAAAAACTGCTCGACAACATTTTTTGTTGCGAGTCAATCGGACCAGCCGTTCACAAGTTAGAGCGGTTACAAGATTTTAGGTCGGAGCTCGCTTACCTGAAAAAATCCTAAGTGTCAGAGTGACTTTTTATGGGTAAAATTTTGAAAATTTTCCAAAGTGTGGAATTTCGACCTGGGACCGTCACCAAAACATTTTTCATCAAATTTCACTGACCTCCCCCCCCCCCCCCGACAACAATCTTCTAACTTTGGTTCTAGTGGACGGATTTTGTCTTACAGCTACTCGTTTGAAAGAGGAGAAAAAACTGCTCGACAACATTTTTTTGTTGCGAGTCAATCGGACCAGCCGTTCACAAGTTAGAGCGGTTACAAGATTTTAGGTCGGAGCTCGCTCACCTGAAAAATCCTAAGTGTCAGAGTGACTTTGTATGGGTAAAAATTTGAAAATTTTCCAAAGTGTGGAATTTCGACCTGGGACCGTCACCAAAACATTTTTCATCAAATTTCACTGACCTCCCCCCCCCCTCTGGACAGCTTGCTTCGATTTTGGCTTCTAGTGGACGGATTTTGTCGTGCGATAGCTCGTTTGAAAGCTAAGAGTGAGACAAATTCAGTGAAACAATCGGCTTGTTCCTATCTGTCTTCGTTCAAAAGTTAGAGCGGTTACAAGATTTTAGGTCGGAGCTCGCTTACCTGAAAAAATCCTAAGTGTCAGAGTGACTTTGTATGGGTAAAATTTTGAAAATTTTCCAAAGTGTGGAATTTCGACCTGGGACCGTCACCAAAACATTTTTCATCAAATTTCGCTGACGTCCCCCCCCCCTCGTTCGGACAAAATTTCTTGAAACAAACTTTGGTTAAGGTCCCAGGTCAAAATTCGGAAGTTTTAAATTTTTCAAAATTTTCACCACACTGGAGCTCTCACACTTAGGAATTTTTTCACTTGTGGCATGTTACATGGACATGTGCTGGCGGACCAACTTCCCGTGGTCATATGAGAATGGTTCAGGTGTCATATTGTAAAGAATGATGAGACAAATCGTTTGCAACAAACCGGATGTCGCTACGATGAATACTTTCGGAGATAGAGCCATTTTAAGTTTTCTTCCGAGCATATATAAACCCCCGACAACGTAAGTCTGATCACTTCATCGAAAGACGAGGTAAGCGACGGTCGTCGCTCTGAGCTCCCGATATCGGGTGCAAAGGACTCTATCTTTTGAAGTAGGCAAGCTATCTTGCTACTTCAAAGTTTGCATGATAGAGTTTGATAGTGTCTTTACTACTGATAAAATTTTTTAAAAGTAGTATGAGTAGTAAAATGCGGAATTTTTTAAAAATTCTTAATTTTCACTTTTTTCAAAGTTTTAACATATAGACTAAGGTTTTCAAGTATCCTGAGTTCAAATATGCTATCAGATTTGAAATTTAACTAAGTCTAAGGCAGCTTTGAGGGGTTAGATCCCAGCTACTGATCACTACCTTTGACTCGGCGTTCTTGTTACCACTTCGGGGCAGCGACAATGATGTCTTCAGCTGTAAAGAGCGGGTATCGGGGAAGATCTCTCACTTCCCTAGTGATCGGTACAAGGCCTTCGGGCTGTCGACGGGATCGAGTGCCACTCACTACACTCACATCTATCATTCCTCACTAAGTGTTGATATTATGTTGAATGTTGACTAAGTTGAATGTTGAATGATGATATTATGTTCTAGGCTGTATACTACATTCAAATCTGCTATCAGAAATTTAACTAAGGCAGCTTTGAGGGGTTAGATCCCAGCTACTGATCACTACCTTTGACTCGGCGTTCCTGTTACCACTTCGGGGCAGTGACAATGATGTCTTTAGCTGTAAAGAGCGGGTATCGGGGAAGATCTCTCACTTCCCTAGTGATCGGTACAAGGCCTTCGGGCTGTCGACGGATCGAGTGCCACTCACTACACTCACATCTATCATTCCTGACTAAGTGTAAGGCTTTAGGAATATGACTGTACTACATGATTTAAAACTTATACTAATTTCATTATCTTACAGTTAACGAGAAATCTCAGTAACGACAAAAATGGTCAATAACGATAGAAACAAAAAATTTCACATCAAAATGTGCTCTTGTGGACGAATCAACCGCCGAGACGGTCTCAGGGACCACATAGGAAGGCAGGGCCGACCACATGGTTATCCTGAATAGGGTTGCATGTGTGAAGTGCAGGGTGCTGTTGTTTGTTGGCAGGAGGCCGAGTTTTATCGGAGGCATGGTGAGTGTGTAGGAGGGTTGGTGACTGATTTGAGATTTACACAGTTGATTGTGGAAGAGAGGGAGCGAATGTTGGCGAATGTTGCGAATGTTGTTGAGAATGTTGTTGAGAATGCTAGTGGGAATGTTGTTGAGAATGCTAGTGGGAATGCTGTGGAGAATGCAAGTGGGAATGCTGTGGAGAATGAGGTAGAGAATGCTGTGGCCGGTTTGAAGGCTGACAAGTGGCGGAAGAGAGTGTTAGAGAGTGATGATGAGGATGATGTGGATTTGGATAGGGAGCGAGTGAGGAAGTGTGTGAGGAAGTTGAGCTCTTCGTCATCGGAGGTATCCAATATTGTTATTAGCGACCCCCCGAAGAGCTCATCTTCCCCAATAGTGAAGGGTGGTGGGGTACGGAAGCAGTCGGCGCGGTGGGATGAGGACATGGAAAAGAAGCATGTGTCGCAGCAAGCGGCACATGCTTTGTTGGTAGATCGCTACGAAAGTTTGAGGAAGGTGAATGAGAGAACGTTGAGTGAGTTGAGTGAGCTGAAAATGAAGGAGGTGGCAGATGAGAATATCCGTATGAGGCGTGTTGTGAAAGAGTTGAAGGAGAATGTGCGAGTGTTGGAAGACAAGAATGATGAGTGTGAGAAGAGGGCGAGTGCTGCGGAGAGGAGAATGGGAGAGGCAGAAGCGAAGTTTGAGGAGATGATGAAGGAGATGAGTGTGTTGAGAGCGAGGAATGTTGAGTTGGAGAGGACTGTGGCTCGGCGGGGTGATGAGAGGCAGGCGTGTGAGAAGTTGGAGCGCATGAGGGATGAGTGGGAACGTGTGAATGAGGATCGTTTGTTTGAATTTCACATCCCTATTCGGGATAACCATCTGGCCGGCGAAGTCCTCGTCAATAAAAGCCTGGACGAATCAATTATTTGCTATCATGGACATCCGAGCAAGAAATGCCTCCACGCAACACTAAGAATGCGCGGGCATCTCCACAAATTTTCAATCAGGAAGCCCGCGAGACTGCCTAAGGATGACTAACTTGGTAAGTGAAAAAGTAAATAAGATAGTATATCCTATTCTAATACATATCATTTTCATTGCAGATCTTTGCCTGCCTTCACCACCCCATCAATTTACTCCCGAGAACGAACCATCGGCTCTCTTAAGGGCCACCTAGGGGCAAGACATGATAGAACCTCCACGCGGTTTGCCCTGGGCAGTCTTCGGACTGGCGAATACTATCATTAAGTTGAATCTGCTATCAGTCAACTTGAACGTTGCGTCGCGTTAGAGGGGTATATAAACCACTGCCTCTCAGTTCATTTCATTTCAATCATGCAGACGCCGAACAGTCAAGTCAGCTCTCCTCGCGGACCGCAGTTAAGGCCGCGAAATTTATTTGAGGAGTTTGTCAGGCTAGAGGAGCAAGACAGAGTCCACAACAATCTTGCTCGGTTTGGCACTCCGATGACAGCAACTGCTGGCAATCCAACGGAATGGCGCTACATTCCACTCTATACTCACATGCAGTTAGTGTGGAAGTCGACAGTGCTACCAAAGAGAGAGTCTTGACTCTCTCAGCAGAATTGGTAGGCTGTAGGATGACGACTCCCGAGAACGAACCATCGGCTCTCTTAAGGGCCACCATGGGGCAAGACATGATAGAACCTCCTCGCGGTTTGCCCTGGGCAGTCTTCGGACTGGCGAATACTATCATTAAGATGAATCTGCTATCAGTCAACTTGAACGTTGCAAATGAAGTTCGGTGTAATACTTCCTTTCGACGGGCGTTCCTGTAAAGGGCGGCGGTGAAACCCGTAGCTATGCATACCGCAAGGGACATTCGGCAATGGTCAATCTTGTTAAACCTCTCTGCGTCATGTTTGCAAGTGATTGCCTCTGTCTCAACGTAGTATGCATTCGCGCCAGGGCGACATTTAGCCAACTGTCGAAGGTTGCCTAAAACTTTCATTGCATACGTTATGAGAACCATGAGTTCTACCTGTCTCTATCAATGAGACGAATTGATGAATGGAATGAAATGGGAGGACACTCACGCGCCACACGCAACATAACACACTTCTCTCTTCCGTAGTCTAACAAGCTCTTTACACATGGATCGCAGTCGATTGCTATCCCTGTATCAGAAGTGTAAGCTATCTTAATTTATTTGACACTATTTTATCTACCATCATCATCCATATGAAATGTTATAAGAATTGCAAGTTAGACTAAGCGTGCTACTATTTCCAAATGAAAAAGTATACATGGTTAAATCATCCACATAAGCCCATCCATAGTCTAACAAGCTCTTTACACATGGATCGCAGTCGATTGCTATCCCTGTATCAGAAGTGTAAGCTATCTTAATTTATTTGACACTATTTTATCTACCATCATCGTCCATATGAAATGTTTTTAGATATACAAACGGGTCCCGTTACTAAGGGACCCGTTACTAAGGGTCGGGCCCCTTT
>CAJQUW010002680.1:0-160118 GCA_907163375.1 Prostheceraeus crozeri | reverse complement strand
CAACACTAATTTTCATGAATTTAAATGAATTTTTAATAACAACATTCCTAACATTATTTAAGGCCAAGTGAATGTGCACATGAGAAGTGATTGCTCATGCCGCTTAACTGCCTTACTCAAGGAGCTGAGACCACATTATCTCGAGAAAAAAGGAGGCAAGGCCAATAGTTTCTTACGTTTTTGACGGCCGGTCACCCACTCACATGTTTGAAATTTCGATGCATTAAAATGTCTAGTGTAGTGCTTCTTATTTCTTTCTCAGTGACTACTTTCATTTTGTATCAGGTGTTGGCCTACCTTGCTTGACGACTGTCATCTTTTCAGTATATTCCCTTGGGACGAAAGGCGTGGTTATGATCTCATCTGCAGTACTAAACATAGCGTCACATCAATCACGTAAAAACAAATTTTTGAATTCTACCGAATCTGGGTGTTCGAGTCAGATGCATTACTCTGCATTCATTGGAGAACTCTCATCATCTGATCGCACTCTTGTCTGAACGTCATCCATCTGCTACTGTTGACGTAGTGGCCTCTCTGACATTAAGCGAAGCTAGGAACAATTGCGTTGCGCTTCCCTTACTATATTTAGGCACCGCGCCTCGATCAAGAATTGTGTAGAATTTCATTGCAAAAATTGGAGAAAGTAAAGCATTATGTCTATCGGGAAAGCCAATATTTACGCGGGCGCGTGCGCTTACTGCCTCACACGCACACAACTCTCTTTCGCTGTCTGAACATCAGTGCTCCGTCTGGACATACGACTAGCTTGTGTGTCTAACTGTTCGAAGAAAACAGCTGTGATTCAAGCACGTGCTGCAAAACTGTTCACTCTTGAGGTTGAGCGTCTGATTTTGAGACGGAAGCTAACACGAGGAGCTATCGAATTTAAATGAATGATGACACTTTTCATTTTTATAATTGTCGGAAAATAATTTTTGAGGATGCGCAGAAGGCCTCGCAGGTTCGGAGAAGACGCCACTGCTTAAAATAAGTAGTATGAAACAATTTGGATATCAAAAGGTTATGAATATTTGCTAATAAGGATCCTAACAAAGCGGAAATCAAGCTGATTATCAAGGGAATTTCATGAATTGTATCATAATGAAAGTCTTCCACGATATTTTTCGTGCTCTTTTGGCTGAAATTTCAAGTTTTTAATTCCATTTTCACCGGCATGATTTTATGATTCACTGAATTCGTTGCATTTTTTGAATCATGAATAGTGATGTGGAACCATTTACATCTTTCAAAGTTTTAATGAAGTCATTGTCTTTGATTATGTGATTTTGCTGTGCCAGTGACAGGTTGCCTGTGATTAGTCACTGTGATATGATCACGCTTTAGAAAATACTCTTGTGGTTGAGTATGAAAGTATAATAGGAGCCCATCGAATTACTAATTTAGCGAGCATTAAATCTCAAAGGCAGTCATGAGAATCTGTGAAATACCATCATTCCTTCTGCATTACAATCATGATTAGTAAATTCCGTTGTAATTTCTGCAAAACTGCAAAAATATGCATATCTCACATTTGGTGACAATACCACTGTATCTCCCTTGAGTTTATGTAATAAAATCGAAAGTATACCAAAGATATTTAATTGTTTAAAAGGGCTAGATGAGAAATAGATGCCTAAATTTGAACCCATTTCAGTACGGTCCTTATCGTGGCAAAAAAGCATTAAAGCAATGGGGCGAAATTGCTGTTTTGTCGGCTGTGCGGTGTGCAATGCGATGCGACAAGAAGCCTTGGAAATGGCATATGATGTAAAGCACAATTCACTGATACTATATGATAAGTTTGAAGAATATTCGTTCAGTAGTTTCTCTGAAAAAAATTGTTTAAGATGAGAGCGGTGATACAGCAATTTAGTGCAGTACTATCAATTTGACACGCGATCCATAGAACACCTACGTAGAACACCTACCGTCAAAAACGCAAGAAACTGTTCGCCTTGCCTCCTTTATTCTCGAGATAATGTGGTCTCAGCTCCTTGAGTAAGGCAGTTAAGCGACATGTGCGATCACTTCTCATGTGCACATTCACTTGGCCTTAAATAATGTTCGGAATGTTGTTATTAAAAATTCATTTAAATTCATGAAAATTAATGTTGTAACATAAAAGTGCTTTGTATAGAAATAGTATCCCAATGCCGAGTGAAGGCCAGGGAGCACGCGACGCCACTGATTATAAGTGAACTTCGCTCTGCTTTTATCTAAAAATGAAACAATTGGTTTTCATTTGTGCTATTCCTATATAACATGGGCTCTTTAGATTTGATAATCAACTCACATGAAATAATGCAATGAAGTCTAATTGCAAGAATTGTTGCAACAGGGTGCTTCTATTTAGAACTGGGTTTTGCAAGACATCTGAAAAAGCAGAATAGACTATTTTTTGTTACAATTTGGACGCTGTTTTCAGACATGCATAAAAATTCCTTGATTTATTATTAAAATGCGTTTTTGCTTCTGTAATTATTAAAAAAAGGTAATGAAAAGGAATATGCGTTTCTCGCTTACAAATATTTTTAAATTCATGCAATATCAGCTGATTTTCACTGGTTTCGTTGCACACAAGGTAAAAACACGTCTATTTCCTATCTAGCCCTTTTTAATATTAAATATCTTTGGAGTAGGCATATTAGGTTGAGTGGTAACTCTGCATTTATTAAATCCCCAACATAGAGTGTAGGTAGAGTGTCGGAAAAAGGTATCTGTATACAGTAAAAAAAATTATATGAAAAGATTCAGTTTCTTCCGGAGATTGCGTTCCCGTGGTTCAAAAAATTATTCGAGCACTTGAAAAAAGTCAAAATCTGTCAATTTATATACTACCGAGATGACTCTCCTATGTAAGTAGTATGAAACAAGTTGGATATCAAAAGGAATGAATATTTGCTGAAAAGCATCTTAACATAGAGTAGCGATATATAGGTAGAGTGTCGACTCAAAAAGGGATTGGTGATTTAATAAATGCGGAGTTAGCAATCTACCTAGCATACTTACTCTATGAAATTGGCAATTCGATAGGTTCCTATTACTTTCATGCTGAACCTCAAGCGTGATCATATCACAGGCGGCTGCCACTGGCATGGCAAAATCGCAGATTCAAAGACAATGATTTATATTAACTTTGAAATATGTAAATGGGTCCACATCACTATTCAGATTCAAGAAATGAAACATGAATGTAGTGAATCATAAAATTATGCCGATGAAAATTGAAATAAAACTTGAAATTTCAGACAAGAATGCAAAATGAGATGTCGACTTTTTCATGAAGACTTCCATTGTAATATGGTTTATAAAATTCCTTTGATAATCAGCTTAATTTTCGATTAGTTAGGATGATTATTAGCAAATAGTCATTCCTCTTGATATCCAACTTGTTTCATATTACTTATATAGGAGCGTCATCTCGGTAGTATATATATTTGGAAAACTTTGACTTTTTTAAAAGTGCTCAAGTAATTTTTTGGACCACGGGTACGCAATCTCCGCAAAAAATTGAATCTTTTGATATAAAAATTTTCAATGTATACAGATACTTTTTTTGAGTCGACAACATGCTTACTGCATGGGCAATATGTTCTCCTCCACTATTCAGCGTCTCTCGCTTTTCTTTTACTTTACCTATCCTAAAGTCTCCTTACATTTCTCACCTCCGTCCGTTACTTTGTTTTCAAAAGGAACTCAAACATGTTTCGTCTTTGCCTTGGTGATTTTCCTTTATCATTACGATTTTCAGTCCCTTTTTATCTTATTTACACTTTATATTTCTGTACCTTATTTTGCAATGTGAGTGACGTGCCCTCTGCTTTTAGTAAGCTTATGTGTTATTGCTTCTCTTCTACACTGCAAACCGTTGACTGACAATTGACTGACATTTATCCTACAAAATCTATTTTGTCGCTCATTGTTAGTTCTTGTAGGATGATTGCCCCTGAACACCTACAATATCTGACAAAAAGCGACAAAATGAATAGCAATGAATTATAGCTTAAATTTTATCAAAAATGTAGGCAATTAATCAAATGTATTCAAAATAAATCATGGTTTTGGCACACAATAATACAGACTGCCCAAAAGTCAAGCAATCACTAATCGAAAAAATCAATCAATGTTCAAAAGTTTTTGTTTAGTTAATTTCCATACAAAGAATCTGTTTCGATGTTGGTGGAGAACCTACAAATTCGTCGGATATCGCAGAATATTGGAGGTGACAATCGTCGGTTAATTTTGTCTGTAATTTTGTAGGATAATTGTCGGTCTACGGTTTACAGTGTACCTGCATGACGTCATGTCAGAGTTTTATAGATCTCTGTGTCTTTACTGATTATTCGCTGTGTTTGTGACATTATGTGAATCTCTGTTCTGTCATTGTCACTACGGCCGTACTCCTCATGAAAAGAGGCCGCGAAAGCGCTCAGGAGTCAACAAAATAAAATTCTATCAAAATGACGGCGATATTTTGTGTATTCAAATATGAATATAGTGTAAGCTTTATTACAATAACATAAAGCGCGAAGCCATATTGGGAGACTCAGCCGTCCTCAATTTTACAACATCCCCTTAAGGCTGATGCTTTTGCCAAGTACCGTTGTCCATTCGTTGATCGATGAAAGTGAGATTGAGAAGATGACAGCGTGCTTCTTCGAGACAAAGTAAAGCGACTAAGTAAACAAGATGATCTAGAAGACAATAATCACAATCGGAGAACATTGAATTCAAAGATAACTCAGCATTTTAACTTTAACCGTTTAGAGTCGGACATAAGAAGGCATGGTCAAATGTTGGTGGCAAGTGACAAAACGCTGCCAATGGGGTCTAAATAAGACTAATATGGTTAATAATCAAAAGTTCAGTTTGTACTTTTCGAGATATAGCAATGTTCCACAAGTGGAACGTTGGACACTTAAGGGTGTGTGAATCGACATATTTTTTACCATGCTGATGATTTCTTTCAATGGTTTATTTTCTTTTCTTGTAAATACAAATTATCGCCCATATAATATTTCCCCACATAGAATGCACACTTTCCAGGTTCCAATATATTATAGATCAATATTTGCAGAATGCTTTTTTTCAAGAAAACAATCAGACGTAAGTCTTGACTGCGCAACGTCTTTCCTACATTTCTCTTTCGTTCTCCATCGCTTCACCTTAGTAGTTGTAGTGGCTACTTCGAAATTGCTTGCAATATTCACAACAGCATTATCCTTCCATTGGCACACGAATACTGTTCCATCAGAACGAAAATCAAAGGTGCCCTTTTCTTTTTTCTTCATAATTTGTTTGCCAATGGGACATCTGTTCATGCGATTCTCTCTTATGGTGCCAGTGGTGCTAGTTCGGTGCCATGGTGCCAGTGGCTCTAATGCCTTTCGAAGATAAGTCAGAGAGTAATTTATGGCTGGTGAAAAAATTGTCAAAATACACTGCATGATGCTCGGCTGCTTCCACCACATCCAGTAATTCCGCAACTACGCGTGACCCCATAGGATCTGGGGATTTCTCAGACTTTCCACTATACAAAAGAAGACGAAACGGATAGCCGTCGGGAGTACAGAGTGACCATATCTTGTAGCCAAAGCGTATTGGCTTCCCCTTTATAAACATGCTTCCAGAATGATGTCCATAGTAAGGTACCATGGATTCGTCAATACTCAAATGTTCAGCAAAAACTCCAAATTGAGAACATTGCTGGTTCAAATGATCATAGAGGGGTCTGATTTTCTAATACTTATCTCCTGGTGTTAGACGATTATTATCAACAAAATGAATGTTGGTCTTGATTTTCTTGAAGCGGTCTCTGGACATGACTTGACTGACTAGATCAAAGCGCAAGTCTGATGCAGTCGTCCAATATGCATTTTCGAAGGGTAGAATATGATATCCACTCAAAATCAAATTCCCAAAAAGCGCAAGAGCTCATCCTCAGATACATTGAGCGGAGAACCTGTTGAAAGATCAAATGCTCTTACAAAATCTAGACCCAGGATAGAATATTCGATTAAAAAACGTCGCATTTTAGACATGAGAATAGTGCACTTCAACTGATAAGTAGGCCTATTATGTAATACAAGATGCGTAATGTTGAATATTTTTTATGAATTCGCGTCAATTTCGTTTATTTACATTTTTGGATTCTATTGACCACAAATAACTAGCAGACGGATAGTCTTGAAGTTTGAAATGTTCAAATTTAGTCTTTGGGATATTTTGTTTGATTGTACATACATACATGTACATTTGCATTAGATTTACCTGATTTACATATACGTGTACATAACATACATACACAACTAGCTCATAATTTCACCTTTTACCCCAGCTAATCAGCAGTCGGTCGCAACCAGTCCTTTTTATCAATCCTTTATTTTCTTTCTTTTTTTAGTGCAGAACAAAATGAAAAGGCACACATCATGCAGCTGCTAGCTACGTGTAGTACGTGCAATGCGTGAATAGGCCTATGTACATATCGTAGGCTTTTGCATGAGAAGCACGTGACTGTCTACTTAAAATATTTACGAAAGAACATACATGTAATGCATTCAGACCCTAACCTTTCACAATATGTAGAATCGAAATTCGAAACAGAAAAAGTGGATGGGTGTAGTAGGTGTGGACTGGTCCCCGCTATTTACATTTGCATAGGCTACATGTAGGCCTTCTATCAATCAGATAACCATGTACATGTATAATGATACGATTTAATGTACGTATAGTAACACATATAGGCTGATTACCTTTTTGAAGTGAATACCCATTGATAAGTTGAGCCACTTCCTGTAACAATTCCTCCGTGAAAAAAAAGTAGAAAATATTCCAATGGTGTCTTGCCAATTAATTCAGGATGAGCATCAGCTAATGGAGGTGGGCTGGAGGAGTCTTCAGCGATATGAACTAAATATCAGCCTCGGCCTGCGTCCTCGTCTGATATTTGTCATGTTACTTCATCGCTATGGTACATTTGGTTAGCATCCGAGATGATTCCTCTCGAAAAACATGTAGGTTTCATCTAACCTGAAGTAGCCAACGCTCCACAAGTGGAACATACATATTAATTGCATTGCTGAGACAAGACAAATGATGAAAAGGATATGCCGACCTATGAATTAGTAAATTAGGAGTGTCGTCTTTATGTATACCGACTTGGGTGCATTGAACTGCAGGTTTTCATGTACAAAATGCGAGTTGAAAATTGGATCACCAAAAAGCACAAAAAAGTCAAAATTTTGAAAAAATTTATAGACCAGAAATACCACTCCCAGTTTTTTTTTCTCGCTTCGACTTGAAAAAACTATAGAATTGATCGTGCTTGACTAAAACACATTTCATGATCATCGATTATGACAACCCTTATGCATCAAAATCACAATTTAAAAAATGTTCCACAAGTGGAACGTTGGACACTAAACGGTTAACTTTATTTCTTCACTCTAGCTTTTGCTATGATTGTTTCTATTATAAAAAAGTAGTTTTCTCACTCAGCGTTACACTGACGGGCACATGTAGGCCCAATCTTCAATCAATACAACAGCAATTACAGAGTAAAAAATTTATGGTCGGTGAGCGAGGCGTTGAAAAGATGATAGGATGTCATCCATGGTGTAGTTGTCGTAATAAAAAGCAAACACAATTTCTATTGAATGCTTTGCACCATAACAATAAAAATTAGCAAAACCTTGCAGCTATTTCGAAGTTCCTGAAATCGACAAAATGAAGTAGGCCTACAGCGGACGATCTTAGGAAAGGAATTGATCGATCTTAGTATGCTTCATGCAAATCTATTTATTTCAATTATTTAGTTCTAAACGATTGCAAGCTTAATAAAAAAATAGGTTTTCGGAGCAGGCAGAAAACACCACGGCTCCGGCTTGAGGTTATGTATATGTATTTTATTGAATTCATAGTCACTTTTCGATAAAAATATTGGCAGTGTATCTGAAACGAATGCAGGTGTGTCATCTTTGTAGGCAATTGTTGTAGACCTCCCAAAACCTGCTGGCTTTTATCTCGTCTCAGAATATAACCTACATGTACATGTACTGCGAATCATTTATCTGGATTTAAAGAAGATCGTGGCATTAGGAGTGTGTTTCAGCCGAAAACGCAACTGTCGAGCGAATAGCATGCATTACATTCGCCTCAAATTTAGTGTAATTCAAACACAGTATCGGTTCATAATAATTTCTCCTTTATTAAAAATGCATGGTAGTTTTATAAAGGTATTTTTCAAAAAATACTTAAAAGAAGTAAAAAGACTTCTGAAAAGAGAACTTTTGATATAAAAAGAATTTTTGCTCAATTTGACCATCCATGCAATACTAATTGCTTCACTTGACTTGTGAATATTAGAGGCTTGACAGCTAATTGAATAAATGAATGTTTGAGGCCGACCGGCAGTACAAGTTTCTGCCTGCAATGAGGCTGGAAATGGGACTTTCGGAGATTGCAGCACATAGCACAGCCTATATGTGGCTACGAATCTGCGCTTCAGTAATTTGATTCTTCTCATAAGATCAAGCGACGTTGATCGGTGCTCACTTATCAGCTTAAATTATCATCAACAAACTGCTGTCAATTCTAATCACTCAAACAAAGGGAAGAGTCAGATTTCTATACCTTCTTTATGCTTAGAGAAATGTATGTCCTGTGAACTAAGCGCGCTGCGTTGAAGGAAAAAATCGAAGGATAATCAAGATCGACAGTGAGAGACGATGAGACATTTTGCCGATAATCTACTATGCACATAAATGAGGAAGAATTTATAAATCAGCACAGGAAAGTGAAAGACATCAGCAAGAAAAATCTTCAACTGATTACAAAAACAGTCCACATTTCTTCACAAAAATCCAAAAAGCCAAAATCTCCTGCGCCACTACACCAATTATACTCAAAAAGACAAACTTAAGCTCATATCCCACCATTTTACAACTATACCATCACTTTTATTACCATAGCTATAAAATCCACAAAAACAGTCCACATTTCTTCACAAAAATAAAAAAAGCCAAGTTGTAGAATGGTGTGATGAGCTTAGTTTGGCTCTTTTGGGTGATCGGTACAATAGTGCAGAAGAATTTGGCTTTTTTATTTTTGTGAGGAAATGAGAACTGTTTTTGTGGATTTGAATTGCTGTGGAGGAGTGGTTTCGATGGTTATGGTAATGAAAGTGATGAAGTAATGAAAGTTGTAGAATGGTGTGATGAGCTTGAGTTTGGGTTTTTGGATAATCGGCTGAAGTTTGTGGCTTTTTGGCTTCTTTTTGTATCACCTTTGGCTCCTTTGGAAATGATCATTAACAACTGTCTCCTAATCCAGGCGTTTTGGCTGACCAAGTGAATAAATTTAGTAATTAGTTATCACAATACAATTAAATTTGATGAGAATATGCAAAAGATGTAGGAATTGTTTTGGGCTATGCAACGATTTAGGAAACGGACTGTAGACGATGTAGTGATATCGAACTGTGGCGAAGCGCTGATGAATGACATTGGACTTTAAAATATTGAGGTCATAAATTTAGGAATGCATAATTAGTAATCAGCATGTTACTATGTCGATCAGCTTCGGGTAGACAGATATTTTTCACATCAAATGTGTCAATAGACAGTGCAAGATAGTTATGGAGCTGACTTCAGAGATAATTCGACGAAATACAGTTTGCCGTCACTTTGCGCATTTTTACGTTTAATGAGCTTCTGTGAAAATATAGCACAACAGAATGTCAATGCAAGCAAAATAAATTACTTGTATGAAGATCAGCTAGATGAGTAGGGAATCTTTATCAAATAGAGAAAATGTCGAAGATGCTGATACACTGCATCAACAATGCTATAGTTAGGATCGGCTATAGTACAGCTTAGCCTACAATGGATTGAGTAGGCTTATTGTTATTTGCATAGCACAAAATTCATATCAGGAGTGCAATACAGTCCTTCACTTACCGCGTCTTGCTTCTTCGCATTGTGATGGTTATGATAAACATCGCTAATAGTAAATAGGCCTACAACCGTTCAACAGACTTTAAAACGCGGGCCAAGACGGACCGGTTTTAACCATGCCTTAATTCATGCCCATGGACAGCTGGAGGATGGATGGCCACGGTGGCAATAGCATGTCACAAGTCACAGTCATTGCATGTCATAGCATTAATTAATATGCATATACTGTCCTTGCGTGAACGTTCAATGCAGATAGGCAGCGTGAAGAAGAAAATCAATTTAGGAAAATATGGAATAAGGAATGTAATGATTATACAGGCACAAACCAGCAAAGATGTGACTTGAGAAAGATGAGTAAAACCTTGTTCTTTGGGTTTAATTTTAATGTCCATTCAGCGCTATCATGCAGGGATGCGGTTATATTTATTCACTGCTTTTGGTTAGTGATCTTATCTTCACACTGATTAGTTGAATGTAACGGACCAATATTTCAATTCACTATTATTTTGATGATTTTAGCATAAATAGTATCAAATTATAAAACTTTCTATTTCAGAGGACAACGTGGCCACCTCCAATGATACATCCTGGTTATGCCTACGCATTGCATATTACCTTACTTTGTACTAACTTAACAATGTCGAGAAGCTTTGTGCATGTTGTTAGGAATAGTCTAGAAGAAACATAGTGAACTATCTCATATGTTCTGCCCTTACTCATGTCCAACAGTTCACTTGTAAAATGTTATTCAAGTCACGAAAAATTTCCTCAAAGTCTGAGCATTATGTACAATAGTTGAAGCGTCATTGACAGTTCCGGCAAAGCGTGTGGGCGTTTACATCGCCACTTTAGAGAAAGCCCCTATTCATCTCCCATGAAAACCTCAGCAATGATTACGAAGAATTGCGAAACTGATCGAAATCTTAGTTCTATAATAATGATACATATACATATTGTGACGTCATGAAGTACCGTTCAAAACTTGACACGATAATCAAACCAGCACAATGTCATTTTGACGACTTAAATTGGTTATAGAGGGATATTGATTCACGAACATACATACATACATCCAACATGGATCAAATTCTCAAAAGCCTACGCCTTATTGCACAATACGATTCTTACATATGTTCAGCAGTACTACACATGCATAACGTTATAAAATTGACTCATGTAACTACCGTATTTTTCCATGCCAAAGTTCACGAGATCAAATTCTCAAAACATGGATCAAATTCTCAAAAGCCTACGTCTTATTGCACAATACGACTCTTACATATGTTCAGCAGTACTACACGTACATAATGTTATAAAATTGACTCATGTAACTACCGTATTTTTCCATGCCAAAGTTCACGAGATTAAAATTGGAAACAAAATCATTCGGAGCAAGTCAAACAAAGACATTGGAGTCTCATTGTGCAAATAAGGCTTTTAGAGAATTTGATAACAATAATGTCTTTTGATCATTGTAGCACAGTTCATGTAACTACTATTCAAATCTTTACATCCATTATACGCAGCAACATATATTGTGTTGCTTTCAGTCAAGTCATCGCATATTTCAAAAGCGATGAAAATCATGACAAAGCAACAAGAAGCAATTGCTGCGTATCATACAGTAGATATGAAGCACAAAAGCAGCACAAACTGCAGATAAAAAATCACAAAGCAAACACGAAATCAATAATCGAAATTTAGTCTATATAGTCCGGGAGCTAGCGTGAAGTTGTGCAGGGAACGAGGTAGTACATAAAACTTTCACATAGCATAGTACACCTCTAACCTACTATTACTGTTACACAAATTGGTATTTTGTTGAACTGGTTATTATAGAAATCATCTACAGATCATGAACTTTCAAATGAGTTATCATTCAGTGACAGAGGATGAAGTAAAGTGTACAAACAGACACTTTTCGTTGGTGTAACTGCAAATTTTAACATAGAAATTTCAGGAAAATTGTTGATATACTTTAACGAAAAGTGTCTGTTTGTACACTTTACTTCATCCTCTGTCACCGAATGATAACTCATTTGAAAGATCATGATCTGTAGATGATTTCTATAATAACCAGTTCAACAAAATACCAATTTGTGTAACTTTTATGAGCAAAAATTCGAAAAAATGGAGTCAACACCTTAAATGTCACAGTTTTACCATTGGAAATACATAGGATTGTGTTATCCTCTCTATTTCTGAAAAGCAAATGATCTGATCCGGCAGACGCGAAGTTTTGCAGTAGGTTAGAGGTGTACTATGCTATGTGAAAGTTTTATGTACTACCTCGTTCCCTGCACAACTTCACGCTAGCTCCCGGACTATATATTGGCATTGTTCTTTAGCTGCACAGTCAAAGGAAAGAAAGAGTTGCGTTTTCTTGAAGTTAGACACATCGGTTGGATAAAATTCCTTGTTATTGGAGACTGGTCTGGACAAACAAAATGCAGAGGATGAGAAGCGATGTCTCGAATATTCTGCAAAAGCTTTATGGCTGCACTCCTTCGTCGAGCTCTCAAATCCGGAAATGACTCACAACATCAATCTTGTCCACAAATAAGACAATGTCCTCGCCGTTGAATTTTCGACAAAAGACCAATTATCAGGGGAGAACAATACTCGATAACGAATAGAATTAAGCCCATGTACACAGCAATCATTTCGTCTAGATCCATCAAGGGTCTGAGAATCTGTAATGTATGCATTCGTGTAGAAGAACATTGATGGATGACTTTACACTCCACATGTGTGGAGCAGTTCATATCATGAAAGCGAACTTCATAAGTTGCGTTCAAATGCATGTTAAAAACCTGAAAAATTCTTATTAACTGATCAAGGCAATAAAATCTTGATTGTATCTTGAGCATGGATCATGCATTCAACAGTACATGTATGTGCATCTAGATATCACGTATGTCTAGGATCTAAGAATGCATGCTTATTTTCCAAAGCTCGTTTTCAGCATCGTCAGTGTCACCGGACAGGTGGCACAGGGGGTATAGAATTTGATTGCCAACATATTTACATGCAATATCGTGGTATGTGAATATTTTTATTAAATGATAATGGATTCACATTATGCTGCTGACAGTCTAAAGAAAGTATGCTGACAGCAAATCAGAACAGATTATAATGCAAGTTTGAATATTCTGAATATGTGGAGAGGAGGATAGCTTTTTTGGTGGTAAGCTGAATATCAAAAAAGTTCAAATTCCTCTACCCCATTCTACCCCACCGGTAGCGACACGACAGCAGACTTGTCTTTCAGACAATTTTCAGACAATCCCAACTGCGCTGAACAGCGATGCTGAAGAAGTACAGCGCAATCTTCGAAATCAGTTCAATGAAGATCAAAGGAAAGTGAAAGCGTCGATATCAGGTTTAGGCACAAATGAAAAGCACGATTCGCGGTGGCCGCACTTTTCTACGCTGAAATTTATAAAAAGTGGAGTGTTGTGGCGACTATTCAACTGTTCTATATCATAATTTTGGAGTTTAGCATTTAAATTCTAATAATAAATTATAATGCTTAAATGCATAGGTAGTATTTTGAATCTGCAGGTATTGTAGCTTTTTTGTCGATTCCTTTGATGAGTGCACCAAATTTTGCGGAGAGTAAATGATTCGGAAGTTACGCAAAGTTTTACAATCGCCATTTTTTTATCGTCGAAACTGAAGTTTTCCCTGCCGACTTCAAGCATCAATCAAGTTACTACAACGAGCACAACTATCAAGTGTGACCAACCATGAGAGCAGCTATCAACTTCGGTGGTCTTTGATGCGGGGCGGCGAAGAATTTCGGACGTGGAAAACATTGGTCATTATAGTAACTTCGATGAACGCCCTGATAGATGCATGCAATATAGAAACTTCTACATAATGTGACCGGCCCTGAGATCTCAACTATATCAGCTCTCTTATCAGCGAAAGCATACTGCATTCAACTTTTCTGAGAGCTCAGAATAGAAGAAGTTCAATATCTTTGCGTGTTCATAGACTTCTCTGTCTTTTTAGTACAATCAGGTAATAAGAGACACCTTATTCTGACTGAAGATAGATAATTAAAGGGTGATCTCATCAGCAACCATCTTTGATAGGCTAAAACCTTTCGCTGTTATTTGAAAGACGACTTGATAAATTGTCTTTTTGTGGTACTACATAGTTGATGTTATATCATTTTTTATCTGATTTATCTAAGATTGCATGTTATTATCATTCCTGAGTTGTAAATTAAGCCGCGTACAATTTTCATATGACCATTGCTTCATTGCTCAAAGTCATGCAACAAATCAATGGCCTATCAAACCGGCAGACCAAGTTTCAAGTACCATTTCTTAAGGTAATGTGCGAGTAAATATCCGCATATTACAATAATACAATTGAAAAAATGTGGATATCTATCAGATCAATCGTTCCTGCTGTTAACAACTCCTGACGTTTCAAGATCATGTCATTCTGTGGTAAAGTAAAGTCTCGGCGCACATTGTTTTGGTAGGCTATAGATCAAGTTTTGTCCATCCATCATTATTCGAATTTCATCAAGGAAGAATGCGTCTGATGAGTTATCTTGACAGACACATAGAAATCAGAAGAGAATCATAGTAAGATCAATTGATGTCGTCAAGCGGTTGTGTCTGCATTTCGAAGAGTGCTTAGACTTTTAAATGATGAATAGGGTAAAGTGAGGTGAATGCCCGCCCATTGATTTCTCAGCAATCGTAGGAGATAAAGAACATTTTAACTCTCCGACAAAATGTGTCAGGTTCAAAAGTGGTTCCACTTAATTTGTTTAAAAAATACAATCGTTTAATAATAAATACTACCTTTGTTGAAATAGTTTTGCAAATGTAAAAAGATTTCTGATGCAATCGAATAATTTTCAAAAAAAGAAAAATGCACAATTAATATGCGCATCAGTGGTCAATACTTCAACCTGGATTTTGATGGATTTTACGTCTTTATTGACCAACAGGTTGATGAAGAATAACCGAAATCTCGGGGGTGGGGTGGGGTAAAGCGCCCCATGCGTCGATATCAGGTTTAGGCACAAATGAAAAGCACGATTCGCGGTGGCCGCACTTTTCTACGCTGAAATTTATAAAAAGTGGAGTGTTGTGGCGACTATTCAACTGTTCTACATCGCGACCACTGATCAAATGTCTGATGCTCAGCTTTCAAATGTGACCACACTTCCAAGTGCTAGCACAATTATGAACCAAAAATAGAAACAATCTTAAAATTACAGTTGCGGCCATGAAGTTTGCAACACCGTCTCATAGAGTAGAAAAAACAACATTTCCCAATCTATGTGTAGATTTTAACATAGTATTATTCAATCATGTAACCAATAAAGACTCACAACAATTTTAAACAGAACAGTAATAAACAACAACGATGAAGAAGCTAGTACTTGGTTTGGGTGCCCCTCGCTTTGATGACAGCGTCAATTCTTGATGGCATGGAATGAACCAATTTTGCACAAAAATCACTGATTTCTGCGTCATGGTGCCAAATATGGAGAAAGTTTGCAATCAGAGTTTGTTTGTTTGAGGCTGGTAATTGTTTTACACGACGTTTAATAATGCTCCATAGATTTTCAATCGGATTAAAGTCCGGAGACGAAGGAGGCCAGGTGAGAAGTTGGATGTTTCGACGAGAAAAGTGTTGCATGCTGAGCTTACTCACATGTGCCGGAGCGTTGTCCTGTTGAAAAATACCGCTTCCGCTGGGGAACCAATCACGAATTTGCTGAACCATTCTTCCGTCAATAATTTCGTCGATGTACATCTGACTGTTCATGTTTCCTTCAACAACATGAGCCCGTCCGGTGCCATGAATTGAGAAACATGCCCAAATCATCACGCTGGTAGGATGCTTTGTCGTCTTGTTAAAGTGTTCTGTTCTCAAAGGCTGTCCATCTACTATTCTCACATACCGAGGACAGTTGTCACTGATTTCTAAAATAGTCTCATCACTAAAGATGACATTTTGCCAATCTTCTTCACTCCACGATTGGTGCTCCCTAGCCCACTTGAGACGCTTCTCAATTTGAGCATTGCTCAAAAAAGGACGTCGACAAGGTTTTATAACTTTACATCCGGCAATGTTCAACACACGTCGCATTGTTCTTTCGCTGTTGATGTTGATGGATTCGTCACCGGATGCCCTAGCTTGATAGTCACGTAAAATGTCCTTCGCACTCGATCTCGGATCTTTGGGTCCACAATTTTGATAATTCTTAGGCTCTAGCAGCAGCATTCTTAGTCTCGTAGCATCCAGTTTGTTGGTAGCGACTGATAGTTCTGCTCACTGTCGATTTGCTGATGTTCAAATCATTGGCAATTTCGGCTTGTGACTTCTCTGTGTGTGTTCAAAAAGTGCTATAATTTTGCATCGAATCTCATTGCGTCCTTCCATGATGCCACAGGCGTGCAAAATGGAAGATAAACTGAATTCACAGCTTGCTTTCAAATTTGAATTTGCAGAATGCAATGAGATATCTATTATTTACCTATTCAAAACTTTGTCAACAACATTGACAGCTCAGGCATAGAAATCAGCTAAGAGACGTTCAGTCCAAGGATGCATAGACTCACAACAAGTTGCAGTAATTTTTTACTTCATAAGGCAGTGTCGCAGACTTCATGGTCGCAACTGTATACTTGATGCAGCGATCGGCTGGTGCAATTGACTGATTAGCGTTCTGAAGCAATGACAAAGCAAAACGCATTACACGAATTTGCAAGAATTTAAGCTAGTAGGAAAAACAATTATTTATTTAAAAACCTTTAGGAGGTATGACATACCGTTATCACCTGCAGTGTGATTGATCTTAGTATGATACTATTTTATCATTAAAGCTTCTAGAACATTTATATGATAATTACTGTTACCTTTATACCTTATGCGAAATTGATTACTTCTTAAAAATCTTAAATCTTTAAATCTTTAAATCCTAAAATTACTTGCTGATGGACGATGGTGGTGTGACTGGATCACTATCAGCTATTAGGATGAACGGAGGTCATCTATCAGCTATCAGCTCTCATGTGTGAACTATCTTAAGGATAGTAATTGCAATCCTTGATGAGTAGAAAATGAAGGATCGAGTGATTCATGGGAATGACATTGTCAAGTCTTTAGATTTTATCCCATATCAGAGTGGGCGGATTTGAACCAATTGAAACTAAGCCAATGTAAAACAAAGGCTTTATGTAATATAAAGAATACATTTTCTGTTGTCCTCCCTTTTCCATTTATTATTGTGAACGAATTAACAATTTTGAAGCAGCTTGAAATAAGGATTTGAAGTGGGACTCGCATTTCCAGAATGTTGCTTCATTGTGCAATAAAAGAATGTGCTTCGAATATCACGAAGATTGTTGAGTCATGACGAGTTATGGTCTGTTTTTAAGGCCACCATTGGAAGTACTGTATTTTGCAGCACTGTACACAGTTATTTGGCGTTTACAGTTGCGAAACGAGACATCTGATAGAAAGAATTTCACACGAGCTCGCAAAATCATCCATAAAAATTATTATCTTTGCACTAACAGTATGTGTTCGCTTTCGAACTTATATTTCACTTTTTAAGGAGTCAGAACATCGATTATCCTCTTTTTCGTGTTGTTCCGTACGTGCATAATGATCGAGTATTATTGTCCCATTTTCTATAACCAGTAAGCGACAAACTTGCTACATTGTTGTAATTACTTTGGTTTTTATTGGTCACCAACTTAACTATGCGACCTGATTTACTTTGCGATTTTCATTTTGCAAAAATATACAGTATACATATTCTCCTATTCATCTTAATTAGTTTGTCTCTTGATGAGACTGTGAGTGCAGTGCCATTTCCTAATCGAGAAGTTGCATGGTCGTATTCTACACTCTAAACCAGCACCTCCTAAATCACACACTGAAGCAAGACACTATTCGTAACTAATAAAATAATCCTAAAGCAAAGCGTTTTAGGAGGCTAGCGCACTAGTGTTATTGTTCTCTCTAGTATGTCAGCCACAGAATTAGATTCATCTGCGCGTGCTTCGGTTTCCTAGAGAGGAAGAATTGTATGCAACCTTAATGTCGAAATGGCACATCACAGCTCCTTCTCGAATGGATAATTCGTGTATCACTTGCTATTGGAAATGGCAAACAATAAGCTGTCAGCAGGGGACACCAGAGCCAGTGAGAGATGCGTGCGTGCTGTGATATCACTTCGCACACAGCAAAACACACATCGATGCGCGGCTTCGATTCAATGTATGCACTATACAGTGAGCAATGCCGAGGAGAGGATGTGAAAACATCAAGTGAACTCATTTTCGTACGCCTGCTGCTTTCTTTAATAATGATCGGAAGGGTCAACATTATGGAAAAAACTTGTGGGCAATGATCTGAATTCTTCGAATCTGAAGGAATTTTGGGAATCGAAGCACTTTGCTGGAACTCACATTAATCCGCAAGCGACGCACGACTTTTTTCCTATCTCTGTAAGGTATTAGGAATTCCTTTTTGGCCACCTAATAGGTTCCTCAATGTGCCATCTATTTCGTATTAATCACACTTCTAGCAAACCGAAGCAGATAAACAAAATATTTAATTCTGTGATGTCAGCATTCTATTTCACGCAACCTCTAGTGTGTCGCGCTTTAGGATGCAGATTTCTTCGATTTTAGGAGGTGACAGTTTACAGTGTAGTCCATCTCACGTGCCACTAGACAGCTGTGCGAGGCTCAGGATCTACGAGACCGTGCACTGTCCGATGGATGGTCAAGGAGATGTACCTATACCACCTGAAGGCATGTCTCTTTCGACAGAAACTTTCGATGACTTCGATGAGGGAATGAATTGCATGGGAAATAGGCTGTTCGTCTCCGGTCTGCTGTCGAGTCTGGGACTTCAAATCATCACGAACATCGAGAATCTGGAGAAGTTCCCTATGCAGGACAGATCATCGCCGGTTCCCAATTCCCAAGAAGAGAGCTATTTTACATTACGTGCTTTAAATTCATAAGGTATTTCATATTTGTAAATTATAATATCTTCTGTTAGTTGTTTGCTCTCAAATTGTCTTCTGTTAGTAGCATATCGGAATGCAATCTTTGAAAACATCACTCCGTACATCACTCATGCTTGATGAAGACGCTGATTGACGCAAATCTTCCAGCATCCTTCCTCAATGGTGCGCCAACTACCTGCAGAATAGACATCAACGCGTGAAAATAAGCAACATCCATAGTTCTCTCGCACTGATTACATCTGAGGTACCCCAAGGTTCTGTCATTGCTCCTTATATTTTTTCATGTTATATGGGCACTCTCAAACCGAAAACAATTGGCTCAAAAATCTTAAAGTACGCTGATGATGTAGTTGTTGCGGTACCAATTTCAGAAGCCGCTAATTTGAATTTGCTGGTGCACTCTGAAATGGAGCATGTGGAGAATTGGTGTCGGCACAATGGCTTGAGCTTGAATGCCAATAAAACTAAAGTTATGTTGGTTCGAGGACGTAGCAACTGTACGATATTCCCAATCAAGTACTCTCTTGTGACGGAAATGAAGATTTTATGGGTTGTATTTAATGAGACCTTATCCTGGAATAATCACATTAATCATATTTGCAAGCTGGCATCGCGAAGAATCTTTTTGCTGAAACAACTTCGATCATCTGGTGTTACGAAAGACGAACTGATAAAAGTTTACAACGCACACATTAGAAGTATACTTGAGTTCAATTGTCCACTCTTCGTTGGTCTGAATTTGAAGAACTCAAGACGGCTAGAACTTATCCGTAAAAGATGCCACCGACTCATTTGTGACTACGAATGCAAGTGCCAGATCATGCCTGCGTTGACGGGTAGACGACAGAGGCTTGCAATGAAAACGTTTTGTCAGATGCTGAATCCCCATCACCAACTTCATGACATTGTCCCGAAACCACATCCATACTCAAAACATTTAACGATCCCTTTTTGCTCCACAGCCCGCCGCTCGTCTACATTCGTACCGTATATTGTACAATTTTTTATAACAATTTGATCTTCTGACGCACATCCGACTGTTTGCTAATTTATTCGCTACTTTTGAACTGATTGATCTTTTTCTGAAACTTCTTTGACTATTTCATTTTGTATCTTCTCTTGTATTCAACTGCTATATTGATTGCCATTCCGAAGAAATAAACGTATATATATAAAAGCATCAATTTTCAAGAAAATGAGTTCAAGAATTTTGCCTTACCACCAAAAGTATGCACTTCAGCTATCACAGACCTAAAACGTAAAAGACTAAACTAAAAGACGATAACGGCAAAAATTGCATCATAATTTCTAAATCGTTTCATAATAGCTAATTCCTGGAGTGAACGCTATGCGGTTCAGTCAGTGCGTCGAGCAACAAGATGAAAGAGATCTAATTCCCACGCAAGTTCTTTTTGAGGAAATGACATTAGTTTGTGTCAGTGCTGCACACGCAATTTATGCATGCAAATCTCTAAATCTCCAGATTCACAATAATTTTACATGTGCCAGCGGCCATGTACTATTGGAACAGCAAAAAAGCGACAGAATAGAAAATTGTCAGGTCGGGTCGATGGACTCGGAGCAGTGGACCCGACCCGAATTCAACCCCAATCCCAATGCAATCAGCATTGTCTTCAAACACTTTCATGTGACAGCTGATAACAACAGACCGTTTAACAGAGCTCAAAAATCAATTCTATCATGCCATTAAATAGAAATCAATGTATTGATTCTTGAAACAGCAATGCGGCGCGCGGTTACATCGGAATAAGAAAAATAATCAAAATTCAACGTGTTAAAGTGCGTAAAGGTGGCTAAATTAAGAAACAAGCAAACGACTAGTTGACTTTAGAAAGTACAAAATATTTTAAATAATTTTCCCAAAGAAATTTTAGGAAATCGCATTATTAAATCGAAATTATTATAATAATTCCAAAAAAAAACAATTCGATGCGCGGTTACACCGGAATAAGAAAAATAATCAAAAGTTTTTTGAACAAAATAATTATTTCGCCGGTCTGGCCGTTTCAATCGCAGCATTTACATTACAAAGATATTACAAAGATAAATTCGAAGGTGTAATAATACTATCAAAGTCAGATCGCTTTTCATAGTCAAGATATCTATCTCTCTCACATAATAGGTAGCTGTGAGAAGTAGAAATTTTATAGGTTGGAAAATACTACAATTACATTCTTCACATTTAATTTCATGTGACTCAGTATAACTGCACATTGGTAAAACTTCAAGAAATGGCAAGATTAGAAGCAAAGAACATTTGCAACAATTAGACATAAAAATAATAACTCATTTTTGTGGAAACATTGTAAAGAGAGACATGAAAGCAAAATACGAAATTCAAAATGGATATCATCAAAATATACAACAACGATGCATTTACAAGACAAATGGCCGAAATCAGTAGAAATAAGAAACGCAAGCAATGAACAATTAATTGACACAAAACAAGAATTTCATTTACTGAATTTGCCTGGATTTACGATTTCATAGTAATTTCCAGCCTAAAAAGGATTTCTATTTCTAAGAACTAAGTGTATATATGTGTGAGAGAGTGATCTCTTGACTATGAAAAGCGATTTGACTTTGATAGCATTATCACAACATTGAATTTATCTTTGTAATATCTTTGTAATGCAAGTGATGCGATTGAAGCGGCCAGACCGGTGAAATAATTATTCCTTTCAAATAACTTTTGATTTCGGTGTAACCGCGCATCGAATTGTTCTTTAGAATTAGTATAATTTCGATTTGACAATTTGATTTCTTAACAATTTTTTTGAGAAAATTACACGCAAAGCAAAAATCAATTTCTATAAAAAAAGAAATTCAAATGTCAAATTGCTATGTATTAAAACAAGGTGACCGACTTGGTAAAAATTGATGCCTTCATTGGAAAGAACACACGCTAATTGAAAGATACTGTAATTTTGAGATCGATTGAATTACTGGAACATCGAAATCAAAGAGCCTCCAGGAATACCTCCGGTTTTCAGAACTGAAAATAGTTCCGGGTAAAAAAGGGTTAGCTCTATTACGATTTGTCCATTTTTCGAAGTCGATGAGCCGAGTGTGTTTGTGTGTGTGTGTGTGGGGGGCAGCGTCCCTTCTGCGCCTCCTCTGAATGGGATTTTCCAATGACTCATTTTTTCCTGAAACTTTCTGTACAATTGAATTTTCAATCCGGTGCTGGCATTGGATTTGACCGATTTGCTCCTCTTATTGCTAAAAATTGCAATTCAACATTTGAATTACTGAAGTTTTAAGAACTTTGAAGCATGTGATAATGATGTTCTTGTAAAACACCTATGCAAACAGAAATTTCATCATAATCATTTTTTCCGAAGTTTAGATGAATATCTGCTTTACTTATGTCCTTAATTTCATCACTACTTTGCTACACTATAGGCGGCCTATCTCTTTTAAATTGCAGATGACAAAATGAAAATATAAGTTATCAAAATCTTGCGAAAAGTTCCTCGATTTATCATTATCTGAAAATAGCAATAGCCTTTTTTGCCTCAGAGTTTTTCTTGCCGGTGAAGAATTAGGAGGGGATTATATCCCCCTAAGATCTTCCAAAGCTTTGACTTAAATTGCACAACATAGTGGGATAGTTTCGATTAGCGATTGCTTAGACTTTTGGGCAATCTGTATTATTGTGGCTTATTGTGCATTTATTTTGACATAATTTAATCAATTACCTTCATTTTTGATCAAATTTAAGCTATAATTCATTGCTATTCATTTTGCCGCTTTTTGTGAGATATTGTAGGTTTTCAGTGGCAATCATCCTACAAGAACTAACAATGACCGACAAGATAGATCTTGTAGGATAAATGTTTGTCAATTGTCCGTCAACGGTTTACATTGTGAGTATCAATTAACATAATTACTCGACTATATTTCCTGAACGAGCAAACTGCAAAAGTTGCAAATCAACTTACAACTCAAAATTCTTATCAATAGAAGTCAAAATCCAAAATGTCGAAAAAGTGTGGTCGCAATTTTTTTCAGGTGGCTCCTGTGGCTAAACTATGGGGTCTACAAAAAACAGCTACCACTCAGACAAAAAAGTCAACACACACTTAGGTAAGGTCAGTGAAAGAGACTTTCAAACAATTGCTCGTTCCGGCGTGAGACTAGAAAAACCGAAGGGAGGACGAAAGGACCCCCTGAGGCAAATGGCGGTAAGGAATCAAGAAGAATAAATAAACGTCTTTTATACTTTTTCACCAAAAATGACACGCATTCTATTTGGTCTCCGAACGTGCATTATTTCTGATGTCGGAATAACTAAAGTGTTGATTGTCTCCAAATTTGCTTCAGTAAGAGGTTTTCAAATTGTGAGAATAAAATTCGTCGATCATTGTAGATCTTCATTTATTAAATAATCTGATAATTCTCCCGAAAGATTAAATCAAATATTGATAACGCTATTAACTTGTTATTAATGAACTTGATGCACTTGTTATTAATATATCACTAACATTGTTGATTTACAGACGCACAATGCATTTCAAGTTTTAGTATTCAAATTCAAGAAAGCATAAATCACATCTTATTTCTGATAATTCAATGTTTCACAATGTAAGAGGCCATCAGATGTCAGGTAGTTTTCGCTGTAGAGCAAAGCATTTGCCCGCATGTGCTTTAACTTTTAAACTACAGACGTGGGTTGAGAGAACCAATGGTCCTCATTCGATCAACGAACAACTCTGAGAATACGGATGATGTAATGTCGATTACATGCGGGCAAGTTTGGGATCAAGATATCCGCCATTGATGAATTGAGCTCTCTAAGGCATGTACTGTATATATCTTCATGTCTTCTACTACTTCAATTTGTGACCCGCGTTTCAACCACAATTTGATCTGATTCAGCAGTTTGGTCGAGAAATACGTAACGAAAATCGAAGATCCATTTGCTATACTCATTTGCTGAAGAAGAAAGTTGTTCGCTATGTATTACACAAGTGTAATGACGATGGTGCAATAGCAATTGTTTCAACACAAATAACCCGGCTTTTTACAAACCACGAAGTAACCAAGCAGTGGGTTATTGTGGGGACCAGGTGGTTTTGTGACAGTGTCAGTTTCTTCCACGACCACTCACACGTCGGTCTAAGCTCCTATTTTCTATCTACACAGTGTATCAGTGCATCTTCACCTGTTCACGCCAGCGTAGATCTTTTGATACAAAGGTTTTTGGAACTATATTTTTTATCCACTGAGGTGGATCATGGGAATATTCGCTAGGCCACAAGTAAGTACATGCTCAGGTGGATGGAGGGAAAACTGAATATTGTCCGGTTATGACCTGTAAAACAATTGAGGTCAAATTATTCGCGCGACCAATTTTGAACTTAGAGATGGGACAAAGGATGTACATTGAGAAACATAAGATATTATATGGAGCGGTTAGATAAAAATACGTGGAATGAAGTTTCGAATTTTTTACTTCCAACCTCTTGATTAGATTGTAGAATTTATCTTTATCATTGAAATGATTGCTTTGATAAATATTTCATGAGGATAACCCTCTATTTCTCACATTACACTGAAGGGCTTTTTTCACCGAAATTCATTTTTCTTCAGTTAGTTTCTCGGACAAAATTCACTGATGCATGTCTATACATGAAATTTATAGGTCTAGTAGTGCCTGATTTTATGTGTTCCTAATTTTTCGAATAAATGACAAATACTGGGATAGTATTGTGACAGTTCCTGATTATCAAATTTGAGCTTCACTGCATCATGACACTCGCAACATGCTTTGAATTTATATCTTGATGAATTCTCTACCTTAAAATGAATTCTGTTACCTTAAATCGAAACAACTGTATCCAACGTGAATTAAGCAGGAAAATTCAGTTGGCCCTTAAGAATACTTTGTTTTGCTAACCTACACGAAAACAGTTGAGAACCTGTCATCTATAGAAGCAGTTTATTGTTACTGTAAGTGAGAACAATGCATCTGCTACAAATAGGAACCTTAAGCAGAGGACAATATCTAGCACATTCCTTCTCCCATGATTGAGCCTGTCTCATGCAATAAAAATAAACAATTTCTTTATACTTTAAATAAATTTCATGCAAGTTTATCAGTACTTATTCACATACTACATCGTCTATGTGTATTTTAAGAAGCTGTTCTTATCTGGTAATGCGTAGAATGTCATAAATATCTGAAGACTTCAATTGCTGCAAGCATGAGCCGGTATAACTTGCTGTCAAGGACAGTAGGGACACGGCATTCGTACTTTTAGAAGCTCCACAAGTAGAGAACAATATTGTGCTCTTAACACGTATAATAAAATAACCTCACATAACTTACATAAGATAAGTCTTCCTTAGTGATTTAGCTAGTGCTGTCATTGAAACACAATTCACAAAATAAAGCGACAGTGGTCGTGATCTCGACCACCATTCAAAAGAATAGTTGCAATGACAATAAAAATGTCATAAACGATGTCCGTGCATTTAATGGCCGTCTGACTACTATGAATAAATCCGTAAGTAATGGCTTCAGCCTATACATGGTTGTAGCATTTATCACAAAATTGATGCTCAATTCATTGTAAAATTCTGTACCAATACTCTCATGTAGATGAGCTTCCCAAATTTCCTCTTTCAAAATTCATCTCTACATATCTATATGTCTAATGATAGAATTTTAAAACATGCACAGTTTTGCGAGCAGTCACTTACCGTTTACAGCGTTCTGTGTATGATAAAGATTCTACACCATGTCGCCTTCTCTGTTTGCAAGAAGTGGACATCAAATAAACGACTAAAAATCCTGCTCTGCGCATGAAATGATGTTGAGATAACTGTAATGATGCAATTGTCATCGGTTGCTCTTTGATGCAACTCATTCACCTTTTCTTGACCGATTTCGAGATGCTGATTCAACATTTTTGCTTTGAATAGAGTATAGATTCCGGGCAGGTTATTTATTAACCAGAGCATGTATAATCTAAACGAAATAGCACACTTGAGCCATCGAGTTGGCTTGATAGGATTAAATTTACCAATATTGAATTTCCTCAGAAAGATGTGAAGATGCGTTTCAAGTATGTACTCTCAGACTACCTTTTTCATTTTTCAAACTGCGATAGCACCGCGGTAAAATTTCGATATTTTTATTAATTTGAAAAATAAGAAACGTGTAGTTGACGGTTTTGACGGGAAGTGATTTATAACAAGTTGAAAGAAAAAATGTTTCACTCCGTGATTTATCCGTGAAGCTTATAACAGCTAAAGAATAATTGCAGAGAGACAGAAGTTTCGTGACACAGTTGCAGCCTCACTGCCCGATAAAACTTGCACAGAAAGTCGTATGTATTTGTAGCGTACAGGAAGTCAAAATATTTGCAGACGTGTTCATCACAATAATTTTCAAAATTTATATGAATAAATACCAAAACATCAAAAAACTTCTTTTCAGACAATAACACATTTGCCTGCAATGCTTAATGTTAAATAATGAATATGTGTATGTGTTTAACATTGCAAAATATTTGTATTACATAAAACATTCATAACTAAAAATGAAAGCATTCACAAATTGCTATTAATTATAATAATACCAAACAAATTAAAATTATTTCGATGTGTGTATAAAAATTATTTGCAATAGGTATGTCTATAATTGTATTACAAATATTGATTACCACTTGAATTTGTTCTTATTCGTAATGTGTAGTAAGAAATTTAAACAATTATTTTCGAATATTTTTCTTCATTTTTAAATTGAATAATAATTGATAATAATGAATGTAATTGATGACAACAAATACCTAAAGCATATGATTGCAAAAACATTTATTATTTATTTGTAAATTACGAAAAAACTTCAAAGATAGAAATACATATAATTGAATTCAAAAATGCACTGAAAGAAAATTGTGATATATTTTTTTCTTCAATATGAATTGTCATTTTGATATTCTATTATTTGGTCTCATATATTATATATGTAATAATAATGATCATACACAAATAATATGCATGCTTTATGTATTATACCTGTATTATCATTATTATTATGTATATAATATAATATATATATACTAGTATATTATTACAAATATGTTAGACAAAATGAGAAACATAAAAATTGGTAGACATTGATATTGATGGTGTCTGTCGATGAATATCAAATTTGATATAGATAGAATTAAGTAATATGCATTAATACACATTGCGAAGTTAATTGTTGAACACAAACTTTTTTATAGACATTAGTAGAATTTTTGAACAAGTATTTAAAATACTTAAGTGCAAGATATATATCAAACATAAATTTTTTATATATACGGCAAATGAGTATAAAATTATTTGAAGATAAAATTTTCTACATATCCATTTTAAAGTGGCAATACATAGTGTATAAAGGTAAACAATGTCAAATAGACATGCATCAAGAGGTGAGAATTAAATTTGATCTAAATCACTACAGGATAAATCTTCATCCGAGCTACAGACATCTACAATTAATGAAATATTTCAAATCTCAAAGTTCGGATTCAAAATTTGAACTTTTTTCCTTTCGAGTTCTCGTCATTGCATAAATTTACAGAAAGAAATATTAATGATGTTCACTAAAAGTAGCTATTAGTTACTCATATATGTACAGAATTTCCATTAGTAAATACAGCAGGTTCTTGAGATTTATGAATAATTAATGTAAATACAGCATTGCACATATTTCTTTTTTATCAAAGTGCTTTTAGATCACAGAAAAAAATGTAACAATTCATCAGAATCAGAACTCATAATCAGCAATATTCAAATGATGAGAAAATTTGTGCAATGGCTCAAAAAGAAGTATCAGGATTTTGATTAATGAATATAAAATATATAGAAACATGCAGCAAAAGCATTTGAAATTATTTATCTTTGTCCGCGCATACTGTATATGATTTTTTGTATTTATTAATTGTTAAAATAATAATTTAGTTCGATGTTGTGATGTTGTCAAGAAGTGTCTACAAATATAAACTGATTGTATAACTAATTATAATTATTATAATAGATGGTGAGTCTTCAGAGCTGAAAATCACCCAGGCAAAATAGGGTTAAGTAAGATCTTTGAGTCAAATCTTCTATCTCAGATAGTCATTGATAGTCATTGAACCAGGTCAACAACGCTGGTTCTCTATTGATAGGGTTTTGATTATGATCAAATTACAAGTTGCGTCATGTTAGTCGTTGTAACCATATTCATTTAACCTTGTATTATTTGAATTATTTAACCTTGGATTAATTCCGTGCTCCATTGCTCTTTTTTACGTGGTCCAGTTGAGAGTTACCCTTCCATATGTTTCAAACATTCAATGTCGGCTCACTTTAACTTCAGGCTAGAATAACAAGTCAAGAGTAAAACACATGAATAATATCTCTTGAAATCGGCAGGTTTGGACTTAGGTATAGAAATATCAAGCATATTTATATTATAAAATTGAATAATATAGCATAATATGGATATAATAAGCAAAATAATTAGAGTTAAATAAAAAAACATAGAAGCACAAAAATTTGCAGATGTGCTTGATGGTATTGCAACGTACCTACAAATAGTCATAAATTTGCGAAGTTCATAAAATGACATGTAATCAAACACGCTTGTCTTCAACTACTGGCTTATGATCCATAATTGCTCACTTGTAAATCAAAGTTGTCAATGTGTTTATGGCTAACATATTCCTCTCTTTTAGATACTGTTGCTGACAACTCTCGTGTTTTGTTTGACTAGTGACGTCATAACTGCACGAAAACGGAGCTCAGGTAAATATGATTTGTGTCTTTCATAATATAATGATAAACGACGGAGTCACAGGCTTCTGAGGTTTCTTATGATGATGAATAATTATGAAACATGTCAACCACCTTGAAGGAAATCAAATTATTGTCTCAGTTGCATGTCTGGTCAAGAAAATATATTGATTGTGTCGAAAGTGGATTTCTTTAATTACCTACGCATAAATACTAAGTAACTCTGAGGAGTATTTGCTATCAGTAAAAATTTAATTGATGAGAGATAAATTCTGTTAAAATTTCAAGTTTATTTAGTTTTAATTCTGCAACTAAGTCTAATTAGTTTTAATTTAATTTTAACATTGCATCTCATATTCTAGGAAGGAGAAACTTGAGCTATAGTTATTCGTGTTTTTGTAATCAAGGATTTGTTAGGGAATAATAGACTTAGTGCCAAAGCAAACGCTCGGACACCAATGACCATAGGACTATTTGTTTAACTCCTGCCTCACACTTCCCAGTTATATTGTTGAAACTGCTTGCTTTAGATTATATTCTCTTTATATGCAAGAATATAATAAAGGTGATACTATACCATGTTTGCCTTATACCAATGAGTGCATATTAAATTCCAATGTCGAGGCGTCATAATCAATCAAATAATTGATGCTATTTTTAGGTATTTACACATAAGTCCTAATATTGTATAATTCGATATTGCATACTGTTGATTGCATTACATAGGTCCTCAGAATAAAAAACGATCGAAAAAATTTACCAGACTTGAGACTTTGCAGGCTGATTGTGTGTGGGCAGCTATATAGCCCTATAAAATTTTTCTAAAATCCTTTGAGTAGTTTCGGAGGAAAATGCAAAAAAACTACTGTTTTGCACTTTTCTGTCTGTAAATGAATAAAAATATACCAATAACCGAACGTGTACATATACTTTCTAAATATATTCTAAGGTTTGCAAATCAATCTTGAAAGAAATTGGTCGAGCAGTTACCTCACAAAAAGTAAATGAGGTCAAAAGTTATGTATTTTTCATATAAGTAGTATGATGCGTTTGAAATGCAACTTCAAAAAAAAACATGCCGAAGCTCTAATCAAAAGGTTGAGCTCATAATGACCGAAATTCCTTGTCACTTCAGTTTCTATCTATTCGTAAGCGTAAGTTTTGTGTTAGTAGACTGTTTTCATAATAAGTAGTACAATCAGTAGTATATTTCAGTGGCCTAGAAATTTAGTGTAGCGAAATATACCTAAAATGAAATTTTTACCACATCATCATGAGAGCATTATGAGCAAATAGTTTGAATTTCAGTGAAATCCTATGAGTACTTTGTGAGATTTTATAAATAAAAGATAAGCATCTAGGTAATGTTGGGCTATAATTCGGGCAAAGGTGGTGCTGACCAATTGAGAGCAGGATCGAGGATTTTTCTTGCAAACTATAGGCGCGGCGCAACCCTTTACTGTTCCTTTTCGAGAGGCTGCATGCATTACTTTTGATCAGTGTTGATTGCACTTCATCGAGCAAGACTTCATCAAGTCAGTTGCAGACCAAATGGCAGCAGACAATATTCAACTTGAAAAAGAGCTCTAAAGTTCTGGCCCAAAACAAAAATTCTGCTTTCTCACAATATGGTCGCGCTGATCAATCATGGCCAAGGAAATGTCGTTTTCTCAAATGCTGCAAGTCTAGCAGAAATAAATGTCAAACTTGCAGCGTATCAGAGTGTTCATTTCACAAAGTTTCAGTTATTCAGAGCAAATTCTGCTATAATTCCCGCTTGAGATATAATTCCAAAGACTGTGCATAGTTCAGTGATGTTCAGTTCAGTTGACTAAATCATTAATTGCAAAGATTTTATTCTTGCGCTTGTTGATTGATAATACATAAAATTCAATAATTATTGCGAGTATCTACTATTCAATGTTTGCCACCTATGGCCTATACTGTTGAACTTGTTTGATGTCATTCTGTTTTTCTCTGCTGTAAAGAGAAATATGTATTATTTATGTACATTATGAATCTACTGTGTATTGCCTTGTTGTATCTCAGATGTGTTTGCACTACACCTGAGTACCTGTTATGTACTCTGACCTACTTTCTCCTCTGGTTCAAATGCTATGGGATTTATTAAAATGATCTCCATTGCTGCACGGTAAACATAAAATATCACTGAATTCTAATGTTAAAAGAAATGGGAAAACAATTTCTAGGTTAGATAAAATCTCATTGTTGGACGCTAAAGTCAACAACAATGTAGGACTTTTGAGGGTACAAGCGCCTAAAGATGTCCTACATTGTTGCCCTCAAAAATCCATGTTAATGCTATATTACACCACAGTAGCGGTCAATTCACGTCATTTACACCACAGTTTTCTTACAGCTGTCGGTAGAAACTGTGGAATAAAATGTCATACACCGACAGTTTTAATCATACAAATCTGATTGATTTCAAGGATTAAGTTCCATAGCGAAGACGTTTCTGCTTTTCTGTGTTGAAGAACGAGTTTATTAAAATACCACCGGCGACACTGATGCAGTTGCTCAGATATCTATGATTTTGACGACCGTCCGTGGACCTCTTACAGCGTTGATATTTCTCGGACTGAAATACATATGTATATAACAGCATTCGTGTGCTGGCCATTACTGGAGGGTTGATCACACAGAAAGATAGCTATTGTTTGTCGACCATTATTGTGTTCAGCAGACGCTTATTGTGAATATAATAAACGGCTAAATGCGTACATGGTACTTAATTATAGCTTAACTTCGTATAGAATTGTTCGATTTCAAAGCTATACCATTGAATTCACTGTCACTAGGCCCATTGTCTATCAATCAGCAAGATAAACTTATGGCTAAGTGTGAATGACTTATTATTCTAAAATCTTGGTGAAATTACATGAATTGCTGGATTTCTATGTCAGACAATAGAGAATAAAGTTGAATGTGGAGTGCGTATAACACAATAGGCGTACAATAGGGAATAAGTCTGATACGACTATGGTCAGACTAAAATTAGATGTGTGCAATGAATCGCACAGCACTTTTGATAATGTGAGGGTAAGGAACTGTGGTGTAATTCCGTTACACCACTTGTTTTGTCACTCGCACTTCGCGTCCTATGTCTCGATTTCAATATGTATGCACAATTTTCAACTTAATGTCTTTTCATAGATATGTAATTTTTATGTCTACAATGTTCAGTGCAAGATTATTTGGAATTCTTTTGTAAATGACGTCATCTTATGATTAGAGTCATTGAAAGCGCATAAGATGATATTTATTACTATGAGTTTACTTTTATTATTTTTCTTGCTAAGAATCACTCATCATAAAATCCTGCCAAGACATCATGAAGAATTAAGCATCATCCGAACTTTTACACACATTTTAGCTGGTGACCAATTCCATTTCTATGCACAATCCTATCAATTTTAATTTGTACTCTTGCCTTGCCACTGTCTGTGTCCTTTTTTAAATGTGTCCATCATCGATTTCATGTCCAAAGTTGCATATAATCTTATCCATTTGTTGGATTATCGCCACTGGTGATAATCCCACAGTATTTGAAACCGTAATGGCAATAAATTGTGCTCGTGCAAGGATGTCATCTCAATCTCAATCAATTGCGCCAATTATTCATACTTTTACACTTCATATAATCTTATAACGGTGCAGCACGCCTGCAGGCTTTCTCGGATTCATCGTTTTCAATCAATGCTTGAGGAAAGATGAGAAGCTATACACCAAAAGTGTCCCTCCACAGAATATCAAAAGCAAGGAAGCAGAAAATTGAAGAAAAGTGCGGATGACAAGGCAATATAACTAAATAACTAAGTAGTTGTGAAACGGTGCAATAAATGCATAATTTGGCAGGCTAATAACAGTAACACACGAAGCACCCCTGCAGCAGTGGTTCCCAACCTTTTAATGTTTCAGTACCACTTGAGATCTTAACCGTTCGCCGGGTGACTCTCAAAGAAATTCTCTTTATGTTAGAAAAGATATAATTCTTTTTTATTTCAAAGTCATTTAAAATTTTGCGAACAAAACAGACATGAAAGAAAGAGCAGTCATTCCATAAGTTGAACAATGATTGGATGCGAGTGCAATTTCAATCAATGCAGTGGAAAATTTGATCTTGCTAGGAAAACTCATGTAATTTGAAAATCTATGTTTCGAGAAAGCGATCTCTGAAGATCACGTAGATATCTACATGAATACTGTTTCAAATATCTACGGTCAAATACAGGTTATGCATCGTTTTTAAGAAACGTAGCCCATATTATTAGTGAATACTTTTGGCTTGTCAAATTTGAATGTAGATTTCTATGCCATAGGCATTTACAAAATATATTATTTTTGGCTTGTTGAGCTTCAAGCATAATCTAAAATGCATGGTTTTGTTCTGTCGATTTTGACATGTCGCTGGCTCAGTTGATGTCATTACATCGCCTGTCGCATTGATATCTATACAAGATGAAGTTATGCATAAGACAAATCTTTTGAGACTATGAATAATGACAAATTGCATCGAAATTTGACATCGATCTAATTTTCTCAAACTGACCAGCACTTTGCCTAATGATTTGGTCTGTGACATGAACAGATTATCATGATTCATGTAGCCTACTTCTGACAGGTACTCGCGCACCATCTGATGAACTCTCGCGTACTACAGTGTTTAAAGTGTATTTGGATAACCTTCAGTTGATATTTTGAATTCATCTGTGATACCTCCCTTTCAGGCCCATGTGCACGACTAAGAACAGATATCACATTCGTGGTAGACAGTTCCCTATCAGTCGGGAAATCAAATTTCGACAAATATGTTAAAGGGACTATGATTAAAGTGGTGCGCTCATTGAGCATTGACGAGGGCCTAGTCAGAGTGGCAGCTATTCACTTCAGCTCCAAGGCGAAGCTCGACTTCAATGTCAATAAATTCAAAACCAAAAAGGACGTCATCAAAGCAATTCGGAAAATTCCTTATAAAATAGGAATGACTGCCACTGGCACTGCTTTGGCTACTGTCATTGAGTTGGTTGTTCCCAGACTGCGAAACAGGAAGAGACACATTGTCGTAGTCATAGTAGACGGCATCTCTGATCGTGGTCCATCTGTCAACAGAATGGGAGCTGCTTTACTGGACACTGGAGCCTCTGTTCTTGCCATTGGCGTTGGCAAACGCGTGCCCAGGTAATATGATGCATGTGTATTTGATTAAACAGTTATTACAATAGCCTTTTCTATTTCCAAGAGTATCTTTCTTCGTCAAAATGAATGTGTTATAAGTTGACAGTGTCATTTTCACGTATTATCACTTCTTCGTATCAGCACACTTAACAGCATAACTGTTATCCACCAAATTCAATAATTCCCTAAAATACTTGAACTGTATTTGCCTCAGGCCTTTTCGTGTCGGTGAAGTATTCCCCTTAATATATTCTCAACCATTAACTTATATGACTAATTACACACAGTTATGTCTATTTCGGGTATGCTCTATCCGATGGTGGCATCAGTTTTCATTCTAAGTTTATCTTGTTACTATAAATAGCATTTTAAAATTCAAACAGTCATTTTTTTGAAATTTCGTACTTTGCATTTAAAATAGTTGACAGAAATTCATGAAAATAACAGCAGAACCGATTTAAAACATGCTCTGTCTGGTAATGCTGTCGATTTTGCATTTTAAGCGGTTACTGTTTCTAATAAATAGCATTTTTTAGACACTTTTTTTAGATTTTGTATTTTTTAAGTAGCATGTATAGTGCATACGTAATATCAGTCATCATAATTACTCGTTTTAAGCTGGAAATCAACCTAAAATTCAAAATTCCCATTAATAGAGGTGAAAATGAGGTCGCAAATATTTTTCATGTGGTTCCTGTGGCTAAAATATTGGGTCTACAAAAAAACAGCTGCTACTCAGAGAAAGCCAACACAAAGTTACTGAAGGAGATATTCAAAGAATTATTCAATAATTCAAACTTTTGTTATTTAGCGATGTCTGTAACATTACTTTATTTCATATTTTCAGGAGACAACTGAGATTGATGGCGCACACTTCAAACATTATGCGAGTACGATCTTACTCAAGATTGTTCAAAAAATCCAAGAGGATCTTGAAAAGAATTTGTGGCTTCTATGCAAGACGCAGTCCAGCGTGTGCGAAAAGAAAAGTTTTAAAAGGTCCTTGCAAACATGGAGCAAGGGAAATTCGCACTGTTTATTACAAAAGAGGTCCTGGAGGTATGTGTAGACCAGAAATAATCAAATCTGTAGAGAAGTGTAAGTCTAAGAAGAAGCCAAAGAAGAAGAAGCCAAAGAAAAAGAAGCCAAAGAAGAAGAAGAAACCAAAGAAGAAGAAGAAACCAAAGAAGAAGAAGAAGCCAAAGAAGAAGAAACCAAAGAAGAAGAAGACCCCCGAAATACCTAAACCAGAAACTAGTCATCTTGACCTGAGTAAGTCATTTTAAATTTCGATCATGGTGATTCTGTATATAGCGATTGCATTTAGCAGACATTACTGAATTAAGATTCATACTTCTACCGATGCAAGCAAATATCGACTTATTTCGAATAGACGTATATGCTATTTACAAGATCGCATGATAGTGAGGGCAGGCCCGTAGCCACCGGGGAGGGCCTGGGGTGGCCAGGCCCCCTGTTAATTTTTGTGCACCTTCTGCTAAAATAGTTATCTATAGAGTATGATCAATATACAATCAATAAGGCGAATCAATCAAATCGTGTTCTATGCTATAACAGTGTCAGGATTACTTTGATGTCAGGTTTATATGATTAATTTGCATTTGTAAACAACAATTCATATGAAATATTTGAATCCTAAAATGTCTGTGAAGGAATCATCTTCATCCTCTCACGATATCTTTTTTTTGTTGAGCCCTCTCGATGCAGTTCCAATAGAAATAATGATTGGATTTTCTAAATTGATTTTCTCTTTGTGAAGTGATCATGCACTGCAAGATCACATGGTGATTTAATACTCAAGCTCATTATCATAGAAAAGGCTTCATGCAGTCTTAAATCGTCTGATGTACATGTAATACATTCAAAGAAAATTAGGCTACATCATATTCATAATACTTTTTCTAATAATTATGCAACTTTTAATTTCATGTATTTCATGCGATTGTTGATCATTGTAAGAAAAGGTTATCACAATATATACAGGAGTTTACATTATCATGCATTAGAGTCTTTCATTACATAGTTAATTAGCTTAAATAACAACAATTATTTATACTACAAATGCAGATATTACTAATTCAAGATTGTAGTCTTCTCATGGTTGATGATGTTCACATCAACTTTCTCTCCTTTGGGGCCCCTTGTTGATCAGATCTGGTTTCTGGTCGGAGTAAGAGAATCAATCACATGATAAAGAAATGGAAGCAAAACTAGTTGTGTAGTTGCTATTTTGTTATCTGTTAACTGTTTGCATTTTTACTGCTCACTCGGCATCAAAGATTGAAAGAAAGTTTTTGGAGTAGTCTCTCGCCATGTTCTTCCACGAAACGACCAGGTTTACATGAACTTTGTTATGTCTCATTTGGATGCGAAGAAATTTCACTCCGAATAAATACAGCGTCCTGATGTAGGGAATGAAAATTCAATAAGATCGATACATGCGAAAATGTCTTGACATCATTAGTCGACATATCTTGCTTCGTCTTGTGAAAAAGCCAAAACATCTTACACCACTTGCAAAAATTAAGCATCTTCCACAATATCTTATGTGTTTTTGGCAAGATGACTTATCGGCAAATGTGTAAGATGCCAGCACAAGATTTTGGCATTTTCGCAAGACATGCTGACTAGTAATGCAAATATTTTTAATTCTGCTATGATTTTTACGAATTCTGTGGGTATGGCAGAGCAGGATTTCGAGTCAAAGTTCTGCTAAAGAGGGGAAGGCATTCTCAAACTGATTTTGTCACCTTTTTGAAACCATCTGAGCTCAAGTATTACAGCGCTATATCTTTAACGATGCTGTTTTTCACATGTATTGACTAAATGATCAGATTTTGAAATGAAACATAGCAGTTTTCCATTGATTTAAAGTATTTTAGTTCAAATATACCTACAACGTAATTTGATGGGCCAATAATTTCATAAGAGATGTGAGGCGCCATGTTAGATTGACTGGGCTGCGTTGGAATTAGCTCACATTTTAAAATTGAGGCAAATGTTCATAGATTTCAAATTACAGAAAAATATTTTAGTGCGTCAGTTTACTAGAACTGCAAACTGATTCGAAACGTTGACAAATGCAGGAACGTGCTGAATACTAATGCCTTACTGGAATAGATCACTTGCGGATTGCTGTGAATTCCTTCGAATTGCCCAAATTCAGTCACTGTGCACAATATTTGTCGATGAAGTCAGTTCTTCCAATCATAATTAAAAAAGTATAGCAGGCGCACGGAAAACGTTCGCAAACTTCTCTGGAGATCATGACATCGTCTGTGTCTTTTGCTGTGCAATCCAGCTGCTAGCAGTCAATGAAATATTGTGCAAATTTGTGTATTCACTGTTGAGCTGACTTCTCATTGTTCGATAGCTATGGTATTTAGTCAACAGATTGTGTCATCTCACTGGCTTTAAATTCTAGGAAGCTTTCTTTCAAGACAAGTAGAAGGAGAGTCGACCCGTCTTTTTCTGTGGTTCAAACTCAAGTTATCTGTGACATCGCGGGCGTTTTCGCACTGCTGAAATCTACTCAATGTTCCTTTGACAAGAGTATAATTGAGTACAACTGTCCTGTCTTTGTTGGATTGAACACACGAAACAATTGCAAATTGAATAAACTTCAAAGGCATTGTCATCGCATCATCTGCGGCAAAGGATGTTCGTGTGATCTACTTCCAAACTTGGAATCTCGTAGAGATGATTTGGCCATGAAAGTGTTCCATAAAATGATGCAACCTGCACATCAACTGAACAGTCTGATGCCTCTGTTCCATCCTAGTGGTAAACGTCTTTCTTTTCCTTTTTGCAATACATTACGTCGTAAATCATCGTTCATTCCAATGTGTACACTGAGGTTCAACAAACAAAATGGATGACTTTTGACTTTCTCACATATTTGAAATTACTTCCTAATTATCTTTTGACCGACAATTTTCTGAAGGAAAATTCCTTTCATTCTATATGTACCACGTACGTCAACTCGCTCTGTCCAGCTTCCTACATGTATATTCAATAAACGATTATTTATTTATTCGAAGCAGCTATTACTCAAAAGTCAAAAGTGAAAGACAATTTGATTCTTAACTTGTAGTTTTTGTCTAATTCTTAGTTTCTTAAATTTGATTTTTTAATAAAGAAAGAAGCTACTCACTTTTGATCAAATAAGTAGTTGCTCTCAAAACATTTGGCAACTATAGTCGATATAAATTCAAACAGGCTTGTGTCTACATTTTCATACTATCAACTCAGATCAGTCAATTGTCTATCACATAGACATGCAGAAAGAAATGTAAGGAAACATTCTTGATTTTTAAAGTCATTATAGATGACATTTTTACCCATTTTGCTATCGAATATTGTTAATATGAACCTGAATTAATTGAAAATATTGACTTTTAGGAAAGAAAGGCGCTGTTCATTAGTTAAAATTCTGCCGACAGAACATTCAGCCGATTTAATTAGTTGTCGACAGTCGGTTTAGGTTTTATACCATCGTTCATAAAGTTGACTTAAGGTTCTGTCGGCAGAATTTATTCAGTGAATAACCAAAGAAATTAACTTGATTTAATGAAGAAAAACACTTTCATTATGCCATGGTGCGCAGTCGAGATCACAGCAACAATATGAAGTGTCTTTGCATTGAAATGTTTGCAAAAACCAATAGGAACGTTACTGAATCAATCATTCATCAACACGAAGCAATATGTGGGTTAGCTAGGTAGAAGGAACCTAAAAAAGGTGGAATCATTAGAAAAAAGTTCAATTTATTGGTTCATTACTTCAATGTGTATGCCTAAAATTTCAATTTGCTTGTCGGCAAATTCAATCTGGCGTTGTGTCTTCGGTGCTCGCTCCAGTGGCGCAGTCAAGGGGGAAGATTTGGGGGCCCGGCCCCCTCCGAAGAATTCCGAGCTATGTTACCAAAAGACGCATTGTGCACGCAGGGCTTCGCGAAACTCAAGCAATTTGCTCTTTTATTTTCAATACCGATGAGAATATCAGAGAACTTTTAGAATTGAACGCCGGGGGCTCTGAAGTGAAATTGATATCATTATTAATGGCATTAAAAACTTGGCAAGCTCTGTCGTAAGCTTTAAAGCGTCTGTAGAGCGGTTCCAGAATAAAATCCTTAATATAACGTAAATACAACTTTGTGATGACATCGTTCCTTTAGATGGCATAAACTTCAAGTCCATCGCACTTTCAAAAGCTTAAGGAATTTATCACAGGATAGGAATGATATTCAACAAACAGTTTTGTAAAGTTTAGAAAAAATACATATGCTATTTACTTGAAAATTTCCACCATCGTCATGATTTCTTTCCTGGCTTAATCAGATATTAGCACATATTTTAATTCAGCCATGGCTTTTTGCAATGTAGCGTTGTAATCACATTTCTCTATCAAAGCATCAACAATATTTCGATGAGTTTTTATGGATTCAATTTCACTGCTCTCTGAAAATGTAATCAGGCCCTCCCCGAAAATAAATCCTGGCTGCGCCGGTGGCCTGCTATGTGTCCGAAAGATCTGGACTCAAGTCAAGCAGCAGACTTATAAAGTAGGCATAGGCCGACATCCTCCGTTCTTCCTAGAAATGAACCGCGCAAATGATTGTGAGTGGAATAAACAAACTCGGCACTCTTCCAATGCGCTTCTGAGTATAGGCAAAGCTCATTTGCTCTTGGTTGAATTTAATTTGCACAGGAAATGAAATACATGTACTACTTAATATTTTCACATTAAATCATCAATATCATGAACTGATTCCATGGCTATTTGTCAACTGTGAAGTAGCACCAACTCTTCGTTCAATATCAATGTTCATGTGAATTGCAATGAATAGTACTCAGCTTAACTTAGATACGATCTCCCTTCCAGAATGCACCATTCCAAAGGCGGAGATCATTTTTCTACTCGACAGTTCATCGTCTCTGCACCCGAATATCTTCAAAAAATATGTCGCAGGGTCAATTCTGAGGATCACCGAGGCGCTGCCAATTGGTCAGACTCAAGTGCGAGTTGCGGCAGTTCACTACAGTACCTTCGTGCACTTAGATTTCAATCTTGATGCCATCAAGGATCTAGCGAGTCTAAAGCGAGCTGTGGGAAAGGTATCGAAACAGTTTCCTCTATTTTTGCTCATTTAAATAAAGAATGACAAATAATACTCTGATAGTTCAAACTGATAAATGTCTTTTCGTGTATGATCGAGTCGCTTCTTCTGTATTGTACACCGCTCTTCGGTAACCTTCAGTATTGCACATCTTTTAGAATTGACCAACTTGTAAGACAATTTGCTGTTCACCGACTTTGATGTGAGACTTTTTCTTTAATTTTGTATGCCATAAACAGTTTTATGGTACCTTATCTTTGTGAAACGAATGATTTTCGATTTGAGAAATAAACACTTCACTAATGTTTCAATGCCCTGTCTTCGAATTGCTAATCTGTCTGATATAATGCCCTGTCTGAATCGAACTCAGTCTTCGAATTGCTAACGCGGCATGAAGATCACCAAGACCAGCGAAGCACACCCTCCATGATTCCTCCTTTATGAACAAACCAGGAAGGTAACGTCATAATGCGCGCTGAAAGCTTTACTTGCTCTTGACACGATCATGGAGGGAGTGCTTCGCTGGTCATGGTGATCTTCATGCCGCGTTAGCAATTCGAAGACAGGGTTCGATTCCCAGCCGGCAAGCCATTTTTCATGGTGGTGCCAAGAGGAAGGCGCATTGAGATCTCATTTCGACATCGTGAAGGTCGGAGGCATTGAATCATTAGATAGACTGTCCGAGGTCGCCTGGAAGCGGTTGCTATTGTTAAACACTTCACTACTATTATTAATATTTAGACCTATCAAGGCCCTCTACATGAGTCAGATCAAATTGTAATGACAGCTGCTTTAGTGAATGATTGAATAAAGAATGAAAGCGAGACTTCCATTTAAGTATAAAAGTGATACTGTGACATAAACAGCGGTTGGCGTATTATAAAAGTAGAGAAAAAGTAAATACAATAATTAAATATTGAGTTGTATCCTCAGTTGAAAAATGGGAACAGACCTGAATAGCTGCCATTTCATTCAATGTCAGGAATCATCAGCAGGCCTAGCTAACATCTTTCAACATCGATACAACTCCCTATTTCAAGCTGCAGCCATGCACGGGTAAACCTGAGATTTGCAATTAGCAAGTTACTGAAAATTCGATGGGCATTCATTAAATATCACTTTAAACGCACTACTGGCAAGTCGCCTAAGCTGGTGCGTCTGCAGTAATTAATAAATGCTGCTTTTTGCAGACAAAATGTAAATAGAATACTTAAATATTGAGAACTTCGCTTCACTCTATCATCCTTTATTTACGAGTAACATACCAAATTGCAATTTCAAAGACAAAGTCTTCCTCGTCAGTGGTTTAGATATAAAAGCACACGTTAAAATCAATCAGTCATCAAAAGAGAAATTTAGTCCAATAGAAAGCTACAAACGTAAAAACAATGGTACTGAAGTAGTGTTACTGTTTAACAATAAAGACCTGTCAGTAGCGGCAATGAGTACAGATTCTGCGATACGAGTATTATTCGTTCGGGCAATGATACAGAAAGCGGAATTATCGTTCACATGGTTTTGCAAGGTGATTTCAGTTGGCAGGGGGCGACCTTTGATGTGCTCGTTAATTCTAGTTTGCAAAAGACCACTAGAATAATAACACTCACACTTCAAAAATTGCAACATCTCGAAAATAGAACTTGCAACACTTTGTATCTAAATAACGCATAGCAGCAATATGAAGCTCGCTTATATTGAATTAAAACATTTGCCGATTGTGGCTGAAAGCGCACAGTCGCAAATCAACCAAACTTATAAGAAGTAAACTCATATGAATGATGCGCACTGCGGTCTACGATTTGCCATTATTGTTAGCTGCTCTGCAATGTCTTGTTGTATTTTTAGGTCATTAAAGACAAGAGAGTTAATATTTGGTCACATGCGTTTGAAGTTCAAAAGCAGGGACCTCCACAGAGTGGTGAAATTTAAAAAGGAAGACATTTCTTTGTCACACAAATTACCCGGCCTACAGGAGCTGATGCTGCATATATGATATATCTCTATATAGACGGGACTTCAGCAGGAAGAGAAATGTCGATGATAAATGCACATGTAAAAAGTCGAAAAGTCAAGTTCAAATCTGAATAGACCATAGTGGTCAAAATTTGTTTTTCTGAATAAAAATGACTGTTTTGATGATAAATCTACATGTAAATGCTCGTATACATTATATGCATGCATATCATTGTATGAAGCGGGTAATGCTAAATAAGATTACAAAGCTTTGTTGATCTGATTCAGCGTGAATAGCTTTGCCTGAAATCCTAGTGATGACTAGTAGTCAGTGAGAACTAAAAATAAGAGTTTATCTCAAGTCAGGATTTGACTTTCAATATGTTCACAGACTTGTTGGTGCATGTTAGTAACCATCCGACACCATTCAAGAAAATTTTGCTTTCTGCATAAGCTTCGCTAAATAATAAAGCTTTTTCAATGCGATCTCAATTGTTTTATTTCAAATTATTCTATAAAATGGTGGATGGCAGAAATTCGTTGATTAATTTAAATGTAAATTAAGTTGCACAAATAATATCTTCAAAAATGCTTTTTGGGAGGAATGAACATAGTAACCCTCGAGACAGCGGAATAGGTCGGCAGCAATTACCCCAGGCTATCAACGCAAATGGCATTACGTCACTGACTTAATGATGTCCTGTAATAGGTTGCTGATAACTGACCTATCATCGCCTTGTAGCTCCGCATTATGCATGGTGTACAAACGGAATATTCAGTGCAATGTTGAATTGACTTGTGATTCGTATTTTTCAAACCTTACTTTCAGATTCCATTCAACAAAGGTTGGACTGCAACAGGAGATGCAATATATTTTGTACGAAAGATGATTCTACCGCTCCGAAGAAAGAAGACACCTGTAATAGCAATTCTTATCACCGATGGAAACAGTAATCGAGGGAAAAATGACATCAAGCAGGCTAAAAAGCTGAGAGAAAAAGAAGTCTCCGTCATAACAGTAGGCATCGGATCGCATGTGGACTTGTGAGTTCCTGAAACAAACATTTGATAGAAGTAGCATGTGCTTTATTCTTTAAGCTGTCTATCACACATTGCCGCACTGGTGTAGTCACAGCACAGTGTGCGCTAATTCACCAGCACCCACAGATATTGTGCGAATTTAGCTATAGTACAATATGAAAAATGAAGGCAATAATGCATCGCGTAATAGTCCGGGAGCTAGCGTGAAGTTGTGCAGGGAACGAGGTAGTACATAAAACTTTCACATAGCATAGTACACCTCTAACCTACTGCAAAACTTCGCGTCTGCCGGATCAGATCATTTGCTTTTCAGAAATAGAGAGGATAACACAATCCTATGTATTTCCAATGGTAAAATTGTGACATTTAAGGTGTTGACTCCATTTTTTCGAATTTTTGCTCATAAAAGTTACACAAATTGGTATTTTGTTGAACTGGTTATTATAGAAATCATTTACAGATTATGATCTTTCAAATGAGTTATCATTCAGTGACAGAGGATGAAGTAAAGTGTACAAACAGACACTTTTCGTTGGTGTAACTGCAAATTTTAACATAGAAATTTCAGGAAAATTGTTGATATACTTTAACGAAAAGTGTATAACAGTAATAAAAGTATATAACAGGTTTAACCCTCCGAGACCTGACGGGGGTCCAGTGGAACCCTTTAACATATTCTCACTTTACCTGCTTAAATCGATATCAAAACATTAGGAAAGTTGATTTTAAGTAAAACAATGATGTTTGCGTGTAACAGGTCGGTATAACGAATCCCTTGAGTGACTTTCAGCCTTCTCAGTAAACACGTGCGAAAATATGGTGTTTTTGTAAGTCAACCACATTTAGTACATCATCATTTGTACTAGGAGGCGGCTTTACGATATTTTGTGTCACCATAAAGCCTCAGATAGTTGATTTTGATGAAATTGATTTAATTCATGCAGCTAATCCTTTCCATTTGTACATTCCTTCAAATTTATCCAAAGCTATCAGAAATAGACCTAAAATGAATCAAAATTGCTGTACTTCTAGAACCAAAAACAGCTGTGGAGATCTCAAACTTATCATTACTGCTGTGAAAAGTTTGTCATCAATCAGTTTTTGGTGCTCAACTATGAATATAGTGATAGCTTTCATTTCGGACATCGATTTATGTCGAGTTGTTCATATAGGCCAACCAGTCACGCGAGATCATGTGCGAAAGCAAAATATTCACATTTTGCGATCTTCCAACACATTGCACATCTACGAGCATGATGCAAACAATGAATAAATGACTTTCACTCTTTATACACCATCGTGGACATGTTCGAAATCATTTTTCATCTAATTACAAAAATTTTGTGATGGAATTTCTACACCCTCTGAGACCTGAGAGGGTCCAGTGGACCCCCTTGGCCTATCTGGCATATATCTACTGATTCAATTGAAATGAAATAACACATGCATATTCACTGTCAGAAATGATGATTTTGTATGGGCTTGAGTGGTTGAAATATCGTCAGTGTAAAAAATGAAATAGAAAAATGTGGCTCCGGGGTCCACTGGACCCCCCCTCAGGTCTCTGAGGGTTAAAGTTCGCTAAACGCCTTTCCGAATAAAAATATATCATTGAGAACAGCCAAATGTCGGGACGTTTCGATTATCTTTGTCAGCCGATTTCTGACTTAAGAACATTCACAGAAGGAATATATACAGCACACAAACATCAAACAGACACTTGATGTCCGATAGCCACAGACACTAGTTGAGTGCTCTTAAGTGTAATAACAAAGTTTCCACTGATTTGGTGTCAACAATTGAGCTATTGTTGTAACTGAGGCAGGATCCGACGCCCCTCACATCCATTCATCAGATTGGCAATTGAACCTATTTACATCGAACGATCAAAAGACAGTCTAATGTGGAAATCTCGAGATGTGGATAGAATTTTCCAAACAAAGGGAGTCGACGTTGGTGGGTGGGTTGAGGTGTGGTGCAGCACATAGGATGATGGAGAGTTGAGGTGTTAAAGAAATCTCCAACGTATTGTTCTTGCTGTTTGTCCGATGTAAACTTTATCGCATTGCGGGTATTGAATGTGATAAATCGCGTTCTTAGTGAAACAGCGACCTTTCACTGAAGCTGTAGTACACGCTCTGCATTTCGCGAGGTGGTCGGAAGGACCTGCTGAGGGGCTTCTGGGAAGTATATATGACTCTTATATTGCCCCACATGCCCGTCTGACGCAGGAGGCGATTCATTTCGTTGAAATGCTTCTCGGCTGGGTATGGCACGCGCATGAAAGTAATAGGCTCTTACTTCTCTTCACTGGTAACTTCCTCAGGTTTTGGTCGCCGGCAGTCGAATGAAGGTATTGGGATAGCGATTCCTCTGTAGACTACCGTACACTTTGGTCACACTTTCTCTCACGTTATTTCTTGATGACACACGCTGGGCTCGTAGGGTTTCAGATATCACATTCATTTGAAATTCATAAACATTCAAAATAGTTAATTTTCAAGCTTCATAAGTATTGATGCCTGATTTTGCTAAATTTTGCGCATTAAATACCAACACTAACACGTACGGGTGACAAACTCACTTTACTGGCTATCTATGACTTCTCTATAAAAAAGCTGCGCGCGTCAGTAAGCATATAGCATTGGATAACCTTGGCGGGGAACAACAACACGTACTTACTAGGCTAACTAGGACGTCTTCTATAAAAGCTGCTGGTGCGTCAGTAGCTATAGCCATTGGAAGTGCAATAAGAGTGAGAGGGGGAGTTCGCTAAATCATGGGAAAAGCTATCAATGAATCAACGAGCGAAAATAACAGCTAGCAGGGAAATCAGTGCGACAATTTGCAACGCAGGAAAAATGATTTAGCGTTAAAACGTCGTAACTTGAAGCAGTTGCATTGTTTGATTAGTAGCCTCGTGAACGATTTTGATTACGGATCAGAGCACGACGACTACAAGCGGAAGACGCAGATTTGGAAAATGGTCATCGAGGAACGACGAATCATCGTGGAGTGAAAATCGTGGAATCATTGAATGATCGAGTTGAAATGATCAAAAATTATATGAGTGAAGTGAAAATGAGACATTGATATGAGTCAGATTGTATCAAACCTCAAACAACTCGCGATCCAGATCAGTAAGTGTGGTCGTTTCGTTTCCGTAGTGAATTGGTCAACTCGGTGTGCGCACATTCGTCGTAACAATAACAAAGAATTAACAATTGGACAAAAATGGAAATAATATTTTACTATGGAATTACAAATTCCACAAAAAATTTATCTAATCGAGAAGGATTTCCTGTGTTCGTTAGTTGTCCTTTGTGTCTTACTGTGTTTGTAAAGTGATGCGATGAATTTTGTATTTTTATTGGGTATTTTACGCAAATAACCCAACTCACCTCCTTCCCTTTGGACCAAATCAGAAGATGGAAGACCCATTTTTCCTGCCCATGGGATTTCAACGCTTCAAGACAATTTTACGATTCTGAGCCCCTTTATGAATACATGCCACATAAGCTTCTTGAATAAATTAAGTTCTGGCTTGCAGCTTGTTTCCTGTTCTGGAAAATGACGTCTGTAAAAAACCGTATCTTGTGTCTGAAATTGAGTGCGAGAGATGGGTGAGTCGAAGTTTCAGAAACTGACAGACAGATTAACACAAATAGTGGATGCACAGAGATATCGGATAACTTTTTTTACCTCTTTGAAACTTGCTCGCACGTGTCGTGCAAGAGGCATGACACCATTGCACTATCAGAACAGAACTGAACTGAAAGAAGAAAAAGAAACAGAAATTCCAAAAAAATCGCCCTTCTTCATGTCTTTCCATCAATTTATCCATCAATAAAGATGATAAAGATGGTGAGTTGATGTCGCAAAAAGCAACAAGGTTGTTGTGTAAGTTTCGTCGTGATAATTTGAAGACACTGTTCATCAATTCGCTCAAAAAAAAAGCCCCACAACATGTGGAATACAACAAGTTTCAAAGTTGTGAGGGGACACTGTGACCTAGTTGCGTCATGACGACAAAAATGGGCATCGCATCGGTGCCACCTTGCATTTCAGTTTATCTAATCCATTTTTTCTGCTCGGCTCTGACGCTTTTATTTGCGTGATATAATCGCAGCTCGCTCGCAAACGACGTTCCAAATTCATATTACCGATTGACATCTCACTTTGGATTTCACACAATCCAAGAGAAGATCGTGCCCCAAGCTTTGCCCCCGGCGTTCGCGCAGTCTGACGCGCTCTGACCGCATGGATTGTCGGATACGAGATTCTTACGAGATCTTCCAACGGGTGTGATGTCATTGTGAGATGTCAGCGATCGAAAAATCAATCAAAATCAATGTGACAAGAAAAGAAAATTAAAAAAACATGTGTGTCGTATGTATGCATTGTGTCCAAAGTGTATTTCTGATTGATTGACACGTTTCACATATAATCGTATTGCTTTTTTTTAGCTAAGTGTTGAGAGTTATGTATCTTTTTATTGTTCGAATCGAACCTTTTCCAAACATGTTAGAGTGTTGTTTTTAGAATTGATATATATCTTTTTGATTTTTTCGAGAAGTCTTCACACACCCTGATTTGGAAATGAAATGCCATATGATATATGATATGTAAAAAAAAAAACTACTTAACTACTTGTTATATATCCCTTCTAAAAGAAAAGTTCTGTCTAAAATAACATAACTAAACAAATAAATATATTTACATTAGTATTATAAACCGAAAAATAAAGTGAGTCAAAATGACCTCATTGTCCAAAGTCGTAGAAATTTATTTTGTACGTTCTAGGGTTAAATCACGCAAAAACAAACTATCACTTTTCCTTTTCAGCCACCGTCTGTCCTACATGGCTAGTCCGCCTACGAAGGATCATGTTTTTAAGGCGAAGAATGCCGAAGCTCTTACGGCTGTCTCTACTGACATCCTTCTTCATGCCTGCAAAGTTAAAAGGAGAATTCTTCCTAAATCAGTGAAGCCTTTGTATTGTCCCAAATCATCGAAGAAATTGGGTCCCTGCAATGATGGTGTCAGGACGGTGCATCATATATATTACGTCAAAAATAAGAAAGGAAAATGCCTCAAAAAGCAATTTGTGAATAATCAGAAATGCAGGCATACTAGTGAGTATTTCTATCATGATATCATTACACTGTAAATCGCTGGATACGAAAATTGCATACAATTTGAAACTAACATCTGATACGAGATTATCGTATGCTTACATACAGAGATCTGGTATGTTTTTCATACCACATCTCACTTACTTTCGTATGTGATTGGTATGTAGCGATGCGAACTATTTTATCTGTGATTGACTGTTTTACACTGAAATACGAGTTGTTGGTATGTTTTATATACGAGACCCGATGCAAATTCATCCTTATTCGTATGCCTCTGGTATGTGTTTCGTATGAGCAGCTTTAAGTCACATAGCAAAAAATATATGTATTGCATACTACTCTCAAATAACTTTCTTCGGTAATAACAGTCGTGAATTTTTTTGTTTGGTAGAGTGATATTTAACTAGCCTAGATTTATTGAGAATTTTACGCTCCACGAGATTGACGTCATTGCTATTTGTCTGGCAACATTAACACGACGTCTAGTTGGCTCTTCTTTATGAACCAAGTTGACTAACTTCAATCCATTCAATCGATATCTTTCGTAAAATCATGTTGACTCATATATATCTCAAACATAACTATTTTTGCCTTCTTGAATTATAATGTGTTTTTATTTCGGATTGATAATATGCTTAATTTCAAAATTACATAATGCATAATTGTTGGTGGTTGAATACGTATTGATTATTCATGAAATGCCTTAGACTTTCGTGCATTAAAATAGAATTCAGTATTCGAAGTATGACTCTTGAATGTCATTTTCTCACTACTTACAGAACAGTAGTAATATAAGTGTGATCTTTATTGACAAAAGGCCTTAATTCAACATACTTTGGACATGATTTATGCTTTCTTTTAACATTGTGCTGGTATGGCTTTAGTATGTAAGGCATACCACATTTGAAATAACATGCGAAAAGCATACAACTACATACCAAGAGAATGCAGAAATACACCAAAAAATATTTTGGTATGCACCCTTTGTATGTGATTGGCATTGAGCGATTTACAGTGCAGCATGCTGCAAAATGAAGTAAGGTGGGTGATGTGAATGAGGCCCACCTAGCAGACATAGAGCTTTACAGTCTTGATGTTTTGATTAAATACTATGAATTTATATTCAAATTATCTATTTCTGGTGCAGTTGACATGTGTGAGAAGTTCATGTCGATTATTGCAAAACTTCTGGTGTACGAGCAAAAAGATGAAAAATCACCGAGTGGGCCTTATTCCAGACACGTGTAGGTAATAAGGCCCATTTTTGTTTTTATTTGATGTCTTCAATTTGCGTAACTTATAAGTCATTTCTAACATTTGGCCTATACAATCAATTATATTAACCTTCTGGTACGCAAATATGTATAATGAGGCTAGATCTAATATGTTCCTGTAATTCAGAGTTAGGACTTAAGTAGAACAGTAAAACCAAAATTGTTCATTGAATTACATCGACATTTATTGAAAAACAAAATGTATTTTTGCACGAGGAAAAATAATTACTGATGGTATACCCATGTATTTGGTAAGCATGTAGATATAGTCTCTCTATTATATTGTCAATCATAAACACAGACTTTAGCCTACACATTGAAACAGTCAGGACAAACAAATGGGAACTCATCTTGATCACTTCCATGACTTAAACCAATACAATCTTCGTGCACCCAGCCATCATAGGCTTATCTAACTTTTCATTTTCCTCACAAATTTTGCAATATCATTGCCAGTTTGCTCACCTTTTCTACAATTAAACCTAGGCCTACTGTTTTGTATCTTTGATATAACAGGTGTTTGCTAAAAGCGCTTTTTATAAGTAAAAAGTTCTTTTGTAAGCAGTTGTTAGCAGTTCAGACTGCGCTTACGTTTACGTGGATCTGACTTTTGTTGGATTTTCGGAGTACTGATTATTTCGTATTTTGTATTTATATTCGTATTTCGCATTTTGTATGGGCCTTATTAGCTACATTGACACCGTTATATAATCAGTGTTTCTTCGTACTTTCCCGAACTCAAAAATCAAAGTTCATAGAGAGATAATTTTCCATGTTAAGAATTCATCTACACCAATAATCTATCTCATGAAATCCTTGAGCAAATGAAGAGCAAATATTAGATCAAAGAGGAAATTTGAATGTACTTTTTTTAAGATGCTGTAGAATCTGATCCACTTAACCAAAATCGATGAAACTTCTGACACTTATTTGAAATTAGATATGTTTTCATTTCTCTTTTGTTGCGCTTAAATTCGTTGATCAGTTTTCGAGATCTAGCAAGTGGACCTCATTTACCTCACCTACCTTATAAATCATTTGCAAAATAAACAGGGGTATCAAATATTAGATAATTCTGCCTCAACAAGATGTCTCACGACTGAGTTTCTTTAGTGAATTAATGCAAGGCAGGTATATTCGTTGCACCTAAGATGCGTAAAAGATAATTTAAATTGGTAATCACAGAATTACATTCATCTGTGCGCGCTAATAACAAAACTGCGCAGATAAACAAAAATATTTAATTCTGTGTTGGTAACTGATAAAAAATGTGTAGTCAAATGAAATGAAGAAACTTTCTACCACCTTAGCTCCAGACGCACTATGCTTTATAGTAAGCATGGTTGAGGACAGATTGATGAAACAGCGACTATTTAATAAGCCTGTAATGCACATGACCTATTCATTTGACGATAAACGATTAAACATTTCAGCAGAGAACATTTTTAAATTTTTAAGAAGTAGATCGGTAAAAACTGCTGGCCTGTGCAAATTTATCAACATTTCTACTGCGTGTTCATAGAACAAAACCTACATATTCGCATGCTATTTAATATTTTCGATAATTCTGTTGATACGTAGAAAATACATCGCATCTCTCATTATTTACTAATATTAATATTGTTCACAAATATTTGAAGCCTTGAAAATTTGAGTGGTATAACGATCTTGACCACATGACCGATGTGCACTTAACAGAGCATTTCTGCATTGTCTCTATATACTCGTAAGTGTACGCGAACACGTATTTTAATATGCAAGCATAATAAAGCATCAGAAAAATCAAATTACGTTTGACAACAATAAAGGTTGTGACACCCGACTTTATTGAAAAGAGAAGGAGAAAAAGGTCTGCAACATGCATGAACACTCGTACGGAGCAGAGTGTTTCACCTTTTATAATTCAAGTGGGGCTACAGAAGTTGAGGCTAATTCAATTCTTGCTCTCGTGCAAAGTAGATCTAAACGACAAACTTCACCTACTTTGTCTACACATTTTTTATTTCTCTGTGAAAAGAGAGTCGACTGTGTAATGTGTTGACGACCACATTATTTTTTTATACATTTTGAAAATTTGTGCCATTCGAAACATTTTTGCACATTTGTCATCCGAGAATATAAATAGATTTGAATACATTGCATCTATTTGTTTATATTTCTACAGTAGATGTGCATGTTCTAAAATTTTTTGCAGCACATGAAATACTTTTGCGTCTGAGAAGCAAATTGGAATAGTCTGCATATTTTGTTTTACTATCACAAGATGCACAAGACGATATAGTGAAAACTTGTGAAGATGTTACAGTAGGAAAGTTTAACTTGAGAAAACATATTACGGCCACTGTATACGAAAAGTAGTAACAGCGGTTACTTACAGCGGTTTCAAGTCCCGAGAAACATCTTTTTATTTAGATTTCATTATTGTTTAAAGACCATCTGAGCTCTTTGTTAATTTGTTACCATAACTACATCATACATATTTTTTAATTGCATGTTTTTCTACAAAAGTTAGCATTATTTCGTGCACGTGGCACACAAAAGTGAATTTTCATCAAGAAACTAACAGTGCCGAGATGAAACCTGGGCTATTTTTGAAAACATCACAGAAACTTCAGTGCTGGAAATAGGGAATTTTGTATAGAGATGGCATCAACCTCCTCATTTGCTTAGACACATATTTTCATTACTTGTTCAAAGGATACAAAATAAAAGAAGTCTCTCGACTCGAGCGAGTTATGCTGCTGGATAACAGTAATTGAATAAATGTACAAGTAGATTTTCGTTCCATCCAGGAAAACGGATATGCATACTCGTATATGAGAAATAATTTGTCGCTGTAATAAAAGCAGCATGTTGCTATGTTCATTTTATGGGATCAGTGTGCGCTATTCTGCCTGTCCATCGATCATTTCATAGAGTAAGTATATTAGGTAGACTTTCAGTTTCGATTTTATTGAATGAATTCGAGTTGAGACCATAGAGTAGGGATATATAGGTAGAGTGTCGACTCAAAAAAAGTATCTGTATACAGTGAAAATTTTTATATGAAAAGATTCAGTTTCTTGTGGAGATTACGTTCCCGTGGTCCAAAAATTATTTTAGCAGTTTTAAAAAAGTCAAAATTTGCGAATTTCTATACTACCAAGATGAATACTACTAAGATGACTCTTCTATGTAAGTAGTATGAAACAAGTTGGATATCAAAAGGAATGAATATTTATCAATAAGCATCTTAACTAAGCGGAAATTATGCTGATTATCAAGGGAATTTCATGAACCGTATGATAATCGAAGTCTTCATGAAAAAGTTGAGATCTTATTGTGCTTTATTGGCTGAAATTTCATATTTCTAATTCATGAAAGCAATGGAAGATCTTCGAGTTGCCACTTTAACAAAATATTAGCTCACCAAGGCTGTCATGACACGGACGATCTGTAAAATGCTATCATTTCCTTCTGCTTTGCTATCATGATCAGTCAATTCCGTTGTAATTTCTTCAAAACTGCATAAATGTACATATCTCACATTTGGTTACAATTCCGACTGTATCTCCCTTGAGTTCATTTAATAAAATCGAAAGCGCATACACATTGGGGATTTAATAAATGCGGAGTTACCACTCCACCTACCATACTTATTTTGTGAATTATCTCATATACACATAAACTTATCTAAAATGTTTGTTTACTATATTTCAGAGCCATGCAAATGCTTCGTTGTCGGAGATCCTCACTACATAACTTACGACGGCGCTGCATTGCATTTCTATGGTGTTTGCAAATATACTCTAACAAAAGTTGTTGACAGCTTGAAAAGCAATCCTTGCTATTTCAACATTGAACAGAAGACTGAACACAGGGGGCACAATACTAAGGTATCTTACCTTAGATTGCTGGATATCAAGATGTTTGGACATACTTTCCGACTACATCAAAAGAAGCGACTATATGTGAGTGTGCTGGGTATATCACATGGTAGGAGATAGGGTTGAATCCGGGTCTGGCCCAGCGCTCAAGGTCCATGCACCCCGACTGGGACTATTCTGTCGCTATTTTGTAGCTCTAATATTACATGGCCGCTGGTTCTTGCAAAATTATTGTAAATTGTTATGATGAATCCGGAGATTTGCATACATAGACTGTACCTATGTACAGCACAGTGCAGGACAGTACCTATGCATAGCTACCCAGTCCCCGCATGGTTACCACATGGCAAAACTAAAGGTGATATAGGATAATAATTTGCGTCATGATTTCTAAATTGTTGACTCTAGGCCTAGTGAATAATTGTTAGCCTGCATGCTGCAGAGTTATAGCCTAAACACGCAACTGCTACGTTTCTTAGGCCTTATGCCTATTCATCAGGGTTTATCGCTTATAGGTTTGCATTAAAATTACTAGCCTAATGCCTAGGCTATCGGAATCGGTCGGTCCTAAAACTTGTAGGCCTATAAGGGTATTGAATCTTGTGAATAGGTTGTCATAGAAGCCTAAATATAGACCTAGATACAAAGTAATGTGTGTGCAACACGGATCCTCGCCCTTTGTGAGAGAAAAGGCCTCCCGAGGGTCTGTCTGGATTCAACCCTGGCCTACGATGGTCAAGTTGTATTTCATATTGATTGAATTATGCTTCACTTTGAAATTAATGTTTGACTAAGCTACATTGAGTAAAATGCTACATAATCGCTGCTTCTCTGGGGATCCTCTGGGCATCGCGATCAGTCGCTTTTTCCGCGCATTTGTGATTTAAGTGAAAAGAAATGTTGTTTGCTAATTAATGACTGACCGAAGTCATGAAAGAGAATCTAAGCTGGGATTATTCATACAGCAGTATTAGTTACATCCATAGTCTATAGGCGGACTCCTCCTGATTACGAATTTGGGCTGAGGTTCCACAAATTCGCAGTCGTTATTGAGAAATTCAAGTTTCCGTTGTGAAGTTAGCGGAACCAACTTTTTAGTTTCTCTAATAGACGGAGTCTCATGTTGTCACTACCTGATCCAACTTGTTCAGCTGATGACAAATGTATGCTTTATTTTCACAACAATTCATAAAGCGGGAATATCGCAACATATTCATGTACGGGTGTGAAATTAGCAGAACTACCCCGTGGAACCATTGATTATTGCAGCGAGATTCTGTTCGAAACAACTTTTATTCTATGCATACATAGACATCCCCATTTTACTATTCATGGAGTGTTGCTGTAAAGTAGCACTTTACAGGTCATGGATAAAAAACAAGTTATACGATTTGCGTTGTTGTGTTTTTGTTATTATCTTAGTAGCCTTAATTTAATCCCGTTGTACCCATTTAGAAAAATAGTGTAGTCTTGTTAAACACCCTTTTAGTAATAGAAAAATACTTTAAATAATGCAAACATATATTTTTATCTCCTATTCTTGTTACTTTGACAAGAAAACAGTTCAAAGGTTAACGATAACATGGCTACAGTTTTCAAAACAAATGTTCTTGGAAGAGATATTCTCGGTGCCACAACTGGATCTACCTATATCGCTTCATGATAACCTGTTTTAGCGCTCTCTGCCTGTTTGTTTGAGTAGCAGCCTTTATTATGATTCTTGAATCAAATTTCAAATATCACATGTTTGGATTGACAAATCCAGTGAGCAAGAGATTTCTACGTGACCATAGAAGTTTCTAATGGCCATCATTTCTTATATCTATGCATAGAATAAAATTACATACACTCATTGGCAAAGCTTTTTACAATACGAGGTAAACTTTCTATGACTCGATCGCTGCGCTCTCTCGTCATAGAAAGTTTACCTCGTATTGTAAAATGACGCTTTACCAATTTCGTGTAAATAATTATTACCCTATCAATTTCAGCCTTCTGATCGTAAATCTGGGCTTCGATTCCACAAATTAGCAATCGTTATTGAGAAATTCAAGTTTGAAAATAAAAGTGGTTTCGTTGGGTGGTTCTGCTAACTTCACACACGCGGTGGATCCATGCATGTTTCATTCATCAATTTTCAACTGTTGTCTCCAGATCTTATTAAATATCGATCACAAAGAGACAAATCTATATCCTTATTCAAAACCCTAGAGTCAAATCCACTTCTAATCTAAAGAGACATTCCTAATTGAATTTCCATCAATCCATCTGACTGGTTCACTGTAGCATTTGCCTTGATGATCATTTTGCTTGGTCCGGAAAATGTGCTTGAAAACAACTTATGAAAATTCGATATCTATTGATATGCAGTAAGAAAGAAATTAGTGCAAGCATCTGTATTGAAAGAAGAAATCATTGCTCTTGCTTTTCCATTCTTATATGGCATTTTAAATTTGTAGATATCTAACAAGTGTTGCACAACAAGGAATTCATTGGAGCATTGAAATAATTTCAACATCTTGAAATTAGATTCCTGACTTCCGCTACTTGTTAATCAAAGTACACAGAGATGTGCTGCGTAAATGTTCCACAAAACGTAGGATTTTGAGTTGAAAATACACATTCATCATCTTCGTCATTCACATAATATATATTTGCATTATAGGCCTAATTCGTAGCTTGCAAATTTCAGATGTATTTTAGGTCTGGTGTCTCGCCTTTATTGCAAGTCAGCATTCCTTCTCTATCAAAATTCAACCGGCATCGCTGGTCTTCTCAGCCGGCACTGCTTTTGGCAATTCACGATGTTTTTTATTCATACTAGCAACTCTGCAACGTTTCTTTGAATGCAATAGGATAAATTAGTATATTACATTTTTAGACTTTTAAGTTAGCTGCGACAACTGCTGATCAATGAACGCATAAGTTTGATAAATTGATAATGATCGATTCAATTGTCATTAAAGAAATGTAATTATATTCAATAAATTGCAATTTCTGGAGCATTAGGCGTAATGATGCGGCGTAAGATTGCTATTCAATAATTCAGAAACAATTTCTATGATCGATGAACATTGACTTTATTTGACCTGCAATTTAAGCAACATAACAACCTCATGTTGTTACAAGCTTGAGCTGTTGAGCCCCCTGAGCAACCAGCTATCTTTAGAACTTAAGAAAATCAGAAAAATATCACAATTTGAATGTATCAGTCTTAACAACACTTAACTTTGATCTCTCCTCGCTAACCTCACATATTTGGTATTCAAGGTTGACGGAAAGATCCAGTTGACTCCATACAATCTCGACGGCAAAGTTCATGTCTTCATTTCTGGACGATTTCTGCAATTTGTTGCACCAAAATGTGGAATTAAAGTTGCCTTTGATGGAAGATACAATGCCTTTGTTGAAGCCCCAGGTCGCTTCCGTGGTTATATGACAGGCATGTGTGGTGACTGCAACAGTAAACGAAATGACGACTTCAGGTAAGTTTTCAAATTCAAATCTTGATTGAAAAATACAAACGGTCAAGTGATAGAAAAACTAGATTAGTTGCCCTTTATTCAAAAATTCTTCTGTGAATCGGAGCTGTGAGTCTCTCTTTCACTCACACAGTCACTGTATTGAGTGCTGACTTTAGGGAAATATACACACATTTCTATTTGCAGACCCGTTCGTATGTCTTCACGTCTTTGCGTTGTGAAGCATGTTAAAGCTTCGGATTAGATTTGTTTTTTAGATTACCGAAATCATAAATTATGCAATTGCATGCTACTTTATAATATCAATTTTTGAGTAGAAGTATCTGCATGAATACTATGACGAAAGAGTGTAAAAGCATGTCACAATGCGCAATATGCGGACCACAGATGTTTCAAACTCACCAGCAGTAAGGTAATGAGTTTTCTAAAACCGATGTACCCTACAGTCTGAATTGTGGACATTTTGGAATCGACACATTTTTATAACTAAATCTGTGAATCTATGAGTAGGCAGGCCTCCATAGGAAAATGAGAAAAGTTGCTTACAACAGTTTGCTACAACAGATATTGGGATAAAATCTTTCTAAAAGATTAGCAATACTAACTCACTATCGTGAATCTAAAGAATGGACCAGGGAAATAAATTCAGACTAAACGATTTATTTTCCTAGAAGACATTACAATGCGAGGAAAACATTATTAAGACATGCGTAGCACCGCTGCGAACATTGATGGAGTTTGCATGATATGAAGTGTACAAAAATGTGTCAGAAAACTGTTTTAGCTTGTCCTTGAATTTCCAAACTCAAAAGATAAATAAATTCGGTGAAAACAGGGCGAAGTCGGTCATGAGCCCGTAGCAACGTAGCGATGAGACGATTGACCGCAACCATGAGTCATCTTCAGGACTACTGAAAATAATTTTCTGTGTGAATCATTGTTATATATTTCTCATCATATTTTCTTTGAGTTCCATTATGTCATATATTTTCAGAACAAAAGCGGGCGTTAACGTCATCAATAAGAAGAACAAGTACAATCTTATCGGTGACAGTTACCTCGTAACGGATGATTCAGATAAGCCGAAAACAAAGTAAGTCAAGAGGAATTTGTAGTACACTGCACATGTATGCAAAATACTGTGGTCATTATCTAGCACTAGAAATATATTGTACTTTTATGAATGCATGTGTATATAACATTTCTAGGCCTACACTGCAAACTGCAGAGTACGAAACCTGGCTATTTTTGACTACGAAACCAATGTACAAAAGGAGAATAACAAAATGTACGAAAGCACTATTGTTCCTGCTTATACAATGCGAAAGCGATTGGCTTTCCTATTGGATTATCTTTATCATCCAATAGGAGAGCCAATCGCTTTGGTAGTGTATGAGTACGAACAATAGTGCTTTCGTACATTGTTACTGAGTAAGTAGGTTTGTCAGCCGATATTTCACTTATCATTTTTCTATGAAAGTCGTTTATAAATCTCCAATTTCAAATTAGACGGCTTTAATTGCATAATACCATGATGCTATGTAATACCATTGAGGTAAGAGCATTTCACCTTCCATCTTAGCATTCACAGTGAAAATGACATTGAGGTGATTGCTATGGCTCACAATTTAGACTCGTAGAAATCTCAAACTTGACATACTTCTCTCAGCTGCATTGGCTATGTAGAAAATTATCATAGATTTGAGTCTTTTGCAGATCAAAATGTTGGATTTTTGATGTCATAGATTTTTAGTTCAGTAACAATGCATAGTATATTACCTTTCAAATGATCAGCCTAAATCGTCTGGCGCTACGCGTAGGCTGTCATTTGAAAGGTAATATATCTTCATTCTGTTTTGTACTCTCGCTTTGTACATCCGTTTCGTAGGTAGCTTTGGTATTTCACAATTTACAGTGTACAAATGGAACAGAACTTTTATTCTCACTCCTATCACTCCTCAATATAATTTCACATTTTTTGTCCATTTTTTGTCCTGTATTTAGCATTAAAAACACAAATAGTCGTGTTACCTTGTTCAGAAGAACTTAACTCTTATCAATTTATAGATTCTAATCAATTACTATCAGTAGATTTAACTGCAGTATTATCAGCGCGCATGTGACTTTGAAACACTTGAAAGGAAAGAAAAATACAACAACATAAGGAATGTAATCTGAGCATGATCATGGATAGAAATTGAAATATTTTCGAATTGAGAAAGTGGATTATATATAAATTTATTTTCAAAAAATCTCCGAAGAAGTATTGGAAACAGTGTTTCGCAGTAAACAGCATTACCGCATCTATTTTTAGCATAATTTCCAGCAGAGACATTGTAATGGAGCAGCTGAATCTGTTGCTGTTTCAGTATTCCAATGGACCTCCAACAGTTATCAACAGGCCTGAGTAGTTTACATGTCAAACATTTGACTTAAAATGAATTACATTTCAGATGCAAAACACCTCCTCAACCGAAGAAGTTTTGTGCGACACCAGCAATAAAGAAGGAAGCTGCCAAAAAGTGCAAACTGCTGAAAGATCCTAAAGGACCATTCCGCAGCTGCATCGCAAAAGTAAGATATAAAATATTCACTAAACACCGTATATTTTTGAGAAGATAAGAAGTCAATCATATGTTTACTAAACCAAATTGATGTTTGGTAAGTTGCAGTGAATGAGAGACACGAGATGAGGAAACACATAAAACCGTTTGAAGTTAAGGACGCTCTCATTTTCGTAACTTTGACTGATTACTTTAATGTAAAGAATCATATTAGTAATGAACATAGGTTTAAATGGTACAATACGACTTTAATGACACTATTTCATAGCACTTGCAGTTCTATAGCGAAACAGACATCAAGGAATCGAACATGACATCCGTTAACAAGAAAAAATGATAGAAATTGCAGCATCTGAAAACATCCGGGTTATTGAATTATATAGCCGCGATTTTCAAATTAAAAGTCAGAAAGTAGCCCACAATTAAAAAATGTTCTTCTTGGTTGCATTAATGCTGTTGCGTGGTTAAATTTGCTGTGACCACAGAATTAGACAGGCCGTCTCTTCTTCTGTTTGACTAGAAGGAAAGCATTGGAACATGCAACGCTAATCAAATGGCACAATCTGCTGACATAATATATAAAATGCTATCTTATAATTCATGAGTGTGAGTGGAATAAAATTCATATAGTTGAGTGGAGCATTTTTTATGTCAGGCAGTATAATACCATAGCAATCAAACAATGAGCAGCCAGTTCAACATCAAACACGCCAAATTGTGCAAAGTTTCAGTGACTGTTATCAACCGGATCACACAGCAAAAAGACACAGACGATGTCAAGTTCAGCAGAGAAGTTTGTGAAGGTTTTTTCGTTCGCCTGCTAACTTTTTTAATAATGATCGGAATGACCAACATTATCAAGAAAACTTTTGCGCAATGATCTGGATTCTTCGAATCTGAAGGAGTCGTGGCGATCGGAGCATTTTGAAGGAATTCAGAGCAATCCGCAAGCGACGCACGACTATTCAATTGGAATGCTGCAGATACAGTAAATATCAAATTGATCGTAATTCACACATTTTAGTGCACGGTCCAAGAACCGGACCACCGTGTACAGCCTTATTTAAATTCATGGCAGAAATTGCGCTAATATTGCACCGCGCACAGCCCTAATTATGAGTACTATGTTTAGATTTCTATGCTATTCTGCTCTGATTTCAATCAGACATTGTGGAAGTGTTGCTTTATTGCATTTTCAGATTCCGACACGAATCATGCATCATGATTGTATTATTGACATGTGCGTCACTCACGCCAACAAGAAAATCAACAAGAAGGCTTTATGCGAAATACACAAGGGCTTAGCTGAACAATGCGCAGAAGAAGGAATCTCAGGAATCTCATGGAGAAGACATATCAAATGCCGTAAGTCTTCGTCATCTATGAATTAAAGAAATCAAACTTTTGACAGTACAATTCAATTTGTGTTGTAGAAATCAAATGTGGCATGAATGCTCACTATGTCACAAAACTCAATCCTTGCGTGAAAACCTGCGAGAATCACTTCTTTGGTACAAAAGTGGCTTGTTTCAAGCTTCCAAAGAGGGAAGGCTGCGAATGCAAAAAGGGCTTTCTTAGGGAAGGAGCCAATTGTGTGAAACCGAGTGCATGTAAATGCTTGAGAAGTGAGTATTCATTTTGTTTGAATTCATTTTACATTATAGCAATGTTAATACGATGTCTATGCGACATTGAAAATTTAGAGCGAGCCGAGCGAGTATAGACGAGTTTTAACATTGCTTCTGTTGAATATTGACATCGTAATGAACCATATGAATATTCAAAAAAGATGAATGAACCACGACATAGATTTACACAGGTATGTAGCCAAGATATCCATGTTCTCTTTATGTTAGGAAGGATATAATTATTTTTTATTTCAAAGAAATTTATTTCTGCAGAACAAAACAAGCATGAAGAAAAGCAGTCATTCTATAGGTTAAGGATACTCCTTCTGAACAAATAAACAGAATTAATTTAATATCGGTAACTTAATCTAATTCAAATACATGTGCAATGAGCATATTAACTAATGCGAAAACTGCATCAGTTTGTTTTCCACTAACTGTACAATGCGGGACTTGATATTGCTAACAGCACACCAAAAGTCATGACCAGGATCCACAAGCAAGTTCCGACTCATTCGATTTGATAGTCATGAGGCCTGCCAAAGTTAAATATAAAATTCCATGCTTTTAGCATTTCCAAAATAGGTGATTTTGGTTTGCTGAGCTTCAAGCATAATCTAAAATGCATGGTTATGATCTGCTGATTTCGACGTGTCGCATTGATAGGATATTGAGACTATTAAAAATGATAAATTGCATCGAATTTTGTCGTCAATCAAATTTTCTCAAACTGACCAACACTTTTTCCAACCACAATCATGCATTGTGCAAGCATATTAGCTATACAGCATTCAGATTCACATATTTAAGTTGATATCTATGTCTTGTTCAGCCATTTTCGGTGGCTGTTATCCTTGTGTATGCAACTTCATGTCTAGCGAATACGAATTCTTGAATATGAAGGTTGTTGACCAATTCACCAGTCTGATTCGCGTATGTAAACAGCATTTTCACTATCAGTGTGGGTACTTTGACTTCTTCGTGAAAAATGTCTCGTGAGCATTATCAGTATTCAAATACGAGTTTTGAAATGGATCAGAAGCTCATTGTTTGGTAGATGAATGGCGAACTTGCATGATAATGGAATGAATGTGTTTGGTAAAACCTGTACACGTAGATTTGGTCTGTAACATGAATAGATTAAATTATCATCATGATACATATAGCCTGTTTCACACAGGCGCTCGCGCATCATTTGATGAGTCATCGCGTACCACAGGTTGGGAACCTCTGGTCTAGTATGCATGCATAGAAACCACAACGTAGCAATTTACTTCATAAAGCATAACGATTTTCAGCTATTCCTCATTCCAATGATGACGTCTTACTGCGCTACTGACAGATATTAAATGTAGCATTTTTGTATAAATGCATTCTTCAAAGACTTTGAACGGTTCCAATTAACTACTAAAACACTGCTTCATTTTTCAGCGTGCACTGATACGGCAGCTACCAGAGACTGTCGACGATGGAGAGCCGAAGGCAGATGTACGAAATTCCCAAGAGTAATGAAGCAAATCTGCATCCGAACTTGTGGATTGTGCGAAAAAAAAGTCGTAAAGAAGTGTGTTGACATGGTCAGCTCTAATCGCTGTCGGAAATTTATGAAGAAAGGGTTGTGTAGACTTCCTTTTTACAACCGAATGTGTCATCTGACATGCAACATGCATCTGACCAAAGTTTGCCGTAAGTAAAAGTTAGTTTGTTTACTTAAAAGGCACAGAAATAAACTGTTTATCTGAAGTTGGCTAGAATGGAAATTGACTCAAGGTCGCGGCACATCCGGGGGAACTAAGTTGGGGCATGAAGAACCAATTAAAAGGCTTCGATTTACTCGTGTGACTGATTCTAACCCAATCATGCAGACGTTGACATGTGCATCTAAGTGAAAATGCGTGCGATTTATGTGCCATCATTGTGCATTGTATGAAGCTTCATTTCCATTCTAGAGGTTTTATTGTTGTCAATTTCTATGTTAAAAGGTGTTCGATTGATGCATCCCATACTGCTTGCAGTCTATACAAATATATAGCGCACTGTAAAGTGCACACAATGAAAAACTGAGTATCCACTAAATTGATAGCTGAAATTTATTCAACTGTTCTTGGAGTCTAAACACAAAAACCGCAACACTAATTACTGTTTTTTGTAATCTACTAATTTTAGCCGTGACGTCATCAAGGACACCTGATATTGACGGATATATTCCGTAAAGAATGATTCTCCCTTACTCAATTTATATAAATAAAGTGACTAAATTCATTTTAAGAAAATCAAAATAATTTTTATTTTGCACAATGCATTTCGTCCACTCTTATTCAAAAGCAAACAACTGAATACAAACTTTAAAATCATATACTTATAGAGTAATTATACTAAATATATGAACAAAATTGAGAGCATGCAAACCTATCAGACCTAGAGAATTGAGTAATTAACCTAATTAATTCGTTAGTAATCACGGATATATTCTGTGAAACTTAGTGGTTACTTACGCTGCTTTTAACGCTGTATAGCTTACAGCGTGTCCCATCACTACAACTTAAAATGATCTTCTAAGTCCGATCCTGAGTGTAATACGCCTTTAACTTGAAACTTTGATAAAGGATTGGCAAATCAAATAATAAAATGGAAGACAATGCTATGCTATAAGTATGCAATGCAGAGCTAGTCCAATCTGATTGAAAGCTGATCCAATACTTTGATATCTTCATCGACATTCACCAAACAGCTTTACTTCTTCTTTTACAATTTCTAAAGGCATGCATAAAAATCGCAAAACAATTTTACTTTTTCCCACTGAGGAAAAGACACTAAACAATTGACCCATGTTTTAGGAAAATCATCTTTGACTTTTGAATTTCACCAATAATCAGCGTATTTGTTTTTTCCATGAGAAATTTGACTTCAGTGTGAACAGAAATTGCTCCCAATAAGTAAAGCATCTAACTTGTGTATGACACATTTTTTACCATATTCTCCATATCTTCTTTGTATTCTCTCCATTTCTGTCATATACACTACTTCTGATTTCGTCTTCTTTACACAATGTCTCACAATTTATGCACTTTTCTTGTTATTTCTCAGCTAAAAGGAATAGTGAGAGCGTAGATCAGGAGTTAATAAATATTGATTATTATTTGAACTCTGTAAATGTGTAAGTTTCAAGCAGATCGAATCTCATCCTTGATCACAGTCTCGCTGTCACAAGATGGCTGCAATCAACTTTATCATTGGGATATTCAATATGTGCTGAAATTTCTATTTCTCGTGACTGATGCGCTAAATGAACATAAATCATTTAGGGCACATCCATCTTAAATTATGCGCACACTGAGAGGAGATATTCATCTATGAACTATACAAACGATTTTTAGGATTAAATTGCATCGAGAATGGATAATGCGGGATACAATAATACGAAGGGCAAGGCTGCAGATTTTTTCAAAAACTTTGGAAGGCGTTATTCTGGATTCTGTCATGCACGAATTGGTAGACGCCTATGGTCTGAATCAGTTAGGATTTAGGCCCGAATCATCAACACTGCACGCACTCCATATTCACAATTACGTTACTGCTATTTTGGACCTCCTTATGCCATCATTTGACATCAAAAAGGCGTTCGATAGCTTGGGACATCTTGAACTCCTCATATCTTTGCAAGAAACAAATTTGCCATCGACTTTCGTGGAATGGTGTGCGAATTACCTGCACAACAGAACTCTACGTGTATGAATTAACAAAGAGGCATTTTCCTCCCCTAAAGAAGTGACTTCCGGAGTACCCCAAGGCTCTGTGATATCACCCTACATGCTCTCCATTCATAAGTCATCTTTGCGTCCAAATCACCACCCAAATGACAAAATATGCTGATGACATTCTGCATAATACCTATAGGGAAAGCTGAGGATTCTGAGCTTCTCATCTCATCGGAAGTACTAAATGTGATCAAATGGACTCAATGAAATGGTCTCTCGATAAATGCATCGAAATCGAAATGCCTGTTCTTCACAAAATTGCAGCGCAATGCTTGCTGTCCCCTCAGATATTAATTTTGTGACCAATTTGAAAATTCTGGGTGTGATCTACAATGCCGATCTTCTCTGCTACTCGCATGCGGATTACATCTGTCGGATAGCATGTCAACGAATTTACATACTTACGAAGTTGCGAAGTCACTTCACGAAGAAACAGTTGATTGCCATTTATAATGCCGTCATAGTCGGTGTAATCGAGTACTTTGCACCATTATTTGTAGGAATAAGTCAGTCAAACACGGAAAAAATAGAAAAGATACAAAGGAGGTGCCACTGAATCGTCTGCGGTCCCGATTGCTACTGAAGTGAGCTCACACCAGCTTGGATAAGGTGATACAACCATGGTCTCAATGCATTTCATAAAATGAAGGACCCGTCACATATTCTTCACAGTTTATATCCACGGACGCATCAACATTCAATGAAACTTGTAATGCCGTCTATTCGCAATAGGCGCCGATGACTCCTTTATTCCTTACATGATATGTTTATCGAACCGCCTGCATTAATAATGTAACTTCATTACTTGCTCATTTTGTGCAACTTTTAACTATTTATCATCTTGTTTTCAGTTATTGAAATATACGTTTCTTATCTTATATAATGAGAACATGTGAGAATGATGATTTTGCATATGCATGTAGACCTAAACACAACGCCTGGACATCATGTTGCATTTTTCTGTAGCAATGAATGAGGAAATTGAACTAAAGATGATACTGTTCATACTGTTTTTATCTTGGCTACAGCATGCGCAAAAGGAAGAAAAAAGATTGGCCGATGTCATCGAAAATTCAAGATCCAGAAAGTTGTTACCATTGGTTACAGTCGCAATAGGTATGGTCGCTGTGTCAAGCGAAAGACCACTAAGATCAAGGCTTGTGGAAGTAAGTTGATATAATTTTTTAAATGTTTATTGCAGTGTTCTTCAATATCAAACTAAAATATTTCAGGATGCAGAAAGATGCGCAAAACAAAGAAGGGTCGCTGCAATTTCTGCTTGGGCCGCAAATTAGTCACTCTCATCGTGAGGAAGAGAGTCAAGCTGAGATGTGTTACCATGAAACGAGTGAAGAAAATAAAATGCTGTGAGTATTCGGAATAATCCACGATTATCCTACACGAACAGAATGATCATTTCAAAATAAAAACAAAAATGTTTAGGAAAGAAAAATTTTATCCCGAGCTTTGACTCGTCATTCACTCAAATTCCTTTTTGTTGCCATTTTTCTTTTTAGCGATGCTTTTGAATTATAAGACAAGTAAAAATAAAATGTCAAAACCGCCCGAAATGTCGTCCGCTGTGGACTTATTCATGGACAAACTGGTATTGGTAAGCGATGGTTTAAATATCAAAAACGACTTCTCATCAATTCGTGTTTCCTATTCATGGATGGACAATGGATCCTGATGTTTGACACTTCAGCCTCCGTAGTATGAATAGGGTTGCTGAAGCAATCGATGATATTGATATCAAAGTCGTCTATAGAAAAAGAACGATCGGAATGACGGAGGGCAATATGATCTGAGATGGCACTCGTACTGTCTAGATTATCAATGTTTCTACGATGTTCAGCAAAACGGACGCCGAAGGGTCGGCTCGTGGAGCCAATAATCATTTTAATTTCAATCATTTTTATAAAACGCAGAGAGACAGTGTTGGTGTACAAACATCTTAAAATAGGTGCTGAATATACTTACGTGGCCTCCTCTGAATTCATCCATGATTCGAAGCCAAGTCATAATGTCATCAAATTTCATTTTCTTTTACTTGGTTGCTAAATCTGCTGTTGGAGAATTAGGAGAGAAAGGATCTATGAGAAGGAAAAATGACAAATTTGTTACAATTCAGCATAATTGAAGTGTCTCCGTGGTCGCAGGTGCACGGATTGAATGATGTGAGGCCCCAAGACTAAGCCTAGACTGGTAGAGCAATACATGAGAGCAGACTTTGACATTCTCAGTGGGATTGATTGCCTGCGAATGGTGAACAAAATTGCAGAAAGCAGACCTTCAGTATACGTCGTACAAGATCTTAGCTGATGTATTTCAGCTCAAAACGAATTAAATTTCTTGTTACGAAAATATTTAGAACTTCGTTCTTCACTAGCAAATTATTTTCATTGTCAATATATTGCCAAGACATGCCACAACTATTTGGACATTGGAAATAATTCAATAATTTCTATTGCAGCTTGTCCTAAACATGGTCTTCCTAAAACGGTGACCGTGACGAAATGTCGCGGAGGAAACCTCCGCTTGAAAATTCGCAAATTCTACAGGGTTGACAGCTGTCACAGGTGCATCAGAAAACAGCAAGTCAGGAAGAAGAAAATACATTGCTCTCGACCCCTCATTCTTCGAGGGATTTGTAACAAGAAGACTGGAAAATTGATCATTCGTCACATCAGTTACATCACAAGAAAATGTAAATGTGTTAAAGTCGAGCGACGAAGGACAATATTTTGTAGTAAGTGAAATGCGGATATTCTAAATCATTTCTTAAAGTATCAATAATAATAGCAATAAAGTTAGTGATCAACAATTATGGTAATGATGAATTTAACATCAATGAGCGAATGAAAGTATGTATGCTTTGAGATAATGATATCTACCATAGAAAATTAGTATTTGCATGTGATACAGGTACACTGTAAACCGCAGACCGACAATTATCCTACAAAATTACTGACAAAATTAAAAACGACGATTGTCACTTCCAATATTCTGCGATATCCGACGAATTTGTAGGTTCTCCACCGACATCGAAACAGATGCTTTGTATGCAAATTAACTAAACAAAAACTGTTGAATATTGATTGATTTTTTCGATTAGTGATTGCTTGACTTATGGGCAATCTGTGTTATTGTGTGCAAAACCATGATTTATTTTGACATAATTTAATCAATTACCTTCATTTTTGATCAAATTTAAGCTATAATTCATTGCTATTCATTTTGTCGCTTTTTGTCAGATATTGTAGGTGTTCAGTGGCAATCATCCTACAAGAACTAACAATGATCGACAAAATAGATTTTGTACGATAAATGCTTGTCAATTGTCAGTCAACGTTTACAGTGTATGCAGGTGCATTAGAAAATATGATTGATAATATGGCTCATCTTCTGGCTGCTGTGATGCAATAACTTAACGTAATAATACGTTGAAAGATGCAAGCTTACTCCAATTATAAATAATAATAATAATTAGCGCGCTTAGTGCTATTACGTGGATAGGACGTGATTTGTGCCAAGCTCCACCCCCATGGGAACCTACTATTGTACCAAGTGGCCACCCATCTCCATTAGGTAATGGAAGAGTTGGCTCGATCATCTCAATGAAGACATTTGATACACTTACTGAACCAACCGGCCTCATTGAAAATTTGAAATTTACAAGTATTCGAATTCTATCACATGCGTTTTAGTGCTGTTATATATGGTATGCAATTACCTACGTGAAAGTGAACTTGTATTTAGAGCTATATAAACTTGCACCAAGCAGCCAATAATCTTGAATCTGGTACAGAGTTCCTTTTTTGTACCATTCGCCCTGAAAATTGTTATTATGTGCGGATCGCCTTATTTCTGATAATCGCGTGTACCAAGCACCGTAATAATCACAAGAACTGATAGTTTATTAAAGAACACAATGATGATACGCAACAGATCATCAGATGTCAAAGCAATTTGAGTCTTAAAGTCATTGATAATGACGGTGATTCGGCAAATCAGCGGCCTGGAGAATGTCTCAATATCATGCCCCCTGAAGAGGGTCTCAATAACAGGAAATTTTCACCCACTTGATCACGTCGTAAGGCTGTGCAGCCTGGAACTTGGTCTGGTACATTGTGTACTAAGTGAATAATTTTAGGATTTTGCAGCAGGAATATAAGTCAACCTTTTCTGTGATTCGATATGCTGCTAAAATGGAGCTACTGTATTCTGTGCAGTACTCAATCTATTATCCACGGAAACCCGGCATTATTGACTCACAGATCGCTAGTACACTGCAAACCGTTGACTGATAATTGACAGACATTTATACTACAAGATCTATTTTGTCAGTCATTGTTAGTTCTTGTAGGATGATTGCCACTGAACACCTACAATATCTGACAAAAAGCGACAAAATGAATAGCAATGAATCATAGATTAAATTTTATCAAAAATGTAGGTAATTGATTAAATTATGTCAAAATAAATCATGGTTTTGCCACACAATAATACAGATTGCCCAAAAGTCAAGCAATCTCTATTAAATAAAATCAATCAATATTCAACAGTTTTTGTTTAGTTAATTTGAATTCAAAGCATCTGTTTTGATGTCGGTGGAGAACCTACAAATTCGCTACAAATACGGATATCGCAGGATATTGGAGGTGACAATCGTCGGTTGATTTTGTCAGTAATTTTGTAGGATAATTGTCGGTCTACGGTTTACAGTGTAAGGGCTAGGTGCAAAAAGGTCCAAAACTCCATCGTCTTTGGTAAAGATTCCTGTTCTTGAACATCATCATTTTCAAGGGACACACCAATGACCCATTGGGCTTTCAGGGGTTAATGCAAATCTCAATAGATAAAAACGATACGTATGTGAAAAAAATCAAAAATTGGGAAAGCAGCAAAATCAAAAGTAAAACAAAGAACATTTGAAAAGCAATTGCTATTACTGATAACTTGGGCACATTTTGTCATATTTTCTGTGTCTCATCAAATGGTCATTTTGCTGTAGTTTAAGACTGTAAGAGTTGCCGAGAAGTAGATATCGAAATAGCAGAATGACGCAGTAGGCCTATTAGTCTTCTCAACAACGCGATGCAGTCTGAGGACAGCTCCAATGCGTGCATTGCGTACATGACTGTTACCGGTGGCGCCAGGATTGACTCGTCTATCGTCTGCCTTTCCTTGCCAGCCAACCGCTGCGTCGTTAGAGCGTTCTTCTCCATGTTGAAGAAGATGCTAAGCACAGACAGACATTTTTTTAACATCAAATGAAGTAAATTACATTCCTTTTTTTACAAAAATCGTTTGAAATAATTCGTCTTATTTATCTTAAATTAAACTTTTGAACTTTTTCCAGAAAATGATACATAATTTTTGCTATATTTTAAGATTTGTAAATCTTGCCAAACTACAATTTACGATTTTTAGGTCATATTTTGGTCTCATTTTGAGTTTTCAGGTCGCAAAAAATTGCCCTACTGATAACTTATACAACTTATGGACACATTTGCTATTTTGTCACACATATCTTATACACTTCAATCTTCTTTTCAGAATGTCCTTTGCCAACATCAATCAAGGTGTGTCGTAATAAATGCAACGTGATTGTCAAGACAAGCTTTGTATTAAAGTCAGGGAAATGCATCAGGCATACAAGCAGATTAAAGCGATGTCCAGGTAAGAGAACTTTTGCTCGAAAAGTAAATTTGAGAGGATTTTATACAAGAATTTATGGATATTTTAAATCATAGAAGTAGATAATACAGATTGTTTCATAAAAAATGGATCACCCTTAAACATCGCCTTAACTTCAACTTTGTCTAACTCCGGCAAACTTGAGCGAATTTCTCTGAAATTTGGAAGATATGTCAATTGTGCTTACTAATATCATTGTTGGAAATTTTAAGCATGAATATTGAGTTGTTTTCCTGTTATAGATAAAAAGTAGTAGATAATTTGATCTTCATTTAGCAATGTTACACAAAATCATACCTCACTCTTATAAAATTGCATTTGTTTCCTTTGTTATGTAATATGTTGTTCTACAAGCCAAAAGCTATCAGGCAAAACAAAAATAAAGAAAATCGGTCAATCAGAGCCAGTATAGCACCATTATTCATCAACAATAATGTAACTGCTACATGTGATTAACTTGACTTCATGCTCCATAGCTTCCTGACTTCGTTGCGGTGGTGTTGGCAGCACTCCTGATTGCTTTCAGCTAGAAATCTATCTCTTACCGGTTGAAAACAATACAAAGCACAAATGAACAATAACGAGATCGCATTCACAAAAGGCAAAGTGTCAGCCTTGCTAGAACTAGGCTTTTCTTTGCGAGCTACAAGCAAGCGACTAAATGTCCCTTACACAAATGTGCATCGATGGCATAATGATGATTTTCGACTCTGTCGTAAAGAGGGCTCTGGCCGTCCACGCAAAACATCCAAACGTAGAGACCGCCTAATTTTGAGATTTGTTAAAGTTGATCCAAGTCTCTCGTTAACTGAGATGGCTACACTAGACTCGTCTATTTCTAAGTCCACTATTCGTAGAAGACTTGTTGAGTCGAATTTCAAGAGCTGTAAGAGGCCCTCTCAGATCGAATTATCAGATCAGCATACAAAAAGACGTCTCAGATGGGCAATGAGTCATTGTCACTGGCGAAATCATTGGGATCGGGTTGTCTGGTCTGATGAGGCATCAGTCCGTCTGAAGGATAGTGATGGTCGATTGAGATTATGGATAAAATCTGATCAGGAAATTCCGAGACATTTACATCGTCCCTGGGTACAAGGTGGTGCGACTCTACTGATTTGGGCTGGCATTTGGACCAATGGCCGCTCTGAACTTCACATACAGCAAGGAACCATGAATTCTGAACGCTATGTGAATGTTTTACGAATGAACATTGGCCAAATGACAGATCAACTTGGTGATCCATCGACTTGGTTATTTATGGATGAAAATGCTACGTGTCACAGGAGTAGTAGAGTCAACTTATGCAAGTCTCAATTAGGGCTTAGGACATTATCTTGGCCAGCTCGTTCTCCTGATCTGAATCCCATAGAAAATGTATGGAGTATTCTAAAACGTAACGTTCTCCGTTCTGCTACCTACAGATGGCGTATCACAACTTACGTCACTGTTAAAAAGAGAGTGGAGAAAGTTAGATCAGTCAAAAGGCAACGATATCATCGAATCAATGCCTAGACGAATTGGTAATGTCATTGACAATAAGGGTAGGGCCACAAAATATTAGTTTCTTAAGAACCGTTACTGTATCATAGCTTATCAGATTATATAAGGACATTTAAATATATTAGGGACATGAAATAGCATGAAAAATGCTTTCTGTATCATACTTATGTTTTATTTAGTCAAATTTTAGGATGATCCACTTTTTATGAAACAGACTGTAGTACATCATGCTACTTTCTACGGCATTGTTAATTTTTATGCTTTAAATATTGATATACAGGATATCTATGAAAATGCATGCTATCAAAAATCAGTCATCTGAGTTTAAATCGACTGCAATTTAAGATTGAATTGCTTCATTGATTGAATGTCTTTTCTGCTGTCGATGCTGAACTCATTCGTAAATCATTTTGCTGTGATGTGCGTTTTGTGATAGTAAATTTTATTTTATATACACTTATGTTAAAAAAGCATTGCAACTTAAATTGCAATACTGGAGTGATGTCCTTTCCATTCCAGTGTGCAAACGCCCTAGTATGATCGTTGGACGTTGTGACAAGCGAATTTGTGTGCGTATGGATTACAGAGTATTCTACGTCCTTATGCCAAATTGCAAGTGTCGGAGAATCAACACTCCAAAACCAAGGAAATGCTGTAAGCACTCAAATATCGAATTTACCTTCATCTCTATGAAATTGTCCCTTGGAACGTAGAATTGAGGTCTTTAGTTGGCACTGGAGTCGCCCACACAAACCATCTCCTTGCTTCGATAGTCATCCATACAATTGTCACAATGAATCAATGTTCTATATTTTCAGGTTGTCCAAAGAAACGAACAATGACCAGATGTGATGCTGTCCGTGGATACAGAATTATTCGACGCATCTATTACACTCTCCGCAATTGGAAATACTGTGCCCGCACGGATAAGGTCACCAAAGTCAAAGTTGGTGAGTGAAAATGCCAGGAATTCAGATCAACCTTTCTTTGCAAATAACAATCTTCTTTCAGTATGTCCGAAGAATGCCTCAGTTCGTTTTGGACGTTGCAACCGCAAAAATTGTCGTCAGAAGATCACATTATTAAGCAATCACCGTTCGGCATGTCATTGCATTCTGAAGCGCAGAGTTTCTTCAAGGGTCTGCTGCTGCCGACCAAACCGAGTGGTTGAGAGGGAATGTCAAGCACATCGCTTCAAATATCGAATCACAACAACCAGGCATCTTCGTCATAATCGCTGCGTCACTTTGAAAAGCAGAAAATTGAAGCGGAAGATTAAATGTCCAAGGATAGTCCGTCGCGGACCATGTAATCGACGCACTAGATATCGTACAATCAAGATCTTGTCCTTCCGTTTGAAACATTGCAAATGCAAGCCTCGTCCTCTTCGTATAAAGAAGGAAATTTGCTGTAAGTGTAACTTGTTTTCTTGCTTTGTTTTGACCACAGAATTAGACAACTGGCTGCGTTCCTTCAGTGTTCCTAGAAGTGATGACTCGTACATCGCATACTATTGGAAATGGCACGCGCTCTCTCCTAAACAGTAAGCACTAAGCTGTGAGCCGGCTTTTGTACAGCAGCCAGTGAGTGGCGTGCGTGTTGCAAGATCACTTCGGTCACACATAACATACATTACTGTCTGGCTACATTCAGCGTATGAGGTGAGGAATTCTGAAAAGAGGTTGGTGAAATCTCAGGTGAACCAAATTACGTGCGCCTGCTAACTTCTTTAAAAATGAGCGGAAAAACCAACATTATGGAGAAAGCTTTAGCCCAATGATCTAAATCCTTCGCTTCTGAAGAAATCGTGGCAATCGAAGTTCTTTCATGGAATTTATAGCAATCCGTAGCCGACGCACGACTTTCTTTTCTTATCGCTGTAAAGCTTTAGGAATTCCCTTTTTGCCCACAGCATTTGTCATTGCTTTAAGTTAGTCTTCATTTCTAGCAAACTGAAAGAGTTAAACAATTTAATTCTGTGGTTTTTGACGCAATGATAACAATCGATTTTTAGACTTCATTTTAATCAGCAGGACTTGAATAGAAACCGGCTATTTGGTGATGATCTTTTCAGCTGCTGATGTAGGCATTATTTAAGTGAAAATCATCAAATTATTGAGGCCTGCATTAGCTGTAGATCTTTTCCATGTGACTGCTGTATTTTAAATTCCATAATCAGAATAATTTCATTCTTTTTCATTCATTTTCTTTCTTAGATGGAGACGAACGAAATTAATTAGGAACTTTAACAAAGTACATTGACAAGGTACAAGCACTGCGACCAGAAAGCATTGTTAGTCACTGACCATCCTTTAGCCACTGCTCATCATAGCAACGTGTGATATAATGGCGTAATATTGTTTGCAGTGCGCATGTCTGTTCTAATCTTTTAATATCATATATATGCAATTCCTGCTGCAGCTTTCTACCTGATGGCCAGTCGAGGAACACTCTTAAAGCGATTGCGCTTTGCTGAGATAACCAACTTCCTATCGGTAGCATTGTTTGTCAATCTCGGTCTCCCTGATCCTTTCCTTCTTTTAACATTTCCATCATTGTTCCATCGACTCCACCACCTGCTCACAGTGGAGTGTGACACACCCACCTTCCGTCCAACAAACCTACAACTCTTTCCACATCGTAGCATTACAACAGCCATTCCTTTTACAAACTCTGATTGCGACATTTTTGCTTCAAAATTTAGTCAGAAAGAATTGCTTGATAGTGATAAAAGGTCGAATTTGAAATGCATCAACTATGCCAAAGACATCGACAATGGACAGCTGCTTTATATTAGCATAACAAATTTGATGCATAGACATCCTGATCAGTGCAGTATGAAATATAAGTCGTCCACTTCCATTGAGATTCTCTATATCAAGTGGATCGTTTTTAATGTCATAGAGTATAGTATTGGATTTCAATGACTATGGCGTCCATTATTATACTGCAGTAGTGTCGAGGAACACGATTATGTAAGATGACCTTTTAAAGGATTTTACCAGAAACTACAGTATATTTATTTCAAAATCAAATTACCAGAAAACAGATCAAATATAGTAGAAAGTAAATTCAAAATGGCGAATGTAATTATTCATGTAATCATTTGATCATTTAAAAGTATATCAATGACCTACACCTAAAAACTAGAAATAACCGACACATGTCATTTAGAAATTCGCTTAATTTTGATTTCGAGAAGTTACTTAGTCGTGCATGTAAATTGCTCGCTTGAATTCGTATAATTTGAGGAAGTAGGCTTATTTGTATTGCCATGAGAGATTATCGTGAATCACGCATGAACTAAAAACAGTATCTAGTCCTATCAATGCCAGGGAACCCTAGCTATCTGCGCTGCGTTTGATCAGGAAGTGACATTGAAATTTGACGCCAACGAATTGAGTCTTGAGAAAATTACAACTTTCTATGTTCTTTCGTGTTTCCATGCTGTAACACATGCAAGTCGTCCTGTTTTCAACAAGGTAGTCACAAAAATGGCTTGCTGCACTTTTTGATAGAAACGGTCATGAGCATGCGTAATAAATGTTGTATTCCAGATGGTGCTAACATCTCATGTGAGTCAAAGATGACATTTCACACTCTTCCAAAATCAAATACAGAACTATTAGAGAAGTGGATCAGATTATATACATCGAAAGTGGGGAACATTCATTTCGAATCTTTGCAAGGCAATGAAAACAACAACTTCAGATTTTGGTCCGAACATTTTGAGAAACAGGATTTTATCAATTTTTCTTGTGATGCAAATAAATGGAGAAACCTGAATCTCAAACCATGCAAAACCACATTTTCTTCCATCGTCAAAAGTGCTCCAATCTGCGTATCTCACAATATCCCACATAAGGATCGTCTGCATGGAATTAAGGGAAATTGTTGTAAAAGAACATTCGAGAAAATGGAACTGATGAACATGGACATTTTGCCACAAGAGACTTTGTTTGTTGATTCGTATTCAGATTTGAAAGCATATTAAACGTCCGACCATTTAACTTGTATGGAATGAAAGTGTGGAAAGTTGGGATGTTGGAGAAATGTGGAGTGAAAGTTCTTTGCCACTTTTCATAATTCGTACTGAATGCGATATTCCGGCAATTGTGAAATTCTTTATGCTTACTGATCTTCTTCACCTTTGTGTAATGATCGATTAAATAAAACTGCATTTATTCGGACGAGAAATGAATGTATGCTGCTCAACTCAATTTCACGTTTTCGCAAATTGACAATTTGCTCGCTTCATAAAATAATCACTCGAGCTTTTACGTGAAACAAGCTGCTTGACTCTGCTAAGTAAAGCGCCATTTACTGAGACTGCCTGCGATCTTTTCTGATTCGCCAAATAATCATGCAATGATGAAATGTTTGCAGGCTACTCAAATGTGTACACTATGTAGCTGCTTCTTGGAAAATCACATACACAGGGGTTCACAAAATAATATGAAATTACAGAATGTAAAATGCTCCGAGTTCTCAGGACATAGTCAATGAATTACAATGAACAAGTTGATTTTGATCTGCTTGCCCTTACAACTTACTGATGCATGCAACTAATCAGTTTGTTTTATCAGATAATCAATGCTTTATCAGTTTAATGAGTATTAAGACATCGGTTTTATAAATATATTTTGCGGAATGCTGTGTCTCTTTCTGATCCGAAAGTCCGAACATTGATAGCAAACGCGCTGATAACTTGACGATAGCATGTCGAATAGCAGTCGGCCTCGCTGGTTATAGGAAAAGGAAGTTTCCCTTCCAGTGTTTACTATTTAGATTTCCTTCAGATTCAAACCACAGTGATTGTAATTGCTTCTGATTGGGCCGTTCCGTCAGTAAGTAGTTTCGACGTGGTGAAGAACCTCTCTCTTTCCTTTTTCTTTTTTATTCTTCTCGTCCATAGAGTATGCAGGTAGTGTCTTGAGTTTAAACTTGCAGCTATTACAATAATTTCTTGTCCTATTCTGCACCATTTGCTGGAGAAATTCACAAGTCACATAGAGGAAATGTATATATCATGTACAACTAATAGCTGAAAGGCGCTTTGAATACAAATCATACCGATACCACTCACCAATGAACTGTCTAGGTTACATAGCACATGACACAAGAAAATTGACCTTCAACATGTAAATAGCAATGATTGCTTGTTACTACTCTAAACGAAAATAAGGAAAATGAATGAACTGCATGATAACAAATTGCTATGAAAAAATGAAGATCGAGTCACGGTCTCAACATAGTGTTTGTCACATCAGCACCTTCAACCTTTTAAAAAAAGATTATTCTCACTGCTTCAATAAGCGCTGAGTGCAGGTGAAGAGCTGAATTCGATACTAATTGGTAGCACCTTGGGTGCTGTGAAAAGTTCTCCTGCATTTCTGCAACTAATTAGAGCAGATACATCCCAGAAGATTGTTCATGATATCCAATGTTGATTTTCCGAGCTTCTTAGCTCACAATCTAAATGCGATTGAATGTCTTTGATGCAACATACATTAATGTAGATGAAGGAATGTGAGATTCAATATTGATCGTATTTTCAGTGTGTCCCCGACGAAGAGTGGTTAAACGACACTGCAACCGCAAAACTTGTAAACGCGATATCATTTATACTATTTGGGCAGGCCCAATCAAGGGATCTTGTATTCGTCGTCGATCTGTGAAAAGAGAGAGATGCTGTGAGTATATTTTGATTCAAAATTGATGATTGATAAATGCATTATAAAAATGTGTTTTCGCACAGGTTGCTCCCGAGCTCCGATCAAAGAAAGTCGGTGCATTCGACATACAGGAAACATCCTCAGAGTCACAGTTAGCTTCATTTTCAGTCGCCGAACAAAGACTTGTTTGGTTAGGACGGCGAAGAAATGGACTGTTCTCAGTAAGTATGTTTGTGTTATTCTTGACAAGAAAGATGAAAATGTTTGTGTGACTCCTTGCATTTCCTGGGCAGTTTCCAAATATAGACAACTCTTTTGTTCTGTAGATAGACCGTTTCTTAAATATGATGATAATGATGGCTAAACGTCACTACGCCCCCTTACTGGAGGCTCTGACGGCGCTGACATGGTCAGACTTTAGACTGGAGGGTTGTGATCTTCTGTCTGGATGCCTTTCCTGAGAAACTTCCAATGATACTTTCGGGGCTCGACCTCTAGACCAGCAGATCGCAAGGTCAAGCACTTAACCACTGTGCTACGGAAACCACCTTAAAGTAATTGCACAAAAATATCAACCCATTTTTAAGCATAGTTCACCACCCCCAAACCCAGTTCAAACGTTTAGATCATTTTCACTCAATGCAACTTCATCATTTCATATTCTCCAAGTTAGATAAAGCAATGTCACCGCTTTAAATTAAAGCATCAACTTTTAACTTTTTCTCTACTCAAGCTAGAATTTTCGTAGAAATCCCGAGATTGAGTTTTAACCATGTTGATAATGTAAAGAAAAACTGGTCAGTGAGCAGTATCGCTTATTGGCTCGATTCCTAATCCCGGTATTGTGTATTTCGCCAAATGTTTATTCGCCTATATTGGTCACGCTTTCAAGTATCATTAGTTTTAGCAATAAATGACAACTTCGAACTTAATTCTATATTCAACTGTATTCTATTCAAATGCCTTATCAGTCGGTTGATGAAAGTACAACGCTGATGATTATATTGAAGTGTGAAGAGCCTAGATATGTTGTGTGTGGATTTTTGTAGTCTCATCTCCGTCAGCTTTTCTTACTTTGAAGGGAGCACTGCTAGTTTGTTAACTTGAATAATGACTTGATACCTGATGCAATACCTAGACCATTATTTCTCCATTACAGCATGTAGCAGAAGAGTTCGTGTTCATCGTGGTCGATGCAACAAGGCAACAATGTACGCCCGAGATACCTTGGTGAAGAGAGTCAAAGTTCATCGACAGTGTCGATGCAAAACAGTTCGAATCCATCGAATGAGACGCTGTCGTAAGTGATACACTTATTTTCTTGATATGTTTTGTACTGTAAAATCATCTCTTGTTCAGTACATGATAATAATATCTGGCATAGCAATATGATGAGCTTATCATCTAAGATATAACTAATCGATAGCATCGAATCCACTGAATTCACAAAATTAGGAATAATAAAGAACCAAATGACGTAGCGTAACACGAGATAGTCTTGCCTAAAATTGACATTTGATGCCTACAAGGAGCTACTGCAATATAAACCAGTTTGATGAAATGTTTATTAAGTTACATGTAAAAGTGAAAAGTTATCAACAAGTTTCAATTGCAACTGGGGCAATCTCTTGACAATAAATGCTCTCAACTGCTGTTTTTCAATTAATATAACATGCTACAGCCTGTAGAGAATTGTGCAGTCAGCGCATTGCACTACATTTGTGTAGCTATAACTATAATTTGACTTCTACATGTATGTTCACACGTGCATGTAATTTCAGACATGCATTGATACTCATTACTCATCAGTGTTCAGAGTGCAGCAACAACCATGAAGGCATTCATCTTGTAATAATGAATGTGGGACATTCTGCACATGTCAACATAGCACACTTGCATGCTGCTAATAGCGAAGTGCGGAAAATTATGTCAAATTAAGATTCTGCTAATTTAAACATGCTTAATCGCATTCGGAAAGTGGCAACTCAATCAATCAGTGCCACAAGTCAATATTATCAGGATTCGACTCAAGATTAATCTATTTCCATTGGTTTAACTGGTGTATTTTTCAAATGTGATACAATTACGATTTGCAGGCTGTCCAAAGTGTCATAACACGAAGAAACGCTGCTATGGACACCGATATCGGTGGAAGAGAGTCTGTAGACGATTGGTTGGCGGACGATGCATCAAAGTCGTCAAGAAGAAGTACAGTCCAGTTTGTAAGTTATTGATCATGTTCGAAGAAGTATTTAATTGTTAATTATTCATGTAAAATTTGCTTTTCAGACTGCAGAACACCAAAACAAGTCCTGAAGTGGAAATGCAACAAAAAGTCGTGCATCTCAAAAGCGACATATTTCAGGATTCGACGCAAAGGGTGCAAATGTGTGCGGAGAAAGATTACCAAGAGAAAACGCTGCTGTAAGTGTGCTGTACATGTCATATTAGTCCAATGCTATATTTTGTGAGAAATTATTTAATCTATTAATTATTAAAATCTCTTTATTTCCGTAAAGTCGTAATTCAAATTTTGCAAAAATTGGATTATAATTATTGATGAAGTTTTACACGGAGTCATGGCATCATTGTCGTCGAACTCTTCATGTATTTTGGTGTATTTGGGGTAAAAAAATCATATTTCTTTATGTTTATTTAATTTTCACAATTTTTGAGTTACAAATCTACTGCTCTGAGCTGCGTTGAATAATTCTAGGTTTCATCAATGACCCTAAAAGTTTCATCATGGCAAAGTGTGAGATGTGCGCCTCGTAATATTATTACAGAATGATTAATTCAAGGCAATCCTTCAGCTACGACCAAAAGGATGTAAAGGCACTCATGTGATAAAATCATGTTATTTTCTCATAAAACCCAATCTAAAACCCTATCTATCTATCATAAAGCCCTATCTTACAGTATACATATCCTTCTTTGACTCACGATATAGTATTTGACTTTCTACTACTCTTTTTTGAAATGTTGTCTATAGCATTTAGTTTATTCGTTATTTAGTTAAACTGTCCGGCATCGTTTTTTTGCCGAATAATTTGTATTTAGTGCAAAACGTACACCAGTACATCAAATACCAGCATGCGATAGCTATTCGCTCAAGTGATTTACTGGCTACAATAATTACTTCGATAATTTCAAATATGCGTTGAAAATACTATATATGTCAAAAATATTTCAATAATTTCATCAATTTACAGTAAGGCTGAATTTAGCACATCGATGTAAGTGTGAGGACAATTTGATATAGCATCTTCACTATGCAACTGATTCGTATTTTCATAACATCGCGCTGTGATAATGACGTAAACATATTACTTTTCAGGTTGTCCAAAGAAATCTGTGAAGCAGATTTGCGTGAATCATAGACTTTTGAGAATAATAACGAAGAGACATCGCCTAGATAAGCGAAACAATCGCTGTATCTCAAGCACTTCCATTAACAAAATATTCCTAAGTGAGCTTGAACACAGACAATCATGTATATGTTTCATAAGATGATTTCATGAAATCAACTTTTCAGAATGCAAAAAGACCAGAAAGGTGCATGACACAAAATGCAACCGCTCAAAGTGCTCCTTCATGAGGACAATCAAGCTCTATCACATGCGCAGCTGTCGATGTACATTGCGTATACGGCTGAAACGTCGATTGAAATGCTGTTGTCCAAAGGGAAGAGTCACCAAGACGTGTAACAAACGCCTGGGACTGAAAATTACCACAAAATCGTTATATCGATTAACAGGACCTCGATGTATTCTCATTTCACGACAAAAGAAGGTCGCCGTTGGTAAGTTTGATTTCAATATTTTGTAATTTGATGGTAGGGATGCAGACGGCTACAAGACGTTGGGTGGGATGCAGACGACTACAAGACGTTGGTAGGGATGTAGACGACTACAAGACGTTGGTAGGGATGTAGACGACTACAAGACGTTGGTTGTAGACGACTACAAGACGTTGGTTTTAGACGACTACAAGACGTTGGTAGGAACGTAGACGACTACAAGACTTACGTTTAGATTCGTTAGTGGGTGGGCCATAGAAATAGATGACAGTGAAATCTTTAGAGCGGAAATGTAGTGTTTTGTAATACACAACAGTGGCACATAAATCGCACGCATTTTCACTTAGAAACACTTGTCAACCACTTTATGATTGAGCATGAATCAGTCACATGTGTAATCCAAGCTTTTGATCGGTGGTTCATGCCCCAACTTAGTTCCCCCGGCTGTGCCGCGACCTTGATTCAATTTCATTCTACCAACTTCATATAAAGTCTATTTCCATGGGGGTGGGCGGAAGTTTTGTTTGACACATTTATCAATATCGATCCTCAAGAGAAGTGAGTCTATCTCTGTAAGTCGACCTACTAAATGCTAATAGCGGCACTTTGATTAGATGCACAAATAGCACTTTAGAACTAGAGACAACCCACGCTGAATTAGTGCTCAGTGGAAGCTGGACATTTTTATTTCAGTCGCAAAAACAAGCTAAAAATGAATCAGGTTATCACGTTTCACAAAAGTGTCAAACAATGGTCCTAATAGATAGCTCTCTTAAGTCTTTCCAATGTACCCACTCACTTAGCGCATTAAAGCGCCATCTGGACTCTTAGAGCAGAAGTCCGAGGGTTTAATTTATCAGAAAAGGTTTACCGAAGCTAATACATGCTGTTAGATAGAACAAAAGCGTATTAAAGAAACAGAGCTAAATTGTAGAGCAACTTAATTATGAGTGCGCAAGACTGCATGCAGCGACACGCATTTAACAGAGATCACTGAGTCACCGCTGACACAACAATGTCACATTATGTGACAGTCACGTCCTTAGCATACAGGAACGTTTCTTCCTTTCCCGCCTCTTGCAAAAAATTGGCGACTTGTTTGATGACTAAGAACAATATCCCTCACAACTCATACAGTGCGCGACAGCAAGTTGGAAACTTGGCATAAATCTACGGACACGTACATTTTTCAACACCTTCTAAATTTTTTTGCTATTAGGAAATATCGACAAATTTATAATCATCTGAAAGAGAATTTTTGGATCTATCATTTAAATGTTGTTGAATTAATTGTTTTTGAAATTGGTGGTTCCTAGAGGCCCATAAACCCGAAAGCCCCAAATTTTCTTTGACTTGTTTTGAAAAGCACATAAATCAATTTGAAACATTCTCCTTGTGATATTCAAAACCGTCACAAAATAGGCTTTCAGAAAATATATAGTTTGAAAGTGTTTTCTTGAAGTTTATAGGAAATATTTTGAAAGTAGTATAGATAGAAAATGTGGCGATTTTTTCATTTTCAGAATGTGTTGCGATAATAACAGAAATAACGCTGTTAACTAACTGGTGGCATTTATTTACCTCAAAACTAATGTTTTCTGCTTTTGTTGGGTAAATTTAAGGCCCTTCGAAGAAATCTTATATATATTTTCTGAAAACCTATTTTGTGACGGTTTTGACTATCACAAGGAGAATGTTTCAAATTGATTTATGTGCTTTTCAAAACAAGTCAAAGAAAATTTGGGGCTTTCGGGTTTATGGGCCTCTAGGAACCACCACTTTCAAAAACAATTAATTCAACAACATTTAAATGATAGATCCAAAAATTCTCTTTCAGATGATTATAAATTTGTCGATATTTCCTAATATCAAACAATTTTTAGATGTTGGAAAAAATACGTGTCCGTAGATTTATGCTAAGTTTCCAACTTGCTGTCGCGTACTGTACACATGATAATATTGTGACGTTATAATATAATCATATTTTCAGTGCAAAATGCTTCTAAATATATGACTTTTGTTCATGATGCTGAACCTTAAAAAGGCTGTTGCCGAAAGACGATCTCATTAGTATCTACAAACATTAAGGACGATCAATCCCACATCACTGCAATCTGTTATTCAAATAAATGAACGTTGTTTATACTCGGAAGCACATTAGGCACGGAGCCTTTCTTCCATGTGGCCGAGTTGTCATTTACCACTTTCATTCTTTCCGTGCTGAGTGTTTAGCAAAGTGCAGAGTGTACCTATTTTAAAAGTCTTAGGCTTGACCCGACCAAGATTTGAACTAAGGTCTCCCGGACGCAGAGCGAACACTCTACCACAAGGCCACAGCGCCGGTGGTCTGAAATGTTTATTGGCTTGAATGCAAAAAATCTGAACGAAGTTAGAGATGATTTAATGACGTTTTCATCACATCTTATGTGGTGATTCACGACGAGAGATTCAAGATTTGCAGATATTTTCGGCAATGTCTGATCATGGGCATCACACTCTGCTTCCTCTAATTCTACAATATACACAAATGTATTACACAACACATAACACAGATAAACATGTATGCACATCCTCATACATTAATGCTTTCAGCAAGCTCTCGACTCACTGGTTTACTTGAACTAGCATTTATCCTTCCTAAATTGCTTTTTTAGGGATGCAGTTTTCACTGGCTTCTAAATGTTGCGATGCATCTAACCCGATGACTTCATTTAATTGTTGTTAACTTACCTGTACTTCTTGATTTTCATTCGCATAATTCATCATTGTTATTATATTTTTGGACCGTGGTTACATATATAAGCAGAAGAATGAAAGCTTTTTTCTTATTGTCTGCTATCTTTGTTGCAGTTTGTCCTCGAGACAAAGTACGTGTCTTGGGATGTCCACGAAAATCCAGATATCGTCGTGTGATATACACAACACACCGACGTATTGGGTGCAAATGTAGTCGCTCACTGAAGATCGCAAAGAGAATTTGTCGTGAGTTGACTCATATGATGTGGATAACTACTAAATATTACAACTGTTTCATTTTTCGTTCACAGGATGTCCTAAAGATCGCATCAGCAGAGAAAGCTGTCGCCGTAGAAATGTACGCAAAATTCGTTACTTAAAATGGGTTTTGGACACCAGAAGAAATCGTTGCCGACGAATCGTCACTCGTATAGTGAAAGAACCTTGTCGTAAGTATAATGAAGATTGTGCAATTTTCAAATCAAAAACAAAGATACTTCATTTTGATTACAATCGTTCCGTTAATTGAAGTCAATTTGCTTTTACTATAACACCAATTTTTGACAGGTTGCAAGAGGACCGTTCATCGCACACAGTGTGTCAAGAATAACAGGGTTGTTCATATGAAAATCGTGGAGACTTTGACACGCGTGAAAGGAATCAATGTTTGCATCAGAAAGAAAAAGTCTGTGATTCGCTTCATCCGTGAGTATTATCAATATCCTTATAAACTATGAATGTTGCACGTAGTCCTATATAAATATTTTTCATATTTCATTGTGTCAATAAGACTTTCCGAGAAATTGTGCACCCTGTATGCATCATTGGAGCAAATAACTCACATTCTTAATAAAATTGCTTTTCTGTTAATGACCGCACGCACTCTTTTGTGTGTGTGTGTGTTCAATGTGTTGCAATTGAATCTTCTCCAATTGTTTTCCAAAAGTTTTGGAAATAAACATTTATTGACTTATCGATAGAGTAGTCAAATATGTTTTTCTTTCAAACTGATCATGTAATCACGTAGTGTATTAGAGACATTTGATTCACATGTGCCTATATTTAAAACACAAATCTAATTATTCAAAATATGCCATCAAGTGATAATTTCAGGCTTTTGGCAAGATAACCTGTAAGCCAACGAACGCATTTTCATGAAAGCTTAAGTTTGAGTGTGTTTCATTTAAGGAGGGTTCCATATTACGTGTACACGATACAGTCAATACAAATAATACTTTCATTTTTTTTCAAATGCTCCGGTATGTAGAATATAAGGTGATTTACAAGATTATTCTCCAAACACGTGATTAAATTTGATGCACGCCGAGCGGCCAAAATGTTGCTATCCATTGCTTCATATGCTGTTCATCAGGGTTTGATAATGTTTCAGGAATACTTTAATTTTCATTTAAAATTTCATACCTTTTATGAAACGGATGCTTTGACGCTGCGGTTATATATTTGACGGCTTAGCATTTCATTTTTCTAGTAGGCCTATGACTAGTGTTAGTCATTTCTATCATCAATTTTCATTGCATAATTTTTAAAATAAATGACTTATGCAGAAACACCTATGTTTTCAAAATCATTCTAATCTTTGCTTTGCTGCCGTATCACTTCATGATTTACTTTAAATCCATTTATCTGTGTTACAGGATGCCGCAATGGTCGTAGACGATGGACACCATGCGTCGGATTCCGAAAGAAATTGCGACAACCGATTTATAGGCCAATTGACTGCAGATGCAAATATGTGGGACATCGAACTGTTGCGGTGAAAGCTTGCAGTAAGATCACATCTGCATCCTTGTTGCACTAAATTCGATTGAAATGTCACATTTTTGCTATACTTGTAGAGTGCAATCGGCGAAATCGTATCAGGAAGAAGTGCTTGGGAAACAGAAGGCGCATTCGCAAATATATGTTTTACAACAAAGGAGATACATGTGGCGTGAGGGTTCACACGATCGTCAGGCGAATTCGTAAGAGTTGATCTTTATATTTAGAAAGCTTTTATTGGCCAAAAGCCAAATACATAGTTGAACCATTCAACTAAGCAACGCTAATTCTAGCTCAAAATATTGCGCACTATGACTGACTCTGCAATGTAAATTCTGCTATTGTCTAAAATGCTTTGCAAATTCTAAATAATGGAACATTTTAGACACTGATGCGCTTTCGAAATGTTTTTCATTTGAAAAAAAATGATATTAAGCTGGGTCGTATTGTTGCTGTCACCCAAAATTTGAATTGAGATTTATCTTTTTTACCTATAAAATCTACTTGTTTTACTTAATGTCTTGGTGAATCCAATAAGCGCGATAAATGCTCACCTTGCTCACCTTGGCCGGGCTCGATCCAGTTTCAGCCTCCCAGATGATCTGGTATCACGGGGTAGCCCCTCACTCCGTTGCTTCCACATGGCTTGGTCGGAGGCCACGTCTTCGTTTATCGATCTGACCTTCACTCTTTATCACAGTTCTCCAACTTGTTCTCGGTCTTCCCTTTCTTCTGCCGACAGGTTCTTGTTTCCATGCTGCTTTGCAGATGTTATCCTCTGGTCTTCTGAGCAGATGTCCGAACCATCTCCATCGGCGAGTCTCAATTTCTTTGCTTATTGGGGGTACTTTCAGCATACGACGGATCTTATCGTTTCTTATTCTATCCTTCTTTGACTTCCCCATTGACCACCTCAGCATCCTCATCTCAGATACCTCCATCGCAATAAGGTCAGCTTCCTTCGGGGCCTAGAGCTCAGCATGGTACAGCATTGCGGGTCGGACCACTGTGTGGAAACCTTGCCCTTGAGTCGCAGTGGCATCTTTTTGTCGCACAGGACACCAGACATAGCTCTCCAGTTCTGCCAACCTGCTTGTGTTTTCGCCTTCATGTCCCTCCCTGATGCGCCTTTGTAATCCAAGACAGTACCGAGGTATTTAAAAGCATCAACAGTCGGGATAAGCGCGATAAATGAATAGGATTAATTATTAGTCATTAATTATAGTGGATAATATAAATAAATAATACATTTAATGAAATGTTATGATCATTACATAATAGAAGTATAGACTAAAGGTTAGTATTATTATCAAATGATCAGACAATTAATTTCCAATTAAGATGGTGTAGGACAATAATTCCTTTGCAAGTGCAACTATTTTTATCTGTGATTTCGAAGCAGTAAGGTCTTCATTATTGTTGTTATCATTTACCATTTCTTGAATTGAATAGATTTGATGTCAAAAGAAAAATAACAATTGTGCACTGAGACGTGATAACAGTTGTAAATAGTGCAGATAAAAACGCAGAAGTCAGGGATAAAATAGGCACAGGATAAAACCAAAGGTATAGACTAACCAGTTCTCGGCAATCAAATTCTTGCAACTTATTCAGACAACACTGATATTTTATTATTCAGCTTACAAGTCAAAATCTGCCATCATTACCAAGTTCAGAGCATTTTCCAAATCACATTCCAATACATTTTGCACTGCTGCAACCATTTATGCTAAAATTTAGTGGCGGATGAATGTCATATAGGACATATTACCGCCGTTTAATAAATATTAGTTTATGTCTTATGTCATTCACAGTTAAGTTGGAGATAGATGCTTACTGTTCTAAATAATTCCCATTGTGATATTGCAGCAATGTGTCTCATAGATACTCGAATGGCTACCATTCCCATAATTCCCATAAACGAAAGGGACAGAGAAACACGTCCCGTTCTAGTCTGATTCCCAATGGGTTGCCCAAAATATTTTATGGTCTGATTTTCTGAAAAATATTACTTGAAAATGTTATCAAATTCCTAATCGTTCCGCAGGATGTTCCAAGCATCGTCGTCGTACCACCATAAGACCTTGCAACATCAAAGATCCTCACGATCATGGAATCTACAAGGTTGTTCGACTTTCATGGATGGTTGTCCGTCATTGTCGCTGCATTTTGCGCCATCGACATGTCCGAAAACTTTGCCGTAAGTATAAAAATACTGCATAATTGATGCATTCATGAAAATTTCATTCTCTGTATGGCAGGATGTATGAGATCACACAGTTCCCGACACTGTGCACGTGGTCGCGTCGTTAGACGAACAGTCTCCTATTATCCACTTGGCAATCGATGTGTATCAAAAGTCAGGCTGTCACATCGAAAAGTTGGTAAGATTTTGAAATTTCTTCACATGAAATCATCTTCATCTAATACCTTGATATTTCAGTGTGCAATATGAAGGTGACCGCGTCGAAGACCAGGTGTAACCGGAAGACATGCAAATTGTCTTATAAAGTGCATTATCGCATCCGCGTGCGTTGTCGATGCTACAAACGTACTGTTCCAGTAAAGATCACTTGCTGTTGCAAACGCAGACGAATGGAATACAGGAAATGTGTTGCAAAACGTGGACTTCTCATCACTCGCATCATTCGAAAACAGTTGGTACCTGGACCAATTGCCTTTAAATGGGGAAAGTTTGAAATTCTGAGCTTCAGATGCAAAGCGTCTGTCAGCATTCGAAAACATCGTACTTGTAAGTATATGAAACAGAATCTGCAAAACTGATTAACCCTATATTGAAAAATGTCGAAAAAAGAAGTAAGCGAAGTTATAGATCAGAAGCGATTCACTGAAATCCTGCAATCAGCCAAAAGTTTGAAATGGAACATAGAGAGACAGTTTCTCATAGCATTAGCTAATCATTTATGTATCTAATTACACGAAATCATGTTTAATTGTACAGTCATTGACTGACTTAAGAAAAAGGGGGAAGTTTATGAACCGTTAACGTCAATTGTTGAAACAGCAACAATGTTTGCGAACAAAACTAATTTCGTCCTATGAGTAATTAGTTTCACGACGTATATCGAGCTACACTATTGCCAGACGCTCTCCCATTTGCTGAGCGGGACTCTACTGCAATTGAATCTTAAATTACCATTATTGAATCTGACTGTTATCATGTAGCATCGAATGCATCTTAGCAATTAGGATAATGCTGTCTAATCAAATTTTTCTTCCTCCTCTTCACTTTGTCTAGTCCTAAGCTAGCACTGAATCATTGGATTTAAACAGGAAGTTGCACAAAGCATACGAAGCTGTACTCAAAACCGTCTCTATACTCAAGTAGTTGGTCATTAGGTTTAAGTTGAAATAGTGGAATCGTGTAGCTGCCTTATTCGACTAACTTCTTGTAAATTTGAAGAATTTTGTACTTGGATTTTCATATATTTGCTTCCGAAGAATTGAAAATGCCTTGCTTTATGTTACTCAGATTGACTTTAGAGGCACTGCATGTACAGCTTAAAACATCTTATCGTCCCTGCATCTACTGACTCAAACTTAAATATCTATTTTCAGCTTGTCCAAAGAAAGTGACTCTTACCAAGAAGTGCAATACGAAGACAGGCATCTACACGAAAGTTGTATCTTCTACAAGACGCATTGGATGTCGTTGTGTTAGAAGAAACCAAGTAGTCAGAAGCCGTTGTCGTAAGTCTACATTATAATGCTTGGTTCAATGAAGATTCACTTCAGACTGTAATTCTTTCTTTTAAGGTTGCCGTAAAACTCGCCGCATTGCTGGAAAATGTATTGGTCATTTTAGAAGAATCAAAATTATTCGAATGGTTCTTACTCGAGGCCACTGTCAAAGACGAGTTCGAAGACATCGTGAACGTTGCCGTTGCTACAAGCCTACGAGAAACACCCACTGTGACCGCCGGGGCAACATGGTCACCACTGTTACCGTCTACAAGCTAACGGCAGCAAAGCGATGCCTTAGACTGACTGAGCGACGTGTAAAAACTATTAGTAAGTGCAAATGTAAGGCGAAATACAAAAAGCAAAAGTGCACTATAAACATAATGTCTGATTATCGACGTCTATTGATGAAATAATGATAGTAGCGATTGTTAATGGTAAACTGTAAACTGTGCGACACCAAAGCTACTAACGAAACCGATGTACGAAACAACCCCGTAGCCAGACGCTGCTCTTAGGGGGGGGCGACTTTCTGATGAATTTTCAAAACAAAAATGAACAATGTGCTGCTTTTACATGATAGTTTTAAATAATAAAACAGTTTCATCTGTTCCACTTTCTCTAGGAAGTTCACTTTCATCGTTTCCTAGTTCTTGACCCCTTTTAGTAATTGACGAAGTTTTAGATTTTCTGATAACAAATTTGTCCATAACGTATTTACCACTGTGCCTGCAATAAGAAGCAAAATCCTATTTAAATAAATAAACAATAAGAGTTTATTTGAAAAACAAATCAAAACAAGAAACCTCCAATGGGAATCGGGGAGATTTGGCATTTATTTAACAAATATGAAGAGAGATATAGGGCCATAAAATATGAAAATAAAAAATAATTGCACTCCATATGAGTAAACGATTTTTATGAGATGTATGTAGTATCAACTTATGATTATCAGGGTTATCTCTATGCGAAAATTACTCTATACAAAGAAAGTAAAACGAAAGTAGTTTTCGGAAATGTGAAGACGTCCATTTTCATCATTTCCCAAATTCTCCAAATGTGTTATCTCAACAGGAAGTCGCAACGATTCTCGCTGAATCGCTTCTTTATCATGATAAACAAAGGTGTTGAACATTTCATTCACCAAGAACAAAAGCAAAACTACATATGCATACGGAGCTCTTCGCCCATTTTCCAGAAATGTCAACTAAGTTACGGTACATTAATTTCCGACACAGGAAGCTGCCCAGGAAGTTGGAGAGTGTTAACTGATTTCATTTGTTTGTCAATGACATAATCACCTGCATCATACCCATTGCCGCATCGTCTGCAGATGAAGGATGAAAGCGGAAATTTTATTAATAGTCAAAATGGATAAAAGTTTTTAGAGATTGAAATGTTAACTTAAAAATTATAGTTTCAGAAATACAGAAATTATATAGTTTTTACCACCCATGTATCCACTTAAGCCAATCAACTATCAAAATAAGGCAGTCGATTGTCCAAATAGTTCACCCATGTATCAGAATAGAGCACCGAAGTGCCATACTACACCACCCAAGTGTAAATAAGTTCAGTCAAGTATCAAATAAATGCAATATATGCTTTTTAGTGTTTATTCCTACTAACATGTATGTCCATAGGTTTATGAGGATATTCAAAACATGTTTAATTAATGAATTACCATGAAAAAGGTGAAATATGATTAGGAGAAATTACTGAATCATTCAGAGTTTCAGAGTTATTCGCCGAATATTCATCCATCAAGCTATGCTAAGTTTAACTCATCAATTAACATCTATAGTAAAATTTGAGGAAAAAAACATCATCTCATCCAGATCCGATACATATATTGAAAAATCAGGCCACAAGAAAGCACTGTAGGCCTACTCACATCAAAATGTCAGCTTTTTGAAGACAATCAGGAATATGTCTCTGCGAGTGAGCAAACCAGTGAGCCGCTTTAGATGCAGTTATGACACTAACAGCCTGTTCTGCCAGCTGTGTCAATGTAGCCAGACGCATGTCATGTGTTTGAGTCAGCAAGTCTTGCCGCACTTCCTCCAAGCTATTTTTGAGGGACCACTTAAATGCACTTATTGCATTCTCGACCAGATTCAAGAATGGGGAATAGGGTGGTAAGTATACACATTGATGTTCTGGTCTCAAGTTAGGTCCACCATCCTCGGGACTTGAGTTTGCACCAGAATGAGATGGAGCATTATCAAAGATGAAAGCTATGGAACCTTCATGATCTCCTGAAATCCTTTCCAGAACTGAGTGGAATCGTGCTTTGGTCATACCACCCTCGAAGATCTCATGGAACAGCAATCCACGGGTGTGACCGATGGCGAATATGACGGTGAAGTTTCTCCCACGTCTCCCCGCAACGACTCGTACAGCCCTAGATTCTCTGGGTGCTCTACCTCGAGTTCGTCTACTCCACAAATTGATGCCGCATTCATCCATGAATACGAGCTCATTGTTGACTACATTCATCATCAACCATCGCGCATACTGTTCACGTCTCTCCTTCACTTGCTCATTGTTTCTCTCGGTTACACTGTCTTCGAATTTCTTCATTACTATTAATCGAGCAGTCAAACAACGGCAAAGAGAAGTGACCGAAAGATGAGGCTTGTTTGACAGTCGTAGACGAAGCTCAGCGTTTATTTGGTGCAACGTGTACGCAGGTTTCTCCTCCACGATGGACACCAGCATAGCTCCGATCTCATCATCCACCTTGTGATGAGTATGTCCACCTCGAGGAACAACAACCTGTCCATCGCGTAAGCGAGCTCTCCTAATGATTGCATAGGCTGTGTTCGGTTTGATATTTAACTGAGAAGCAAGTTGGAGAAAGTCTTCTCTTCTTTCAGCAGCCTGAAAAAGTCTCTGCTTATCATCATCTCTTATTCGCTGCCTCATCATCTCGTTCGTCAGCACAGTTGGACTGATAATTTGATACTTGACTGCACATGTTGACTCTTGATTGCTTTATTTTGATACATGACTGCAATTCACAACGATCAGAAGTGTCCTTTCTTGCATTTGACAATTGACTGCACTTATTTGGCAAGTGATTGGACTATGTGGATACATGGATGGTAAAAACTATAGTTTCCAGTCCACTTAACCGTATCTTCACCATGATTTTCTAGGGGGGGCGAAAAATTTTGCAGGTGGGGCACCGCCTCCGTGGCCCCCTTAGCTACGGGCCTGGTACGAAGACAGAGTAGCAAAATGTGCTAAAGCACTATTATTCGTGCTCATACACTACGAAAACGATTGGCCTTCTTATTGGATTATCTCTGTCATCCAATAGGAGAGCCAATCGCTTTCGTACATGTTGTTATTCTCCTTTTGTACATCGGTTTCGTATTCAAATTAGCCAGCCTTCGTACTCTACAGTTTCCAGTGTATGATTGCAAAAACGTGAAACAATGTTGATTATTGCTGCTTATTTTTGGAGAAGTTGTAAACATTTATTTCGAAGTTATGGAAATTTACCATGCGAAGCATTTTTCAAGATATATGCAAACAAGCATGTAGATTTACAGATGACAATGTGTGGTTGGTCTGTACATACCTACAAGTGACATGCTCATGAAAAAGGATCAAAAACTTACGAAGCGCGATTCATTAATGACGTTGTAAATGGCATGAAGAGTCTTCGTTGGGAATCGACGATAGGCATCACCAACTGTCTACTATGTTGAAGCCCACTGGGATGTAAGCAAAGATCGGCAATGATAAAATGATATCATAAAAAAATTTTGTTCCATTATATTTTCGAATCATAGATTCTTCGCATTTTGTATTGAAGCAAATCTAGTCTCTTTCATTTGTTCTACCCATCTCCTTCCCAACAGGATGTTTGATTCATGTAGCGAAAAGCAACAGGCTATTGTCTGTCAGTCTGTCTATCACACAAATTGTTAAACAACTCATAACACTGTATAGATATTTTTGACCTTTTTCGTACTTTAAATACTGTTGGCCTAACCAACTGCATGTTGCAGGCATATTTGTAATTTGAGTGTATAAAGTTTAAATCAAAACTTGCGATGTGTAATGTATAGGCCGTAGGCCCTACCCAAGTTTTGATAAACAAGAAGCTTTGTATGACTAAACTGCTTTCTTCGGCCTTCCATTATTTGGAATATATCGATGCTGCATGCACTCTAATTTTAACTTCATTGCTTAGAGCAGTAAAAGTAGCATGATTGGAGTGTAAATCGAAAAATTCGCATGACTACATCTATTTACTGTGTAGGCCTGCGTATGTTTATTTAAAAATGGCATATTTTCATTATAAAAAATTAATTGATATAAAATGATATCATTGCCGATCATAGGATGTAAGTGATGAAGAATGTCATTGCTGCTTTCGATTTGATGGAGGAATGATAAGGCACTATTTTATCGCCGAATCCACAGCGGTGTAAATGCAGTGCACTGGCAGTCACAATCACAGATTATGCGATGACATCGACGTCTCAATTTCTCTAATTTGTCAATATTTGAAACACTCATACCAACCAATAAAGGAGAACAGTATTCCAACACGTTGTGAATAGAAACGTTGTACAGTGTAAATATATACGAACGGGGCAAGTCAAATGTCAGTTTCTTCAGGACGAAAATGCGCAGTTTTTCAATCAATATACAAAGTAAATCCGTCTGTAGTTTTATGTGGCTATACAGCTTTGCAGTCAGCAATTATCTTCTAATATTAATACATTAAATTGTATTAATTTATTAATTGTAAATTATCTATAATTTTGCAATAGTACGAGGTATGATATCTCTATACAGTATTTTAATGCTCATGCGTTTTTAGCTTAAAACATCACTAATTGCTTTACCTTGCATTGAGATAAAGCTGAGATAACAAAAGCCAAAACGCTAAATCGCTGAAATTTATATAGTTTTACCTAATTTGGTTGCACGTATCCTGATGAAAGCCAATTTGCACAATTTATATTTTGTTCTGCTTTAATGTTTTTTTATAATTTTAATATCACACATCGCTTCTGTTTTCTTGAAATAGAATAGCGTCTGAAAAAGATAAATTTTTAGTATCATGCAACACTCAAGCAAGTCAAATATCTCAGATTAATGAACTTTAATAAAAATAATGAAACTAATTTCAACTAACTCGTCACGAGCTTCATACATCTTGTTGATCACTTATCACTGGGCTATGCCGCAATTCAAGTATAAAAATAAATAGAAAAACCACAAATGCTATGAATAGCCAAGCTGTTGAATGTCTTGTGTATAATTGTTGAGTCCAAGATGACGAGTGTGATTGCAATCCCGCCCGAAGGGTCAGGAGATTGGATAGTCTGTTACATAACATTTCATGCGCTTTGGATGGTAAATGTTCTTGCTACTTCATATTCTTTCATTCCACAGCTTGTAAAGTCGGTGCAGAAAAGCCTGGCCTCATTCGTCGAAGCGCTTGCGATCTCAAGAAGACCTTTATGCGGAAGAAGTTTTATGAAGTGCATGTTGTGGACAAACGCAGATGCATGTGTGTCCGCAAGGTTCGGGTAGTAAGGGTTCCTTGCTACTGTCGCCATCTGAACAGAGACACTCGACCGAAATGTCGACACAATGTTCTGTCGAAAATGCAAATCCGGTATCGTCTTCACGGGGACAGATGTGTGAAATTCGTCAGGAAACAAATCCGACGCATTCGTAAGTGAAATATAACCGAATGTTTTGTTTAGAAGTAATCGAAAGTGTTAACATAAACCTAATGATTGTATATGAGTTCAAAATTTCATTGGTTGCACACACAGAGATGGTTCGGCTTTCGTGGTTGGCTGTGCGTGATTGGTTAAGCACGCGCAATGTATGAGGAAAGTTGCATTATGGAACACACGAGCTACCATTTTCACATTGAAGTCTGAACATCTGCCAAGTGAACAGTACCTATCTTTGAGTCAATATTTCTCCGTGATAAATTATAAATTCATCAAATGGAAATGTCATTCACATCGTTCGACTCCGCACGATCTACATTTGTTGACTGTGAACGTTCAATGCGGTGTCAATGATTTAGTTCGTCAGAATTCAGACTTCAATTTGCATTACGTTCAATGGAAAATGGATCTTTTTGCCACTCGGGACTAGTTATAAGCGTGACCATCAGTACTAAAAAATGTCATCTGTAGACCAAACAACGCAGAAAAAGCAATTTATCTCTGTGGGTTGCACCCAAAGATTATGGAAGGAAGGATCAGTCACTCTGTCAGTAAAGAACGTAGCATTCCCGAAGTACTACTTATCCTTGTGTAATTTGGGTACTATTATGTAAATGTCAAACATAATTCATTCAAGATAAAATTTGTGATTTTTTATTACAGCTGTCGTTATAAGACCAAATTGCCTCAAACTTCGTTACATCAAGCCTTGTGATTTTGTTACAACACACAGTAGTTTCTCACTAAATGATGATTTGGTTCTATGATGAATGTTTCTAAATTTATATATGACACTTTATGACATTAGCCATGAAATCGATATTTACAAAATTATCAGTGAAAAATATAATTCTATCGAAACACATTACAAAACTGCTATTATAGGCAATACATAGATTGTCTGAAATAGCAACTGTATGTCAAACATGTGCATGCAACATCAGTTTGAGCTTCTTGCTCTTTTTGGCTGAAGAACGCCTCTGTTTCATCCGTTGAAATTCCTTCATTGCTTGCATTCATGATGACGTCAAACACGAATTAATAGCTGAAAAACACGTTTGACAAGGTCACAATGTTCTAAACACGTTGGAAACATTTTTCAAATAATTCACAAAAGCGATGCTTTATAAGTCTTTCAGCTGAGAACTTTTTAACTCTCTCAGGACATAGATTCTCCATTTTTTGAGAGACAACATTGCTTCAGATGGAGCAGTTATCTACTGTGATCTGTCGGAATAGTTAACTGGTTCAACCACTTATGCGCATGTGAAATCATCGGCTACAATTTTCCTCAATAATACACTAACTTGATCAAATTTGTTTTATAAATGCATTTCAATTTGCAATAATAAGCAGGTTGGAAATAACAGGTTTTTGTGTGTTTAAGTTACATGTAATTAAACTTCTTTAAAAAATGCAAAATTACTTTCAGTTTGTAGATATAGCCATTTTTAAGTATTCATTCCTTTCACTTGCGAATGGCTGTGGAATGCACATCTCTAGAAAAATTATTTCAGACCACGAAGATAGAAAACTTCATTTTTTCACCTTAATTAAGGAGTCAAAGCATATTTCAACCTCAATTAATACTAGCCTTCTTACAAGAAATCATTTTGAGTCTACTGTCAGTAATACTCCTGATCAGCAAGTTTTAAGCCACATTCAACATGCAAATCAATTTCGATAAACAGTTTTTTAATGAAATGATTTTTTCATTACATTTTCTTTCAGGTTGTATGGCTAATTACAGCGGAATGTCGGTTTGTCTCATGAGTGGAAAGCACCGAGGATACAAAATAAAATACAATTATGTATTTGTGGCCATAAACTGTCGATGCTACAGAAAAGTCTTCAAAGTACTCTTTCCATGCAGTAAGTAATTGTAAATAATTACAGAAATTTTCGCAACTGCGATTGCATATTTTTGCTTGTCTTTTCAGAGTGCAGCGTTCGAATGAAGCCACTGAAGTTTGTTCGCTGTTTGAATAATAAAACGAAGATGACGATCAGAATTTTCATGAAGAAGGTCAGACACAGTTGCCTCAAAGCACGCACGATCAAGCGATCTCCAATCAGTAAGTTTGTTAATTTGTATCCGTGCATGTAATATAGATATCCCATCGCATTATTTGATCTGTTAAACAGATTATTGACCGCGAGGGAGATAAAATGTACTCCAATGCACTGGAAGGAGTGTAATCTATGCGCGATCTATGCCAATTATGAGTGCTCTTGCCCTGCTTTAGTATAGACATGGACTTCTATATTATAGAAGTCCATGGTATAGACTAGATCTGTGAATAGACATTTTCATGATTGATGAAGCTAAATTTCTATTCAAATACTCTTGATAATCATAGACACTAATCTTGATAATCAGTCACAATCTGTCCTTGATCATCATAGCACGTCGTCAAATAAAATTCTCTTCGCAATTCGTGCATGAGATTGCTTCATCATAGCATTCGAACTCGTTAGATTTAAGTGGCTTAATCATGGACTATAGTTGTACATGTTGGCAATAATTTTAGGTAGGATTTTTCGTAAAGCGGTTTTACGTGTAATTAATCACATTGATAAGCTTCTAGTAGTTTGACGGAGTATATGGCGCAGCCAGCGCACACCCCACTCTTTTTCCCACTACATGTACATGTGATACTCATAATAAAGATAATATTGTAAACTCCTCCTCTTTACGGATGTAGTGCAGTCGGAATATGATGTGGGCTTTGTACAAGTAGTGTAAAACTTATCAACCTTTCCTTGATACTCAATTTAATTCTTAGAATTAGAACGTTTTTCATTCTTCAGTTTGCCGTGGAAGAAAGCGCATCACCCGGTACAGCAAATGCGACAAATCTACTTGTTCCATCCGTCGTCGCGTTTACAAATTGCGAACAATAAAATGCAAATGCGTGTATCAGCTGGTGAGGAACACGTTGGAACGTTGCTGTTGTCCTAAGGCCCGATTGCTGCGTCGCGCATGCGTCAAAAACAAATTCCGTGTCAAGATTCAACGTCATTTCCGACTTATTGATGGTCGTTGCTCGACTGTGGACAAACAAGTTCGAGTAGGTGTTGCCAAATGTCGTGGCACCCGACGCATTCGTGGAAGATGTCATCGATCAACCTGTAACCTCGTCGTTCATCATTTTGCCAGCAAAGCAGTCAAATGCCGATGTCGGTTTGTGCGTGTACGAACTTCAGTTGCAAAGTGCTGTGAGTCAAAGAATATCTATTATTTCTAGTCATTTTCTTTTTATTCTCTATTTGGAGTTAAATATTCAGTGATCTATAAGGTAATTAAACTAAAATGCAAACCTTTCGCGTTTCCACCTCTCTTCCACCAATAAAGTTATTCAACCACAAATTTAACCAGCAATTAACTGTAGTTTGGAATCATCAGGTTATATAGATTTCCTGTAGAATATGAGTTCTTCAGTATTTCTACACATTGTGAAATAGCTATGTAATGTATGGAGCAATTTTCATAACAATCACTGCTGTGCATGAGACTGCTAAGGTAGAGGGAGCTGCGACCATAGAAACTAAGCTTTTCATTGGCTATCCATGCCCCAACTTAGTTCCCCCGGATGTGCCGCGACCTTGAGTCAATTTCTATTCTAGTCAACTTCAGATAAACAATATATATCATGGCTGCGATGGTTTGCTTGTCAAATTGCAATGCTCCACATGCTCGCCATGTGTATGGTACCGTTTGTGCGACCACCAGCGATTGCGTAGTACTAGAATTCTCTCGAATACGGTTGAATACTTGTAACGGTGTTCAATTGAAATTAGTACTCAGGTGTAAGTTATCTTAGTGTTAATAATTGCAAGTGGGCATCATTTCTGGACATTTCAGTTTTGTTTTAGTGGCAATTAATTTTCAGACACAATATCTCGAATGTTATCAATATTATAGGTCAATGGGCAGGGTTTTTCAGTAGATATGGACCGTGTTTTTCAGAGTTTTTCATAGCTTGGCTATTTGTTTACGAGCATTTCATGGAAGAAAGGTTGTCTTTAGTAGATTGGGCCGTAGTAAACATAATGCAATGATTAGTTTTGATCAGCAGATGCATGTATGCATGTTATATTTTACTTTGATGTATGAACTATAGTTTCTAAATACACTTAGCTATAACCTATGACAGCATTGTTACGTATCATTTATAAGTCAAAGATAGTTTTACGAGTGAGCGGGTGTAGCTTATTTTACGGGGTTGTTCGCATCTAACCCTCATTAATGTTGTGTAGAACAATAGCATATAGCTCATATAAATTGATTGAGACAAATATAACAAATTACTCGCAGATGCTTGAAATAAATAGGTAGAAATAATCATGGCAATGTATAATAAAACGGACTTTTAATTTTGAAATCTGGCCAATTATGTTATTTATAACACCATCATTTTTTAAAAGTTGATGCTGTACGAGAGAAAAATGGTTTGATAAAAATGATAAATTGTAAAAGATTAAAAAACGATGCGGTCATAAGTCCTGACTCAGGGCTGGATTACCAGCGAGATGGGTTCAAACGAACGTAGACGACTAACAAAAGGAGTTGCCACCCTGACTGTCTGAAATATGTAAATGTAGGTCGAGTCGATGGCCAGGTGGTCAGCTAAAAGATGATTGGCTAGTCGTAAACATAAGAATAAAACGGAGAAGCCGGCTAATTTGGGCCTGTCAACAATGCACTGAGCATAAGCGACATATCCTATGAGCACATGTACTGCGAGGAATATAGGTCTAACTCAGGAAGCAACATGACTGTAGAAGTTTAGATTCATCCTAGATTCACACGATTTTTGTTACTATTTCTGCTTTTTCACAGGTTGTCCCAAGCCTCTGTCAAGCCGAAAATGCAATCCGCGAACTGGAGTCATTTCAAAGATTCGCATATCTCATAGATTGGTCCGTGGAACTTGCATCAAGAGCGAAAAACGCAAGAAACGCATGACAAGTAAGTAACCAAGAATTCTGCTTTAAGAATGCCAGTGAATCGCATTAATCACGGATTCATCTTTTATATAAGTTCAATGGTCTAGAAATATAGTTCAGTAAAACATGGTTGATATCATGCAAAGTACTTTACTGCAGTCATCGAATAATAGACTAGGAATTGTTCACATTTCAGACGATGCAAAAGTATTATCTCAACTAAGACAACAGATCCATTACCTTCATCGACATTTTGCGCAGTTGTCTGAGTTGTACATGTGTCATCGCAAAAATGAATCATGACTCATCGTATGCCAAATTGAATTGAAAGTGCATATAATAGCTTATATCCATGATTGCCGGCCGGTAAAGAGAATAGATATCGAATCTCAGTAAAATGTCAAGAAATTCAAAAATCGTGAGAGTTGCTATTTATAGTACAAAGATATTCGAATCGAATCGAAATTGCCATTAAAAGAAGGATTTTCGGTTAACTAGGAGCAATTATAGCCCTCATTTGTTAAGGTTTCTATATCCTCTTGAGACTTTATTAAGAGCAAAAGCATTAATGCCCCAAAAGTTCTATTCACCGTAGGTAGACATGAATTATCTATGATAACTTGCAACACAGATTCAGCTTTCTACTCGCGCGATTGGAAATGCAATGGAAATGCAGCCCGGCGGACACAGATATTCATTCGTGTTGTAATACAAATAATACCCATCTGAATCGGGCTTTAATGACGGCGTGTTCGAACACCAACGTGACTTGAGATGATCGTCAAAAGTCCTCCTCAGATGGGTATTATTCTAATATTATATTTGAATTAATGAGGAAGATCTATTCGGCCAAACGGTACCTCGATGCACTTTAGTGTGCAGAGGCCTAAGATTACAAAAGTTCTTGGAGTTTTAATTCAAAATTTCCTTTTCTTTCTGTTGTTTGCTTCAGTCTGAGTTCCATCGTTTCAGGATGTTCAAAGAAAGAGTGGACCAGACCCGGAGTTTGTAAGAAAATGTTCCGGCTCATCACTATTCTTGGTTATCGTCGACATGGGTGTAAATGTCGTGAATCCGTCATTCGCTTCCTCCGAGAACGCTGCGCCTGTTCCACTAGAACTTGGCGTCGTGTGACCAGATGTCCACCAAAGGGAGCAGGCAATCACCGTATCATCTACATGTACGGCTATCGTTTTGATGCTCGGAAGAAAACATGCCATCGACGAGTGGTCAGTCGTCACAGAAAGCTCTGTAGATGCACAAGGCGGCCAGTGAGAGTTCGTTCATGTAGACGTCATGTCATCAGACGAACAATTACCATTCGTTGGAAGATCAATAAGAAAGCAGGAACATGTGTCTTGGAGAGGCGAGTCCGTGACAGACCTGTTAGTTGCACAAGACGTGCGCGAAGGGTAAAGATGCTCTTAGGAAGATGCAGGAAGAATGGCTACCAAACAGACAGATCATATTTTAGATATGCTCATAACTGTAAATGCAAAATGCGTGTTGTCCGAACTACCTGGCCATGTGGTGAGTGAAACATATTTGAAAGCATTTTTATAGATATTAATTACAATCTGGTATTTCATGATTTTTCAAATGGTTTGCTACTAGCTGATGTCACATTTTTTCAATCATTTTATGTTTATAGCATGTTCGAGGATCCACAAGAAAGTTGTAAAGAGAATTTGCAAAGGCAAGATCTCCATCAAAATGGTTACTAAATATCATAACCGAGGTAAACGCTGCGTTCGAGTAAGAATAACTACAAGGAAGAGAATTGGTAAGTGAAAATTACTTTGCATTCTAGTAAAATACTTGTACTAAAGTATGCATTCTATTTCATGTATGCAATTTCTAAACTGATTGAATGTAACAGGAAATGCAGATATCATACTTGAAAATATCATTGCAGAATTTGAACCTCTGCAAAGTATGTAGTACTTTATGCATGCTCTTGACCACATTTTGCTAATACAACATCAAATAGTGTGTGAGTTTAAAATAATAATTTGTAAGACTTCATCAATCAAGATCAACAAATTATCAAGATTTACTCAGCATTTGCCTACAAGTAGATGCATCAGACATTTAGATATTTAAATATCACATCTTAACTTATGATACAATGTACAGTCTGTAAAATGACATGTCTTGCCGTTTAACTTAAATGAATATATTTCAATTTCCCAATATATTATTCAAAAAAATATTAAAATATTTCCAAAATTCACTTAGTTGATATGAGACTGAAATAAGTTGATTAAGGCATAATTGGCAACTCTCTGATGTATTGAATTTAGAATAAATGCTCATCTTAAAAAATGTCGGTTAGAATGTTTTCCTAACGATTTCTTACAAATATTATTAAACTGAAGTATGCTCCTTTAGAGTCTATTGTAATCAAGAATTATCACTATTTGATTTAATGATGGTTGTTAATTAAATTCAACAATTCTCAATTTGCTAAAAAGTGTCCAATATTCAAAAATAATGAATTATGAAATTGCATTTTAATTTTCTGACGTGATATTACTGCACCTATAGAGAATCGCTTACAAAAACCCGGCACGATTACGTTCCTTTTTTCACAGAATGTTCCTCACGCGTTCATGTAAAGATGGGGCGCTGCAAGCGACTGGCACCTAAAACTCTGAAAAAACGTCTTCTGACAATGCAACGCCGCACAGTTGTTAACTGCAAATGCGTTCTGAAGACTTTCAAGAGAGTTTTCGTCCCATGCGAATGTCCAAAGAGAAAGACTGTCCGACGCTGTTTGGCTTCAAAGCGGGCTATTCACGTATCTACAACAAACTATAAATTAGTGCGCCACAAATGTATCGCTACCACGAAACTTCGGGTAAGTTTCAATCTATCACTTCTTAGGACAAGTCTCGCTACTGGTCGACCATAACAGCATTTATGCATGTATGGAGGAATATTTTCACTTTGTTTTGTTGGATTGCGAGGCAGTGCAACAGTAAATATACTTTGATGCCTATGTTTTGATGACTTCAACTGGAAACTTCAAAGTGTTCCACTAGCTTCCTTGATTTTGATATGTTAAACTGTGATTTTATTCTATGTAAGATGCACTCAGTCTTGAAACTATAGCAATCAGTGTTCAGTCAGAATCAGGGTTCGGAAAAATTGATTTAAATTTGGTTTAATCAATTAATTATAATTGGGTCCATGCCTCAACCAATTGCCAATTAATTGAAATCTTTAAAACTTCGATGAATGTACACTCTTGCAAACATAGCCTATCAACTCACAATGCTTCTAAGAAGCTCCTTTCAATTTGAACTACAGATCTTTCTACAGATAAGCAAACATATTAGACAAAATCGAGGGATTTGAATGTCATTTTATTTACTAGGCTTGCACTTTACTTTGCAGCTTGCGCGTACTCCAGCAAGTTCCGTGTTATATTGTACACGTTCTCTCATAGAGACGCGTAACTGCAATAGACAATGTGTATTGTTTTACAACCTAGTTCTATTTAAACATCAGGTATTCTCCCAACATTGTAATCAGTAATTCAACAAATAGAAAATACATGTATCTTTCCACTATTCACAATCATCCTGGCAAATGGCCAAACTGGTCAAATGCCGCGGCATACACTAGAATAAACTATAACTCATGCAGGTCATGCAGGGTTGCAAAATTTACGGCATTTTTCGAAGCACGTTTCAGTGATTCAACATTCAAATGAGACATATGAACCTTTGAACGTTTAGTAGCAGTGAACATTTAGTATAAACCTTACGAGCGTTAGGATTGTAAATGCCGTTAAATACTAGGATAAATTGAAGCGATGACAGCTTCAGTTGGACAGAATTTAATAATTATTTAATAATAATCAAATAATTTGTATTTCATAGCGTATTTGCAGTAACAGTGGTTCCCCTCTGTTAATTAATACAACAATATGCATTTATTGCATTGTATTGTTTAGAGGATATACTTCATATAGAATAAAATCTTTTTAACCTAATGCACATGCACTTTGACCTATTGGTTAGCGTATAACGTTTTAAAATTTTAAAACAGTTGCATCTCCAGATTCTTAGGAAGTAAACTTTGTCGTATATCACTGAAAGCAATTCCTAAAGCTTGATCGACTTCAGAAACCAAAGGAAGCATAGCATATGCCAACAAATAAATTGCAATAATTGGCCATCGATCAATCAATTAATCAATTTTCTGTATGCAACCAATCAATTATCATTAGCAATTAAATATCAATTAATTGAAATTTTTAATTAATTAATTTAATTAATTTTTTCTAAGCCCTGGTCAGAATATCCTTTGCTATAGATTGCCTACTCAAGTCCCTCAATTCAGATTATTTCTAAAGTTCAGATATATTTCATGAACATTTGTCCATTTTTCAGGTGAAGAGACTGATGTGTCGCATTGGAGTCACCAAGAGTGTTTCAAAATGCAAATCTGGACGTCGCAATTATCGCATCAAGATTGTCAAAAGACGATTAGATCCTACTACCTGTGAGTGCAAAGTAAAACTCCATATTCGACATTGCCACTGTCGATGCCGCAAACCGATGCGCTTGGTCAGATGTAATCGACGTCGAGGAATTCTAACAATCAAGCGGGTCAAGTTCGTAAAGAAACGCTGTCGCTGTGTGAGACACGAGAAGAAAACAAGTGTTCGCGTCAGTAAGTGAACATTCCTCTCCATATTTAATGCCAGTTTCACATGTAGTCATTCTGCAAAATTTATATGTTGTGTAGTATAAATTGCAAATTAATGTTCAATGATATTCTAATCAAGGTTGGACCTTGGGTAAGTGATACAAAACTTGGGTTTTCTATTAATGCTGAATATATACAGATCAAGTTACAAAAATTAATATTTTGATTTGAATCTTAGGAGAGCTACAGGATAAGAGCATAAAGTTCTGATATTTTATCAAATTTCCCCTGCATTTACAGAATATTTCAAGGATGAAATGCTCGTGATTATTAGCTATTTCATTCTGGGCTTGACAATACCTCGCATTGAAAGTTTATACATATTGTATCTACTTTATGCTTACATGTATTTTGTTGCATTTGTGCACATTGAATTTTAATATATTCCGTTTATTTTACATCTTCGCACCCTTAACTTTCTGCGATAGCCGACTTTTATCCAAAATTAAATTCATTCCGGTTTCGCATTCTAAATCAGTTTAACCATCCACTTACTGCGCAGCTGTAATATTTATCGTTTGTTTACATTTCTGAAAAAATGAAAACAATTGCTTTGCCATGAGAAATGTATAACTCAATCATAATTAAATCAAAGATCTTCAATTAGTCAGTATATCAGTGTAGGTTAAATTAAAAGAAAACTTTATGACGTAATACATGTACGTAGGCTATTAATTACAATTATTGCAATAATAAATCGTTTCCCACTAATAACACACTTCTCATGGGCACAATAGGAATTTTGTCCTATAGAAGAATCTTTGTGTCAGCACAAAATACAAAGAATGCACTTCGTCTACTTAATTTCATTCATTTATTTAAATTTGAGCTTGGGTTTTGGGTTTTGACCCCAAGTTTTGGCCCAGCCTTGTTCTCATGAACAATTTTGCATAGCCGGATTGCAATTTTCCACATAAATATGCAATTTGAGCTCAGTTCTGACTGCCACTCACAATGAACATAAGGTTGGTTATCATCAGATGAATTTGGTTGACTATGCCGAAGTTGTCTGTTAAAAATGCTGTTCAAAACTTGAATCTAGACGTATGCTTACCAGAGCAACAATATTCATCGCCATTTGAGACCTTATAGTCCGTCTTATACTTATGGAACAGTGTACTTCTCTTCCAGTCTGCCTATCCAAAACTCCGCGAGTTGGACACTGTAATCGCAGGAGCGGTTATCAGTCGATCACCGTATTTCAAGTGAAGAGGAGTGGTTGCAAATGCATCAAGAAGGCCCGAAGAAGAAAGCGCATTTGCCGTAAGTGTTTTATGTAATATACATTGAAAGATTTTCTAGGATTAGTTGCATTAGATATCTGTCATTTAAGAAACAAATACTATTAAATATTGATAAATTAGATGATTAATTAGGACAACTGAATCAAGCATGGGTTGTTAGAATGATCTTTCACCGCAAATTGTAAGACATCGATTATAAATATACGACAGACTTTTTATTCATGGTAATTTGTCATTCAAACCTCTGTATTCAAAATTAAGATTATAGTTGACTAATTAAATTGTAATTAAAAGCTCAGATATTTTTGATAATTTGAACTTCATCCTTCACAAATTTTCGACTGTAAGATGAATACTATCCACATGCATAGTGTTGTCAGCTGTTACGGAATGATGAAGTACTCGTACATGCATTTCTTCATTAACATGAAATATTCTACGAGGGCAAGCCATATAATCAGAGAGAGTAATGGGAGCAATGAAACCTCTCGGCCTCCAGTCATCCATTTGTAATATAACAAGAAATCAATTTCCGATTTTTCTGCGGTCCTTTGACATAACATTAAAATATAAATACATCATGTTTGTAATTCGGAATATATCACATATAATTCATATCAAAAATCGTTTAAGGAATTTGAAAAGTATCTCTTAAAAAGCATTTGCAAATTCCTGCAATGTTTATGACACTTGAAAATCATCTTTTGATTGTCATTTTTTCTACAACACATATTGTTTCATGGATTTACAATTCTAGCAATGCACATGTTATTTCATATCTTTCATAGCTCAATGAAGATCCGTTACTATTGTGAAACATGAACACTAGCTTTGTGATCATGCATTTATGTGATTTGGCTTTGGAGAATTCGTCGAATCACTCTTGCCTCCCTCGCCCACGCTGTAAAGGCTCTCAAACTTTTCCTTATCGCGTACCACCTGAAACCCCTCCGCGTACCACAGTTTGAGAACCACTGATATATAAAAAGTTATAAATGAATTTGCATTTTCTCGCCATTTACCTTCGAATACATAAAAACTGTTTTGACAAGCAGCATTTTTTGCTTTTAGACTGTCCACGTAGGAGACGAGTGGTCCGCCGCTGCAAGTCAGGAGGAAGAAAACGTGTTGTCATTCGCCAGAGAATGGTGATGTCTCGTGGACGAAATCGGTGCATTTGGCTTGTGACAAGCAGAAAGGTACATGATGTGAAATGTGGCTCAACGATAATGAAGACCATCTGCAACAAGAAGACTGGTGTTGAGTTAGTGCGAATAATTGTGCCTAAAGTCAGACATTGTCGTTGTGTACGAACAGAGAAGACATTGAAGCGACGTTGTCGTAAGTTGTCTGTTCAATTATATTTCAATTTTCATCATTGGTAATTTAAAAGTTTTTACATCAACGTTTAAGTCTTTGATTTAGATGGTCAATCAGAAATTTATTGATATATCTCGAAGAAGAGGATTCCTGATTGGGAGAAATCATTTTTCAGCTGTGAAAAATCCTTCTTAAGAGTCTAAAATTGGTAAAGGAACTCTGTTTCCAGTGTGTCTCAGTGAAGAGATTGCTTCTGAAGCAATAATTGCTGTAATGGTTAATTTCAATAATTTAGTGTTTTTGTAGTTTAGTAATGAAATATTAGCAATTTTTATTATATTCAAAAACAGGACATTTCCTAGCATCATGCATTCTTCTTTCAAAGGCTTTCTAAGTTACCTAAGCGCAAGATTCCAAACGTAAGGCTACTGAATGAAAACATAAAATAGAGTATTTTCAGCCACCATTTGCGTGTGTATTCAATTGCAATAAAACAAACTTGTAGAAGGTGAATATCAGACATAAAAGAACCTAAAACCATTTTACAGAATTTGAGAGAAGGATATAGGCTGCTATGAAATTTTCATCTTTTAATGATAATCGTAACAATACAAATTTTGCATTGTTGACCACATATTAAATTCATTTCATATCGAATATATTATTAAGTCAAATCATCACAACAGTTGCTGTTTCATAGTCCCTTCAATCTGAGTGAGAAGAGTTGGGAAGACAAACAAGTAAAGCGAACATATATAAGTCATTGAAATGCTTAAAGACTCCTTTTCACAAGGAACACGGCGATATGAAAAACGTTTTCAAAACCCTTTAGAAATTGATCAATGTCCGATAACAATCTATTTTACAGCTTCTAATTCTGAAAAGCATGTTGTCAGATTATTTCATAAGTAGCGTACGTATCTGAGCAAAACTTCCTGTTTTCCGCTTTCAATTTCATGGGTGCGTCTACAAGATCTCGCCTTTAATATATCTTCATTGACATCAAACAAAAACAAGGGCTGAGCTTGGTGTCAAGATGAAGGATTTTAAGTCCACATTCATTCAAATTTGTTCATTGGTAAGCATAGTCGTATGATCGCACCGTGATGGATTTTTCGATCAAGCATTTCATGATTTTTTATGCCTATCATGATAAGGAGGAATCTGTTTGGAGTATTCACCCCAAACTGGGAAAAGTCCTTTCTGATGGGATTAATTGCTCTCGGCATGGCTCTTGTTCCTGAAGTACAGATCGATAGAGGCTAGATCTAGTTTCTCAGTATTTTCTAATAGAAATTGAAATATGATGGATTTTTGCACAATGGAACACCAAAATTTTGACTTTTGTTGAAAACTACATTCTTTTTATTTCTAAAATAATTGGTAAACTTCTAGGAATAACTTAAAAGTCAATGTGATTTGTAGGTAAACGATCCGAACATCTGTAAACAAGCGCGCAATGTATTTCTAATGATAACATTAATACTAATGGTCCTTGATACTGATAATTTCTGAATATTTGAAAGAAGAGGCTTTGTTTGATCTTCAATTATTGAATTCTCAAATTGATTTTATTATCGTCAATTTGAGATAGCACCATATGAGGTTGTGATGGTGAATCAGGAGTTGATTAGACAAGTTGAAGGAATGCTAAAATTGTGCGATTCCTGACCGAACTTCTGTTGATGGGATTCAATATTTCAAGCTGCACAAATCTGACATGCAGCCAAGTACTGTAACATTATAAAATGTAGCATAATTAATACACAGCTTGGGATCTACAAGCATTTTTCTTCTTCATCAATTTTGATAATTAACAAAAATCACTAAAACAATTGGAAAATCGAATTTCAAATTTCTGTTGACTGCACATAGATAAAGCAATATGTGGAAAACTAATATATAATCAATGAATTTCAATTGAAATAAAGATTATTCTTTGAAATAAAGAGCGTAAAATTTTGAGTTAAAAACGCATTAAAATATTGTTCCTGTGAAATGTCTTGAGTTTTATTTCTGAAGCAAGAGCTGCGATTTCGAGGAAGTTATTGGTGGCCTTGATGCGTTGCAATGGCCGATCGCTTTTGGGACACAAATAATGTACAATCAGTGCAGAAGAAACTGCCATTGCTGGCAAACCTCTTAGGCTTTGACCCAAACTTCTCTGTTTCTAAATAGTTTATGCCATTTTTATGTAGAATGTCTTTTTAAAGCAGCGTTGCATGATTTGATCATTTCTCATAATTATTTGATAACGATTATTATTTGATGACGCACATTATAACAGATTTCGTTGACTTCTAGGCTGTGATTCCACACATCGGCTGTCCTCTTCAACCAAATGCAACAAACGCAGCTGTCGAAAGGTGAAGACGTACACCTACAAAGTGCTTCGGAAGCATCATTGCGTCACCAGGAAACTCCGCAAGACAGTGCGTTGTTGTTGTCCTAAGACCTCATCAGATACCAAATGCCTGAGTGGACGAGGCATTCGAAGAACAGTTACGGTGTCCTTCAGACTTCGAGGCGGAGTTTGTGTGCGAAGAGTGAAGGAAAAGGACAGGAAGATTGGTATGTAAAATCTATGTTTCATAGAATTTGTTTCTTATCACTATTCAAGTAATGATAGACGCGCAAGGATATTTTGGGGAGCCAAGTATTTTGATACTGGGGCTGGCCAAGCGGTAGCGGAATTTCATTTTCACTGTTAACATGACTGCTACTTATTCAATAAGGATCCATTTTCCTTTTGAAATGTGTCATGTGTGACACTTCGGTAGCTTTTCAATGACACACAAAGGAATTCTTGAGAAATTCATTTTCTTCAATCTGTGTCCATAACACTGCTCCGCAACGGAATTTCAAAAAGTTAACATCACTTTTACAGGTATATAGCATTTGTCTCATAACATACTGTTTCATTATGAAAATGCGCATATGGTGAATGATATATCGTTTTACGGTTAGTAGACAATGTTATCACCAAATATTGTCCTAGTTTTGATAATTATTCCATTAACGAAATTAAAAAATAATTAGTGCTACATGGTAACGGAATTTCAACTGCATATATTTAATTCACCCAGAAAAATGGGGTTCAAAGATTTTATGACTGTATCACCTGTAATATAATTACTAAGCATTACCAAGTGATTATATATCCACAGAGAAATAGATTCCCAGACATCAATATTGAATCAAGTAACAAACGCGACGTCAAAAACTTATTTTTTCGCCTAACTTCAAACATCGACTACTATTGAACCACAGAAGTAGGACAAAAATGAAACATGTTCCAGGAACTAGAGAATCAGAGCCTTTCTATGAAGGAGAAAAACATGGCCAAGGACCGAGTATGAAGATGCCAAGAGTGCACCAATTCTTGAAGAAGAGAGATTCAGATGATCATATTGGTCCCGGAGCACCAGTCTATCTCGCTGCTGTCATGGACTATGCCGTAGCTGACACTTTGAATTGGTGGAATAAATACGCATTATTATTTCTCAATACGATGATCTCGAATCTTTATAGAAAATGTCATTTTTTGATGATTGCTTTGAAGCAGCGTTCACGGTTTCTCTCATTAGGGGTTTTCATTGGAAAGGCGGTACTTCTACTCTTTACCCCCACATTTTTCAAGTTTTCCAAAATCATCAAATTTCGTCAAAGTTAGTCACAGTGGATTTAGAATAGACTTGATCTGTCACTGAGTGACACTACAACACGACTGAGAAGTTCTACTACAACCCTTGGATGAAGGATTGGTTTCATTAGGTGACTAAAATTCATTAGGTTTCATTAGGTTTTTAAATTCACCATTGTTTGATCGAAATCAAAATCCAATCTCTCCCTTTTTTATGTCACGTTCATTTTATTGAAAATAAAATAAAACCTCGTGACATAAAAAAAGGAGAGATTGGATTTTGATTTCGATCAAGCAATGGTGAAGGATTGGTCCTTAGATACTCAGTCAGAATGCAAGATACAGCTGTGATCATAAACTTCGTGTGATTGTTGTCTACAGACAAATGACGAGCAGTTGTCTATGTCCATGTATTATCTCACGGCTCTACAGATAGTTTGATTGACAGCATTAATTGGTCTGTCATGCACCGCGGCTTATGTTCCTCAGCTACCAGACAAAGAGTTCAAAGAAATTCAACAACGTCACCCTGTGCTTAATAGTTTGCTGACTTCATAAGTGATTGTGTCTCGAGAAAGGCGACCGCCGAAACGTCGACAGACTGTTTTATTTGTACATACCGGTACTTACTTTTATTTTAATTATACGGTCGTGAAACATTTTCTTCTTTTTCTTGAAATAACTAAGCCAACCGATCACCATCATCAAAGAAAGCAGTTGTCTAATTCTGAGGCTGAGGGGTGGGGGAGAATAGAAGTACCGGAAAGGCAGGTGATAGAGACATTGCATGGCAACAGCTTTGTCCGCAGGCTTTTAACCAAACAGGGTGATTAAGGAATTGATGAGTTGATTTTGAATTGAGAAGTTAAGTCGCTAAGAAACTAAGAACATTGCTGTTATTTTCAAAATATGGAAGTTCTATTAAATTGTGGTCGGGGATCAATGTTCAACTTTATCAGGAGATAAGTGTGCAACTCTTCTCGTTCATGCTATCGTTTTTCTTTCAGTTTGCAAGCGAAGGACAGTTGTTCGCAAGAAATGCAACAAGAAAACTGGAGTTCTTATTATCCGAATCTTTAGAAGAGTTCGCAGAGCATGTCATTGCCGATACACCCTTGTTTCTAAGAAACGATTGCGCTGTAGCTGTCCAAAGAAGGCTGGCCATTCACAGGTTTGCCGTCACCATGACAGGAAATTGGTTACGCGGCGATGGGCCTACAAATTATTGAAAAACATATGTGAAAAGAAGACTACTACGGTTATTGAGACAATCAGTGAGTGAAAACATTTTCTTACAAATTATTTCGTCATTGAAATCATAAATCATAGTCAGTAACGAAATCGTCTGCATATGGAAGTCATTAAATGAAATAGAAGAGATGAATCTTTTATTAAAAAATAAAATGCAAATATTTATCAATTTTATCATAATCAGAATGCCGACTTGGACTTGCTTGATTATTGACATTATCCAAATTGAAACAGTTTTATTAGCATAAAGTAACAGTCATTCATAACCCAAACAAATGAATGAATATATTGCTTGAAGTTTTCATCAATAGAAATACCAGCAAAAGCTAGTTCAACTTGATTCATTCTGACCAATCATGAATTATTTCAGTTCAGTTTATCAATGCAAAACAGTAGTCGAAATTACCAAAAGAATTTGATGAAAATTAATTGGTTCATGCGCTAACGCAATGATACAAATTCCCATTTTTTCAACTGCTGCTTTTAAGCGCTTACTGCTCAATCTCACGATGCTTTAGGAATAGAACAAAATAGCCGGATAAATGTTATTCGATAATGAACAAAAAGATACAGCAATACTAGACGATATGATGAACGATAGCATTTATTCTTGGTTGTGTCTCGAGTGTTGTGCAGTTGGGGAGTTTTCTCTAACGCACTCTTATTAATGTAAAGTTAGTAGTTAGCATTGATAATACTCCTAGTGAGTTCAAAACTAAGCCAGGGTCAACGTCACGATATCACACTTATTCTTTAACGTTTAGCTGTGGCAATGAGACGCTCTAACTAATGTCTCGTATTCCATTATTGTATTGCTGTCTCCCCCTCGAGAGAGCTCTCAATCGTCAGCTGCTGCTGAACAACAGGTCGAACTTCATTGGCGGTAGAAAATCGCTTGACAGAGTGAAAGGCAATCCTGAAGAGGAAATTTCATCCTCTACTGACTTAATGGTCAAATTACATACAGAATGCGGCTAATAGGGGTAGTTCTTTAATGCAGAAAACTTGCTGCTTGGTGTACACTTCTTGTATTGAATAATGTCAACAGTAAAAATATGTTGACACTGTGTACAGACTCCCAACATACATGGATCTGTACATAGTTTTAACTTACTTTTTGCTGTTGACATTATTCACTACAGTGAGCGTACTTATATAATAGAAGGATATTAAGTAAACATTCTGTGTATTATTATCGACTATTCCTGTATCTGATGCATGATGAGCAATGATCACCATATTCCGTTACTTTGTAGCATGTGATAGGCCTCGAACTATCCGTGGTGGATGCAATATCAGGACTGGAATGAGAACTTTGACTCACATTTCCCACATGTTGAACAAGCGATGTAAATGCTTGAAGAAAGTCGTGGTGACACACAAACCATGCGGTAAGATTTCTTGAGAATAAAGTTGATGAAGAAGAGGATTTTTACAGAACTTTTTTTATTTTTACAGCCTGTCGACCGCGAATGGTTAAAGTGAAACATTGCCATAGAAAAACAGGAGTTTTCACAACGAAAATTATCCGAAACAGATTGGAGGGCGATCGATGCGTAAAATACATAAAAGTCAACAAAATTCGAAGAGGTGAGAAAATGATACAATTTTTATATTAATTCCATGCGACTATTGTTTAAGTATGTTTATATAATTAGATGATACTTCTATTCCCCCCACATTTTTCAAGTTTTCCAAAATCATCAGATTTCGCCAACGTTAGTCACAGTGGATTTAGAATAGACTTATTCTGTCACTGAGTGACACTACAACACGACTGAGAAGTTCTACTTGAACCCTGGGATGAAGGATTGGTCCTCTGGATACTCACTTAGAATACAAGGTACAGCTGTGATCATGAACTTCGTGTGATTGTTAATTCTGAGGCTGTAAATGTTCTACAAGTCACATAAGAGGAATTTTACACACTCAACGCTATGCCACGTTAGTGAGAACAGGTAGGAACAAGAGAAGATCGTAGACGATGCAACACTTCCGGGTGTCAACAACAGAAATGTGTGTAGGGGGGGGGAGGAATAGAAGTACAGATTAGATTCTTACTCTCAACAATTAGCAAATAATCATTATCACATTTTTATTCCTAGCAAGATTTTGCCATAAATATTTTCTAACGAATGGGATCAAATGAGTAGGGTTGCGAGTTGTTGCAAAGGGAGAAAGGTATCGAAAGGGAAGTTGCGACAGTGAGCTGACGGAGAAAGGTATTGAATGAATTCTTCAGCGCCACTAACCAAAGATGAACGTTTATTTTCCCCTTGAATGTCGTTAAATTCGTCACAGTTTGTGGACTGCAAAATGAGAGTATCTTTTTACTCGTACTTTGAGACATTATCTCAAGACAAGGGGTCTGAGATGAATAGTTTCTGCTTGAGATTCGTAAATTGCATTTGTTCAGCATTTTGAAAAATGTATTGATTTCAGCTAAAGAGTCACTTTTTCCGAATGCGAATATTTATGAGACAGGCTATTATAGCAGTGAAGGGCAAGTTGCTACGGGTCAAGAAAAGGCGCAAACTTCTTTCCCTGGGGAAACGTAGGTTCAATAAATGATAAAGTGATAAATATGGTGATTGGTTCACGCAGATCTCACTGAGAATAATGGTCCTAGTTGTAAATGTCACGTTGTCACGCAAACAATGTCTGAATTCACCAATGATCTTCTCAGTCATCCAAGATTACAAAATTCAAAATTGATTTTTCAAACATTGTCACCTATTTTTGATACTACTGCCCAGGATGATAGCCAATAAGGTCTCGATGCTATTTGTGTACTAGTGCTTTATTTGAATTTCAGTTTGTGATTCTGTCTTCACATTGCGTGGAAGTAGTCGATGCAGAGGAATTTACAACTACAGGAAGTACACCCGCTTCATTCGGAGGGGCTGTCGATGCGTGAAGCAAACGAAGAACGTTCGATGCCGATGCGCCTGTCCACGTTCATTTACACGACACTCGTGCCATGCCGATAGCACTCGCGTAACGAAGAGGTATCACTTCAAACTTCGAAACTGCAAATGCGCGAAGACGGTTAAAATTACAAAGAAGATTATTCGTAAGTTTCCTGTTGAAACCTTTGTGCGAAGATATTGACATCCTTACTAATTTTTGATTGTATCATGCTTCATGTACAAAATAGACACTTTATGCATACACACAAAGTCTGTGGCTTGGGTGCATTGCAAGTTGTAACCGTTTTTGGTATAATCGTGTCTTTGAGTCGCTTGGCAATGCCACGTGTGATGGATTAGATGAATTTTTGTGCGAAAATCGCTTCTCCAGATAATGAATTGAAAGCGAGGTTTTGGTTGACGCTTCAACTATCGTAAATGATTAATCATAATGTCCCTGTTAAAGATATTCCAAACGTTGCTTATAAATTCTTGCATGGAAAAGGCGGTTACGCACGAAAATCATTGCATTCTGCAACGAAGGAATTGAGACAAGCGGTTGATCAAATTGCCCGAGCAAGCCGAGCTATCTAGACGCATTGTTACTTTCAGCTGAGTTCGGACCTTCAAATTGATTGGAACTGATAGGCTACTGTTATCTCAAATCATGTGAATTTACAAGTGAATGCTATTTTCAAATGAGAAACAAAACGGCTAGAAAATATATAGCAAGTCTCAGATCGAGTAGTTTGTGCTATATCATGAACATGTCGATATATTAACCCTATCCATACCGGGTTCTGAAGCGCATCTCCATCCCGGGGGGGAATGTCGATTCGTTCCCCCCTCTTTAACTTCCTAAATACTGCTCCATTGTACATGAAATTTTTAGGGTAGAATATTCTGCGTGTGATCTTTCTAACGGTGGTATCTGTTTTTTCTAATTCGTCCATCTTGATGCTTTAAATGGCGATTTAAAATTTGAACTTCAAAATTAAGCGGATTTTTTATGTTTTCTTCTCATCGACTGCAAACATAGTTTCAGTGCTTTTTGTTCAATGACGTTAGTGACACATACAATTAATGATCAGGAGAATTATGCTATTTGATGCTCTAAACTTGTTTGTCTACACATCATGAATTTAAATTCAAAATTTGAATATGTGATATTGCTAAAAATAAAAATAAATCATAAATAGAAAAGGGAAAGTTTTCACTCAAAATTGACTACTTTTATTCATCTGCAGAAACAATTTAAGAGGTCTTGCTACCTTCCAATAATGTAATTAAGACTAATAATGACACTGAATAAGCAGAAGTTTTCAAAACAATATGAGCGAACACTACTTAGTTGCAACTTAGTTGACTCATTTCTACTGAAAAGCAAATAAGTAGTATTTACATGACATTCAAGTTTGGATGACTTATCGATGTCTATAGGCCTATTATCTTGATGGTGCAATTTATGGACACCTAGTTGTGATGTGATGCAAAAAATTGATGTTCAGCTTGCTTTGTCAAAATTTAGCACACCAGATGTTTGCAAAATCAGGCAAAATTCTTACTTTCAAAAAATGCACTTTTCAAAACGCTTTTTAAATTTAACTTTCCCATGAACCAAATGCAACGATTTTCAGTGAAAAGTTGGGAAATACCCAGAAACTAAAAGTCACTAAAGCCTGGGTTAATCGGTTCAGTTTTAAAAGGATAGGTTAGGTCGGTATGGATAGGGTTAATTTTATCCGATGTATAAAATATCATTTATCATGTACATGTATACAAGTAGCGCTTATTCAACTCAACTTCACTGTAAACTGTGCAATACCAAAGATGCTTACGAAACCGATGTACAAAACGAGAAAAACAAAATGTACGAAAGCACTATTGTTCTTGCTGATACACTACGAAAGCGATTGGCCTTCCTATTGGATTATCTTTAGCATCCAATAGGAAAGCCAATCGCTTTTGTGGTGTATGAGCACGAACAATAGCGCTTTCGTGCATTTTGTTATTCTCTTTTGTACATCGCTTTCGCAGTCAAAATCAGCCAGCTTTCGTATACTCTACAGTTTGCAGTGTTGGAAATATGTTGATGAACTAATTATGAATTCCAGTATTTTTTGCTATTTCAGATTGTCGAAAACCTAAGATAAGACTTACAAAGTGTGGATCTGCCGGTAAATGTACAAGAAAACTCGTAAAGATTGCCCACGTCCTTAAAAACTGCAGATGTCGCGCCAGAGTTATGGTCTACAAGCAGAAATGCTGTAAGTACCTACTATTGTAGACATCTTGATTGTAATCCTACACACGACTGTATATTTCAGGTTGCCCCAAACCTATTGTGAAGAAAAGATGTCTACACAAGAAAGGAATGATTGTGAAAGTTGTCGTTTTGCATCGTCTTCGACGTCACCGCTGCTTGAAGAAGATTATAAAGAAACGATACGTCATTAGTAAGTATTTTGAATGTAGTCGAATAATGATGTGAAATCAGAGACGTGCGCAAACTTTTAGGAAAGGCCTAAGACGTTGCTGCTGAAAACTTGTGCACAGGATGCAATCAGACAAATCATTTTGTGTTGGTTTTGATTCTGATTTTGTGAATATCAGTTTCGATCGAATTTGATATATGCTATGCAATTACATGCACAATTGAGTCCTGAATTGCATAGAGTCAATCTGCGTTATTGCTGTGAGCTGCTCAGATTTTACTCGTAATATTCTTTTTTTGGCAAATTTTGTTAGAATGGGAACGATGGTAGCGATGATTGTATTCCCAAAGTGCGACCTAGTATGAATACATTATATAATATCTAAATATCTAATATGCTTTATCTAAATATGCTTTGCAAAATAATGCAAGCTACGTCGGCAGCGTTTCACCACATGTTTGATCATATCATGAAAAAGATAATATGATAAATAAAATGATACATATAATGGAAGTAACTCATAACCGGAGCCAATTTATGATCGCTCATATAACGGTGTCCTAGCGAAGGATTGAATGAGACATTCTCTATCAATCTAGATATATGTCTCGGTCACAGCTATTCAAAATCTTTCTTTAGTGAACGAACCGACGAATGGTCTGTGTCATTCGGAGTTAAGGCGAGATAGGGGAATCAGCTCGTGGAATATGAGTGCACTTCAAGCCGTGATGTGGATAGGTACTTCTTCTGAACAAATCTTAAAAGAGAATTTTTGATAATATAGGTATTATACTGTAGGCGTGCGACAATTAAAAATACAATTTCATTAAATTCTTTAGATTTTCTTGTTGATCTATTTATGCGTTTTATATTGGCTGATCATCACATGCACTCCTCAGCAAGGGGAGGAAAAAAACTGGTACTGTGCAAAAGGGAGCTAGGATAATTAAAAATCAGTAAGGCCTTCAAGATGAAAGAATCTTTTGGAAGAATTGCAACCGCATTTGTTTTACTGATATCCGAGTTGAACCTAAATTCAAATATCATCCGAAAATGGGCAAGCCGCACTTGCCTCGTTATTTATCAACAAAATGATTTTCATATTCTGTAAATCAGATAATCACAAGATTTTTATTTATCTTCATCTTTCAGAATGCCGATATTCGGTGCGTGAACGCATCGGTGGAGCATGTAACAGGAAGACAAGAAAACAACTTTTGATTCGAATCGTGAACAGAAGAAAGGGTTGTAAATGCGTCAGGATTATCAAGAAATTCTTGCGCACTTGCAGTAAGTAAAGCATCAAATAATGTGTCAAATGAATTTTGATTAAATATTTGCAATTTTGTGATTTCAGTGTGTCCACCTCCTCGTATCATAAGGGGAGTGTGCCATCGACCCACTTGTCTTCGGAAATACAAGCACATAACACATTCATTGAAACATGGTCGTTGCAAACGTAAAACAAGGAAATGGGCAGAAGTATGCTGTAAGTTAAAAATCATTTTCTAAGATGACATGCATACCGTAGGTCACACTGATTGGTGTTGAAATGATATCAGTATTTTAAAAGCTTGTCTTCCTACCACTTCAGCCTTTCCAGCTCTTTTTGAATACAGGCTTGTCAATTCTTTGTAAGTCTTCGTGATGGTCGGCGTCCATCGACCATGACCAGGTCCCATGACCTTGGATTCCATCCCATTTATCTTCAAACCACAACGAAAAAGCAACCATTCTTCATTGAAGACTTTCATAGTTTCTTGCTTGGAGGTAGTTTCACATAGTCTTACTCTGTCACTTATTAATTCATTTTATGTACAGATAGAATCATAAATAGCATTATTGCTTTGTTGCTTGATAGAGTATCTTTGTCTATCTTTGTAAACTACTCGTAATGAAAATGCATAAAATGCATGTATAACTGAGTTGAGTAATAAGCAATTTTAATAGAGGCAGTAATGAACGAGAAGCTTATGTTCACGTGATTTAATAGTCTCCGTAAAACAATTCAATATAATGCTTGCGCAAATTTATGAGTTTAACTCTATCAGGACCGGGCAATTTTTTACATGTTCCGATGAAGAAAACTTTATGGAAACTAGGCTACTACATAATTCGAGTATCCTTTTTTGAATGGTAGTGCCTATTTTGCATGATCGTAAGATTCCTTCGATACGCAAGCAGGATCTCATTCAGATTTATACTCAAATGATTCTTGGTGTGATCGAGTATGCCCGCTGATGGTCGGAATGACAACTTCATCTTCGACAATATTGGAGAAAATACGGAAACGATGCCATCGAATAATATGTGGTACCACCTGTAAACGCGAATGCTTACCCAGTTTAGAAGAAAGAAGACAGCAGAAGGCCTTAAAAGTGTTTCACTCTACGCTAGTGCAAGGACATATGCTCAACAAATTTGCTCCACGCCGATTGACTTATTCAGGGAAATTTGCTGTGCCACTCTCCCGAACTAAATGTCGGTCTCTTTCGTTCTTCCCCTTTTGGATAAAGTTGTTTAATGCAACGTAATTACTTTGTCACTTTGATTTCCTTAATGTGTAGAACACTATGAATGTTTCTTGCACTGCATGATTATCATTCAAAATATAAACGATTTATTATTATTATTATTCGAATACCTTCATATCAAAAATACAATTTTAAAATTTGTATTTTCAAATTTTTTCAATTTTCATGAATCTATGTATTTTCTTGACTCTTCAAAAATTCCTCATTACAACTTGAGTATTTCTGCAAGCTTTTACTCAAGTATATCTATATAGTGTTATAAGTATAATATTCTACGTTAATTTTTGTGCTATAAATAGCAATTTGAATGAAAATAATGTCTTTTCATGTATTATTGCATTTTTCAATCTTTACAAATGTCTCGTTCTAGTAACTTATTCGCTGTAAAGACAAGGTTATGATAGATTCCGAGTATCTTGTATTATTCTGTCGGTTTCATATCTAAAAATTCACATCAAAACTTCATATTTTCACATTTTGCATTTAAATGTACATGTACTTTTTTGAGAGATGAGATGAATGTGTATGTTCACAATCAGGAATTGCACATGTATAAATATCATGCAGATATGATGCAGAAACATTATATCAATAATCAATGCAAATCATCTAAATGAAAACTATCAATTTTCTAAGAAGTACTTTTTAAAAATGATCTTTAAAACTGACCTTACACTGAGTCGATTTTGCCCAAATTTTTACTGAGACTTCAACTTGCATACAAACTAAGAATCACGAAGAATTAAGCTTCCATCTGACTTATTCTAGGAGATATCAAGAGAAGTTGCTTTGTGCCCCCGGTCATGATTGGGTTATGCATTTATTCTCAGTGTATACCATATATTCAAGTCTATTAGGCAAATTCATATTCTTTATGTTTCGCATTATAGCTACCTCACATTTCGCATTCCGAGTTTCATTTTATGTATATTTACATGTGAAACTCTTTGTAGGTTGCAAGCTAAGACCATCAAAGAAGGTCGTATGTAGCAAAGGACGCAAGCTACTTGTCAAGTCAATCAGTGTATTCAGTCCAAAGAAGAGGATTTGTGTTCGAAGGAGAACTATCGTGAACATCACTCCCAGTAAGTGTTATGAAATAATTTTAACAATGTTTGATAAGTCAATTGCTTGTCGAGAGTACATTTAACCTTCTCCATTCGCTCTCAACAGAGTGCGGTAATTCGGTGATCAAGGAACGTGGAAAATGCAATTCAAAGACTGGAATTATTATCATCAGAGAGATTGAAAAGCGGCTGCATAGTTGTTCCTGTCAGAAACGAGTTTTAGTGTTCAGAAGGCGATGCAAATGTCCAAAACCACGCACAAACAAGCTGTGTAATCGTAAAGGAAACCGACTTAAAATTGTTACTGTGAAGTACAAACTAAAGGGATGGAAATGTCTTCAGAAAATAGACATCACTAAAAAAGTCATCGGTAAGTGATGTTTTATATTATCTAAGATCCTTGACATTGTCTCTGCCTTACGCCATAGCTGTATTATGTCTTTTTAAATAAAGAGAATCATTACTTTTAACTGGTAAGATCAAAGCAATAAAGCGGGAACCTTCCGCGTCAGTTTAAATTCTTTTCATTTTAACCACTCTGTGAATGAGCCTCCTTTTAAACTTCAGAATTATTCATTGTCAAGCAATGATTCTACCATCATCTATTGCAGACTACAGTTAGAATAAAAATACTCATCTGAGCCTGTGCAAGGCTAGTCTGAACTATCCAATTGTTTGCTTTGACTCCAGATGAGCAATTTCATATCATTCTACGTTGTAAATTATTCAACTGCTGCTTTCGACTGCTGCATTGAATCTAAAATGTTTTCCATTCAAATTGCTCAAAAACATATTCATCAAAACAAATATCTGTATGTCTGAGTATAGAGAAATTGTGAACTATTCGTGTTATCAGGCACCGAGAAAATCAAAAAGGACGTTAATTATTTTGTAGCTTGCCGAGGAACCCGACGTAAGGGCGGCCGATGTAATCGCATAACATGTCGTCGACGGGTCAAAACTGTTACCTACAAACTACACAATTGTCGGTGTGTCCGAGAAACCAAGAACGAGCTACGCCCTTGCTGCTGTCTTGATGGTACAAGGACGAGATACATTCGATGCCGAAAGAAGACTGGTGTTCGAGTTTTCCACAAAATTTCTCATGTAAGTATGTTCCCTTTTTTAACAAGAAAATTGCCTAAAATTAACTAACTGCTACAGTGAAATAAAGCCCCTAGAAATTGTTTGGACTGAAGACTTTAAATGAAAAATGCATTTCATCGTTTAATAAACAGGACTTATATTTTATCAACCAGCTTCGTGCTATCCCAATGAATTCCTATGAAACTGCTTTTCAGAGCTGGAAACGTTGCTGAGAACGATGAGTTGCATGTAGCTGTCATGGCGCGAATTTGCTGGAGACAAAGTTCAATCATTTTTGATTTGTATTTGGAGAAAGTTTAGTTACGTATAGAACATGCCCAGTATTCCGATAAGTCTGAGTCTGAACATCCATGCAGAATTTAGTATATTGCATTTTTTCAAGATATATGTTTTGATTTGCAGATATTCGACTCCCGTCGCCTCATTTGCTTAACTCGCAAGCGCTACAAGTTGGTACCCACCGTTTGTCGTCGCAAAAAGACACGAATTGTCGGCCCATGCAATATCCGAGTAGGAGTAAACGTTCTCCGACAAATCGTTTCCTTCCTGCGTATTCGAATCGCTTGTCGTTGCTTTTTGCGACGAATGCCTCGAACACAGTTATGCGGTTGTGCACCGCCTCGTTTGATTCGACGATGTGTACGTGGAGTTAAGGTTGTGATGCAAGTTGGACACCGTATTGCAAAGAAAGGAAAAGTTCGTCGATGCGTTCGTGTTGCAAAGGTGCTGAGTCATCGACTTGTCAGTAAGTTTTGAGGAACCTTCGTATATTTAAAAATGAAATGAAGCTTCAACGTCGCTGCTCCCCCATACTGGAGACTTGGACGGCGCTGACACTGTCAGACCTGCAGACGTCCGCAATGCCAAGCACTTAACCACTGTGCCACGAATACCAACTTTCATATTTAGGTGTAGATATTCCAGTTTGAAGGACCTGTTCACTGGTCAATTACGTCATACTTCAATTAGATGTACCTCATCTTACCAATCAAACAATAACAATTTATGGTATTCAAATCTCATACATTTAATGTGTAATATGAGCATTATACTGCAATTTTGGTGAAATATTTTTAGAAATGTTGATTTTCTGCTATATCATAATGCTCTATTCAATGTATAGGTAATTTTTCATTTATTTTAATCGCTTCAATGATTCTGATTTCTAAGTTATTTCTACCTGATATTCAACTTTAAAGCAGTCATGGATTTTATTGCTACATGCAATAACACATCTACTTAAGTGAGTAATTATTGCCGAGTTACCTTTTGCATGTTCACTTATACGCGGGAGAGATCGTCTTTTTGTTTCATACAAGTATTAGAATCATTGAAGCGATTAAAATATATGAAAAATGACCTACATTGAATAGAACATTAGGACATAACGGAAAATCAGCATTTGTAAGAATATTTTACTAAAATTGCAGTATAATACACGTATTACACATTACATGTATGAGATCTGAATGACGTATAACCATGATTCATATGACGTAGTTCACTAGTGAACAGATCCTTGAACAGCATCGTATGCATTGCAGTCAAGGCAATTCACTTTACATACTCCAGTTTGAACTTTAAACTATTTCTAAAGTGTAATTGTATTTGAATATTGATCAAATTCCTTTTTTATCTTTGCAAATGTTTCGTCTCACGCTCATCTAACATAGGCCAAGTATTTTGTATGAACGTGGACCAAAATATTTTATTTGAGGGAAATTAATTTCTACATTTGTCAATTTGTTTAACCAGCCGACCTTGGAACCTTGATCTATTTTCATAAGCTTCAGTGCGCAAATAGGCTACTGAAGTTTCATGTTATATTTCGTAGTTCAAAGTCATTGCCTATTGTAGCAATGTGTATTACGACTGTACCTACAGTATATAGTAGCCTATGGAATCATATTACAAAAATACGAAGTACATGATAAGACAGGAATAACACATTTTCATCAAGATCTAATCACTAATTGGTTAAGTTAACAGACGGAAAGTACATAAATGCACGTCTTGGTGGATTTGAACCACCGACCTCTGGTATTCTAGGCCAACGCTCTACCGATTGAGCTATCGACGGGCGACACTACGACTGTGCGGGCGATGTCCTCTGTTGAAGAATCTGCGTAATCCAAGATGGCTTCATTTCCCAAGAACACATAGCATTAACCTTCGAGGCAAAGTACTAACACCACAGAATTAGATTCATCTGCGCTCGCTTTGGTTTCCTAGGAAGGAAGAATGATATGTAACCTTAGTATCGAAATGTCACATCACAGAATTAGACAACTTGCTCCTCCTCGAATGGATAATTCGTGTATCGCTTGCTATTGGAAATGGCAAACAATAAGCTGTCAGCAGAGGACACCAGAGCCAGTGAGAGATGCGTGCGTGCGTGCTGTGATATCACTTCGCACACACCAAAACACACATCGTGGCGTGGCTTCGATTCAATGTATGCACTATACAGTGAGCAATGCCGAGGAGAGGATGTGAAAACATCAAGTGAACTAATTTTCGTACGCCTGCTACTTTCTTTAATAATGATCGGAAGGGCCAACATTATGGAGAAAACTTGTGCGCAATCATCTGAATTCTTCAAATCTGAAGGAATTTTGGCAATCGAAGCACTTTGCTGGAACTCACAAACTCACAAACTCACCGGATTCCTTGCGAACTCACAAGGAATCCGCAAGCGACGCACGACTTTTTTTCCTATCTCTGTAAGGTATTAGGAATTCCTTTTTGCCCACCTAATAGGTTCATCAATGTGCCGTCGATTTCGTATTAATCACACTTCTAGCAAACCGAAGCAGATAAACAAAATATTTAATTCTGTGACTGACACAAAGATATCAGTAATTCAAAGCCGGTATCATACTTTGTGTTAAGGCATAATATTAGCAAAAACAACAGGAAATTTTGCTGGTACGCCACAAAGATTTTTGCGAACAACTTCATTATGTTTTCTTTTCATTTAGAATGTCGTGTGAAGAAATGGGTGACTCGAGGCACATGTCATTGGAAGACTGGTGTTCGAAAGGTTTATACACATCAAGAGAAGAAGAAGAAATGTCGCTGCATGCGCACAAGGAAGGCAATATCAACGTTGTGTCGTTGTGTTAAACGACCACCACGCCCACGTCGCCGATGTACCAAAGGACGCATCATTTTGACGCGGTATCATTACGTGAAAAGATGCAAAGCTTGGTTCTGTAAATGTATTTTGAAGAAATCGTCGAAGAGTCGACTCGTTAGTAAGTCAAATGTACTTCAAAGACACTCTCTAGTTATGTGCATGTATCTGTCGCTTTCGGTAATGTTACGATGTAGTTTTTGAGGCTCAAATATAATGTTTATATTCTTATCGTTTGGATCATAGAGTACTTTAGTCTTTGATGATATTAAGATAGTCGATGTTTGTGTTCATAGAGAAGTTTATAATATTTGAAGACAATTATTTACGCCACTTGAAATACATGACCGATATGTATTTATCCAACATGTAAATGCAGATTTTCATAATATTTAACAAGCAACACACCTATAAATACATTTTCTCTGATGCAGGATGTCCCGGACCATCGGTAAAGAAACATAAGTGCCACGGCTCGCTGCGACGCGTTACAATCACCGTATACTTCGATAGGCGATGTCGCTGTGTCCGACGGGTTAGGAGTAAACTTGTTCCATGCAAACTCAAATGCTTGAATCTTCTCCCAGACGCCGATTGTAATGCACAAGAAAGAACTGGATTCTGCGAAAGCAGTCGCACAGTTCGAAACGTTCTTTGCCGAAAGACGTGCGGCACTTGCTCAGGTGAGTTCCTTCTCGGGTTGTCAATTAAGTGATATGAACGAGACTACGAGTATCTTCACAAGAAAATGATATAAATCTGAGATGCCTTTTTACAGACTGCGGACGCGGTAAAGTTGCCTTCAGAGTAAAGAAGAGCGTTGGTTTATACACAGATCATCTGTACTCTCAACGCTTCCTTATCAAGCGCCTCACCAAGAGAACTGTTCTTCAGTGTCGAACAGCTTGTGCTAGAGATGAACGTTGTAATTCATTCGACCTCATCGCTCGGATGCCGAAGGAAGGCCGAAAAGCGCGTCTCAAACGACTGAAAGCTTGGCTGCGTAGACGAAGAAGGAAACGTCGTCGATTGATAAGGAGAAAGGGTAGAAGAGGTCGACGACGTCGCCGTGGACGCAAGGGAAGACGACGTGGCCGTCGTGGACACAAGGGCAAACGACGCGGCCGTCGTGGACACAAGGGCAAACGACGCGGCCGTCGTGGACGCAAGGGCAGACGACGCGGTCGTCGTGGACGCAAGGGAAGACGACGCGGTCGCCGTGGACGCAAAGGAAGAACACGCGGTCACCGTGGACGCAAGGGAAGAAGACGCGGTCGCCGTGGAGGACACAGGCGGCGCAGAGGGCGTGGAAGACGCGGTCGAAAGGAGCGAAAAGGCAGACGTCGTAGGCGTGGAAGGAAAGGAAGAGGTGGAAAGAAAGGAAGAGGTGGAAAGAAAGGAAGGAAAGGCAGAAAAGGAAGGCGTCGTAGAAGAAGGAAGGGCGCAAAGAGTTTGGGAAAGAAGAGAAGAAGACGAAAGAGGATCCGCCGTCGTCACAGAGGCCCACTATTTGACTGCGTTCTCAGTCGTGTAAACTTACGGCAGCTGAAACGCCGTGTTAGAAAGGTGATCATCAAAAAAGGAAAACGAAATCTATTCCTCAAATACTGCATCCACAGTAAGTATGATCATGACTTCTACATTTTGCATAATTCAACTAAAATACATGTGCACTCTCCCGCAGAAATTGAGATATTTGCGAATTATATTCCATAGTGGAAAATTTTTACAAACATTTTAATGAAATTTAGCATTCAATCTAAATGATTCATTTTATCAAAATGATGGCAGTTGACTGCTTTCCTTCAAAATTAGATTAATTGGAAAATTATCTTACTCATCAATCCAAGCTGCCCGTAATCTACAGGTGGAAATTTTGTGAAAGCCGTGACGGTTTCCCGAGATGAGAGTCGTCAAGCAGTCGTTGCCTGCATGATTCTAATTACCTCTGACGAATGGCGCATACGCTACCACAAATACTAGAAGCGTCGGGTCTCTAATGCAACTGCCAATCACATTGCATTTCCCTACAATACGAATGTAAGAGTATAGTTCTATGCTATTGTGGAAATACAAGTAAAATGATCTCTACTGCATCATGCAATTAATTACATGTATTAATTTAAGCTTCATGGCAAATTCTCGTCAATCTTGAAGTTAATTTGTAGAGAAAAGTTAAGGCCAATTGCAGCGTAGTCATCTATTGAAGTCAAAATTAAAGTTAAAGTAAAAACCGTGTAAAGATTTTGTGTTACAGTTGGCTCTGCCATGGTGATTTGAATTGTCATCACTGTTTCACCGCAATTTTGTAATGTCGAGAGAATTGTCACTTCCTGGGTCAGCCTTGAAAAGACCAGGTGAAAGTTAACTCGGTTGATTTTACTTTAACTTTAATTTTGACTTCAATAGATGACTACGCTGCAATTGGCCTTAACTTTTCTCTACAAATTCTCGTCAGCTACATATTTCCAAGAAAAATCAACATTGCTGCAGAAATCAATGTACTAGAAATGGGCTTACTTTGATGTTTTCAAGACTTTTAGAAGTACTTGACGTGGAATATACAGCATATTTAAATTGATAGTTGTCTCTCTCTCTCTCTCTTTGAAATGCATAATATCATTAACATGAGATTTAATATGTATTTGATTACATTTTGGTGTTGTATTTCAGATTATTTATTCTATTCGTCCGTCTACCGTATACACATACACTGTAATTGCAAACTTTTGCATAGCATAAGAGATCTTGCATGAGGTGACTGAGGTGCATGAGGTTTAAAAAAGTGACTGAAATCAGAGCTAAAAGCAAGGTGCTCGAGATAGCATGTTTCATTTCATGATCACTCAGATTTTTCGATAGTTACATATTCATATTCGTGAAATACAACACCTGCATTGCGAATTTCACCATCTCTGGCTCTATCACACATTAATGTAAAAACTTTGTTGAAATAGTGTTTTTCTTTTCCAGAGTGTCTCGGGCCACGAATTCTGAAAATAAATAAAAAGTGCAAATGCATGAAGCATGGATGTCAAAGATATTGCTATGAATCGTACAAACTCGCTTATTGGCGGAATGACCGGCGTGGTAGATGTCGTCTTGTGGCTCGCAACGTCAACACTCCATGCGGCATGCCTTGTTTGGATATGTCTTCCAGAAAACTTTGCCTGAAAATGCGATCTGTCGGACATTGCAACAGACCAGAAGTTCGTATTCTTTGCAATAAAACTTGTGGAGCTTGTCGGTGTCCCGTATCTAGTGTACGAAAATGCCCGTGCAAGCGAGTTGGATACGGTCGATACATTCGGCTCAACCTGATGATGAAATATAGAAGGTTACATGGCATGTGCATCCAGAGAGTGAAGAAGATAAAGATCAAGTGCCGACCACGTAAGTTCTTGTATTGTCGATGATTAGTTTTCAGGTAAACAAGGTTTTCATACCGCGACTGTTCGCCAATAACGGCACATATAGTTCGGCCGCCAGAGCGAGTTTCTGCAAGGAACGAGCAGGAAATGAGACTTTCACAATATGTTCCCTATGACTGGTGCAAATCTGCGTTCCTATTCTTGTCAGACAGGATCAAAGAAAAACACATGTAAGTCCAATGAGAAGCAGATTGAAGACTTCGGTAAAATGAGACTTTTTATGTCCTTTTCTGATCAAGCAAAAAGTACTAAGTCCATAACAACAACTTTTCGCATGAAGTGTCTTCAGGTCATACTCTTATGTTCGTGCATGTTTGCTCTGGTGAGATAAACACATTCAGATTTAGAAACTCTCCTAATGTGGACTAGCACATTATATTGGCTCATTCTTGTCACATTTTGCCTGTAATACCCGTCAGAGGCATGATGCTAAGACATGTACATGATAGGTGTTGACTTAAAGACATTTCATGCCAAAAATAATGAATTTAGACTTAGCACTTTTCACCGAAATGTCCATTCTGTTTTCCATTGAATTTTCATGTGTTAAGCTTTGATCATGTTTGACAAGAGGAACCTGGAAGAACTTGGCACACGCTCAGATTCGTAATAGATAGAAGATGTACGTCATTATGAGAGGTTTCGGTTTCGCTCCCTGCAGAAACCCGAACTGTTTCCTAGACTATTGTTCGAATGACACACTCAGTTCACTTGCTTGTCGAATTTACAGTTGCAATTTCAGGTCAGTAATAGAAAGTTTCAGTTCAATGGTGGTAATGTTGCTCGATAGTAGATTAGTACTCCATTAGTTTTAGACGCTTTTTTACTGTATCACTCGACTTGATGGTTTTTTCATACCTGTATGTCTAGTGTACCTGATGACGGTCACTAGAAACTGAAACCGGTCGTGAATTATCCACTTCTTTCTTTTTTGCCACTATCCAAAAATCAAAAGCAAAATGAAGAAATTATAAACCAAAATGAGGGAGAAGGAAAATGAAAGACACAACCAAAAAAGCTTCAGAGCCATATCACATTACCTGCGTGTTCAAAGTAGCCACAACTGAGAAGGTCATGAAGCCTTAAATATCTACGGTAAAATTTCAAGCGCAAAGGGCAACAGGTAAACACGTGCATGAACATGTACCACGATGGGAGGAATGAAATGTCATAGACTATTATGAAATTCGAATAAAGTGCAGTAATCGAAAAATGTTCAACAATTCTCTACACTATTCATAGACATCTTCACTTCTATGCATGTGTTGAAATGTTGATATTGCCATTTTCATTTTTAAGTCGCTATTTGGTTCATTAATAGAATGTGATAAATACTGGACACTATGGCATGATTTTAATTAAATCTAAATTCAAAAAGTCTACGATTGAAATGTTTAGTAGCTTGATGTCTATTCCTAGTCCATGGATAGACCATCTGGATAGACATATTATGCATTTCTAAGCATGATCATAGACTTCTTAATGTCATGGCATGGTCGACAGATAGGACGCTAAGATATCTAAGATATTCCGGATGGAGATGCATGCATAGAAATAAATTACTTTCACGCGATTAAAATGTCATTATGTCATTTTTAAAGAGAAATAATCGAACGTTTATTAGTTATTGTCATGAAAGTCAAGTCTGAACTAAATTTCTTTCATGTAAATAGAATAGCTGAATATTGAGTTGCATACTCTGATTGGAATAGACCTCAATAGCTACCATTTCATGCAATATCAACTTGCATACAGTTGATCATGACATGGAAATCTTCGCTGCGTTACTCGTGCGGATCTGATGAATGGAAGGAGGAAAAATGCAGCCTTTCAGACAACGCCGTAACTGATTTTGACCACAGGACTACTACTCTCTCGTTCACGCTCGCTTTTTTCATGAACTTTTCTTCTTCGCCTTGTAAATGACAACAACAGCGGCCGATGAGTCCTTATCGATCACGCCACAAGATCCAAGTCGTGTGCATGTAACAGTGTTTGTTGGCGCCTGATGCGTTGCAGTCAACTGCTCTCTGAGACCAAAATCACAGAGATGAATTTGTCTAAGCGATGTCAAAGACATGAAAATCAATTCCTACGTTCAAAGTGGAGAAAACAGACTCGCACAGCCCTTGCAACCTCTTGCTGCAGAAGGGGCGAAGCATAGAGTAGGTAAAGTGTCGACTCAATAGTGTCTGTATACAGTGAAAATTTTTATATGAAAGGGTTCAGCTTTTTACGGACATTGCGTCCCTGTGGTTCAAAAAATTATTTGAACAGTTTTAAAAAAGTCAAAATTTTGTCAATTTATATACTGCCGACATGAAGCCCATATATAAGTAGTATGAATCATCGAGCTTCTTAGCGGAGATGTCATGTTTTTAATTCAATTTTCAGCGGCATGATTTTATGATTCACAAGGCGTCATTTCTTGAATCTGGATAGTAATGTCGACTCATTTACATCTTTTAAAGTTAAATATGATAATCTTCCTTGATTATGATGTTTGTGGTCGTTCAGTGTGCAGTTTGTGATATGATCACGCTTAAGAATATAATGTTATTATAATAAAGCTGAGCTTTTAGTAATGGTAACCCATCTAATTGCTAATTTAACAAACTATACTACATCTCCAAATTGACGTGACATGGAGGATTTGCGGAATACTATTCTTTATTCTGTATTGCCTTTATGATCAGCCAGATTCGTGCACATATCTCACAGGTGATACTGGGTCTCGACTCATGTTCATGTAATGAAATCGAAACTGTGTGAACATTAGGGATTTAAGTATTGCTGAGTTACTGCTCTATCTAATATACTTACTCTATGGGGCGAAACTTCACTCATAAGCGTAAACCTAAAAGATTAATGTACTTCTGAAGCTTTCAGTCATTCAGAGTTTGTGCATTTATTATTAATATTATTAGTTATCATTAAATGAGAAAAATTATTCATTGTTTATAAAGATGAAAAGTATTTGCATGAATGTCTTCTGAATGTTTGTCATTAATCATAGACATCCGGAATCTTCTATAGATCGCAATTAAAAGGAAACAGAATTTTGGTAATTGTTGCCGCATGCCGGTTTAATGTGAATGATGAAACGTGAGCACGAAAGGACACTGCTCTGATAAATGTCTTTTTATAATTGCCAAAACTAATAACTTTTGTTCATCTTTTCCAGCTCGAAGATGTAATTCTGGAATCTATCGTGTCGTCCACAATTGTAAAAACGGAAAGCGGCGCATCGATACAATTGCTATCAGTGAGAACAAGGACTTCAGATGTGTAACGAAGAGAGTGGTTGCGCATTACAACTGCCTGAACTGTGAGTCTACCATCCATAAAGTCATTATGTAACACAAAATTTCTGTGAGACATGAAGAAAGCGACAAGAATACTCGGTACTTCTACCCCCCCCCCCCACATTTCTGTTGTTTACACCCGGGAGTGCTGCATCGTCAACGATCTTCTCTTGCTCTTAAGTGCAGTCTTCACTACTGTCGCAGAAGCGTTGAGTGTAAAATTCCTCTGGCTTGTAGAGCACTTACAGCCTCAGAATTAGACATCAGCACGTCATTTGTCTGTAGATAACAATCACAGGAAGTTCATGATCACAGCTGTACCTTGTACGACAGATCAAACCTATCCTAAGTCTAATGTGCCTAAGTTTGACAAAATTTGGTGAATTTGGAAGAATTGTAAAATGTGGGGGGGGGGCTGAGGAATAGAGGTACCGAAAACTCTAGCTTCATTAAAGAGGATCAGACATAGTAACTTTTGGTGAGAGGGAGGCCCGAAACGATATGGAAAAACCTCGCCAATAAAGCAAAATCGTCTATATCTATCGTTTTGAGCTTCCCTATCACCAAAAGGCAAAACTCTGGCCATTGCAAACATCCACACTTAAAAGTATAGGTTGATATTTATTCCTAAAGAAAATGTTGACTTACAGTGTACCATTATATACTATATGATGGCATGCCATATAGTTATTATAACACGATGAGATATACGTTTATTCTGCAATAATATACGTAAATAATAATGATAATAAAGGTTTATTTCATGCAAGCCTCAAAATTGGGATCTGTGAGGCTAAATCACTCACAAAAGCACATTTCATAAGTAATATAAAGACAAGAACGAATAACAAAAATTAGCAAACTATCGAACATTGAGCACACAGGCGCAGAAGTTGCAAAGTCAATCCATTATTGAAGGTGTAGTCATGGAAGATGTGAATGAACGAGTCCTGTCTAAGTCCAGTACTACAAACAGGTATGAGTAATAATGCATGAAGCATCAATACATTAATACACGCAAGTATACACGCTTGTTTATATTCGGAAGTACATTCGGTAATGCGCCACTACATTCGGCCGTGCTGGAGTTCCATTTATCCCACTCTCATTTGTTTGTGTTGAGTGCTTGGCAAGAATGCAGGGTGCATCTGCTTTAAAAATCTTAGGTTGACTAGACCTAGATTTAACCCGGGTATCGTGGATGCAGAGCGAACACTCTACCAAAAGGCCACTGCGCTGGCAATAGGCCTATACCTTTTCCACTAATTATTGACACAAAATGCAAAATAAATGACACGAGTGATTTCTGAGGATGCACACAGCTGTTGTCCTATCTTTATGTAATCAAAGATCGGTACTGGGGTATCTTACAGGCGCAGATTTTTGTGATTGTATGGATATTCAAAACATATGCATGTATGTTTTGAAAACTGCAAAATTAATGTCACAGGCTGCAAAATCAATGTCACAGGCTGCAAAATCAATGTCGCAAACTGCAAAATCAATGTCACAGGCTGCAAAATCAATGTCACAGGCTGCAAAATCAATGTCGCAAACTGCAAAATCAATGTCACAGGCTGCAAAATCAATGTCACAGGCTGCAAAATCAATGTCGCAAACTGCAAAATCAATGTCACAGGCTGCAAAATCAATGTCGCAAACTGCAATATCAATTGTCATTTTTACACCGTGAGTTGTCAATTTCTTTCGCTTTAGATAGTTGCCTGATAACTTTGAAGCTCTTGCGATCCGTGTCTACTCATATCGCTGAGTATGGTTCATTCACTGACATAACATCTTCATCGCCGAATGCGGATTCAACATCTGGACCGCGAGGACTCGAGGCTGATCACCTCAAGTAGACAGGGCAGTCGGTATATTTGAAGGGAAGAGAAGGAAAATTCCATAGTTTGTTTAGCTGTTTCTCCCATCCTATTTCCAACTCTTACATGTCATGTGTGTCGAGGGCAACACACCTGTGTGACAATACTCTCCTTCATACATAGATTGAAGACACTCTTGAGATATTGGCCCTTTGCAAGCATGACAGAAAATGCCTCATCATGCGCAAACAATTGTACAAATCAAAGACTGACGAATCCTCGCATGCAGTCGATCTTCAACGAGTGATTCCTTGCCGACATCGAAGGAATACAGCAGTTTGAGGAAGCACTGTCGTCAATCACTCCCGTCAAATGCTATCAGTTTCATAATCGATTTCTTATCTGCACAGAGAAATGTCTGAATAAAGAGGACATTATTGATAAGTAGACCCAAAAAATTGCAGCTCATCATTTCACAGATGTATTGTCACGAAGTTGTTCTCTCTTATCGCAATAGGTTTGGTGAAATGGAAAATTGCACGAGCGTACATTACTAAGCTTTGGATGTGCGACACATCTGCCTGTCATGAGACTAGCATGGAACATTAGCATCAAATTCACAATGTTTATCCGTAGAAATCAGTTGTGACATTTATTTTGCAGCTTGTGTCGATAATTAATAGAAAAAGTATACTAGCAGTCCCGAATCATTGCCATGAAGCAGGAAAAATAGCCGAATGGACAACCGCATACTTTTTTTACATGACCGTGGCTTCGAATCAAAAATCGGTCAACTTCATTAATCAATTTTATTCACGGCTCATTCAAGATCTCTTGATTCTAATAATAAAAATGCCGTCATGATCAAGTTCGCAAACGACATAAGCTGTCTAGTGCCAATTTACTGGATCCATGATAGAGATACTTGAGTGATGCAGGAGGTATATCAGCATATCGAAAAATGGTGTCAGGAAAATGGACTGTCTGCTATGTATTAAGTATTCTCCAGTATTGCATCGCATTATTCGTTGGAATGAACAAAAACACTCGGATATGTTAGAAAGAATATCTCGCAAGGCACATCAAATCATCTGTGGTAATCATTGCAAGCGCTCTGACTTTCCTGTTCTGAAATATAGGCGAGATCAGCGCGCTATGAAAGTGTTCAAACCACAGAATTAGACAGGTCGTCTCTTCTTCCGTTTGACTAGAAAGGAAGTATTGGGACATGTAGCGTTATTGAAATGGCACAATCTGCTGACATAATACCATAGCAAACGAACGATGAGCAGCCAATTCAACATTAAACACGCCAAATTGTGCAAAGTTTCAGTGACTGTTATCAACCGGATCACACAGCAAAGAGACACAGACGAGAAGTTTGTGAACGTTTTTTCATGCGCCTGCTAACTTTTTTTAAAGATGATCGGAGGACCCAACATTATCGAGAAAACTTTTGCGCAATGATCTGAATTCTTCGAATCTGAAGGAATCGTGGCGATCGGAGCATTTTGAAGGAATTCAGAGCAATCCGCAAGCGACGCACGACTATTTTTCCTGTCTCTGCAAGGTATTAAAAATTTCTTCTTGCCCACTTATTAAGTTCCTGCATGTGCCATCTGTTTGAATCAGTTTGCACTTCTAGCAAAGTGATACGATTAAACAATCTAATTCTGTGCTTGCATCAAATAGATGACTGATTCCGCGGAAACTTACCTATTTCGGTCAATATCAGGTTTCTTTACAGCATTCTGTACGTCGTTCTCAATCATTCATCCATCTTCGCGGCTGACTTCTTCTTTTATGGCTAACTTTTGACAAATGTAACTGCAAAATGAATTGTAATGTAAGATTTTCAATGGAAGGAAAATATAGACGTTTATATCAACTTCAAAATCCTCAAAAGTTTGTAGATTAAGTTAGAGGTTGAAAAATATGAACTGTTGGCTAAAGTACAAAGTTGGGCGAGTTAGTAATGATTAACATTGCAATTTTCAAAGAGCACACACATGTGGATATTGGGGTCTAATCTTCATATACTCGCAGCTCCCAGAAGTATTTTCAGAATTTAGCAGTAGCCGATTCCGATGTTGAAGAGGTCAATGCTATTCTTCCAATGGTTTAATAGAAAATAAACAGAAATTTTAACTTTTCTGATTAACCAGAATGATGATTGCATCCAACACTTATTCAAATGTCATTTATCACTTTTCAGGTTGCCCATCGATCCTTCAACGTGTAAGTCGTTGCCGCATATCTCGTAAACGTACCATTACAAAGCGAGTGAGAGGAAAACTTGTAAAACGTCGAGTGTTCTTTTATTCTCGCACTTTGTCAACCGTTTACTGGATCCGTGAAAAAGGTTGCTGCCGAAGGAAAATATACAGACGTAGAATGCCCTGTAATCGTAGAAGTAAGCTTTGAAATATAATATGCAATAAATAAGAACATTATTGACCTCTGAATATTGTTCGCAGCTTGTCCACGATCACGTAGCATCAATGGTCCTTGTGTGTTCTTCAAGCGCTTGCGGTATCGTCTGTTTTATCGATATGATCCAATTAATCGTCGCTGCTATCGACATATTATCTCCAAAAAGGAATCTTGTGTTATGAAGCGAAGGAAGAATAAGGGTAAGCAATTAGACCACTAATATAAATGATTAATTCCGTTCGGTTACTTGATATTCGACATGCCCACATACTGTGCCCACGTCCGAATAACATGGAAAATATGATCCACTTCAATAAAGTATTTCAAGTAGATCGAGTTCCCCTATTTGCAGAAAAAACACAATTAACCGTTCATTTATGTTGCGAGGAAGAATTCTTCCCCAGTCTGTTTCAAATTATCGCAAGTGTTTTAATTACGAATGTTGGAGAATGTCAGCGACTTTTCTGTCTATTAGATTGGAAAATTTCACTGCATTAATTTTTTTAATGTTCATGAGCTTGATGAGATTTTTGTAGCAACATATCAATTTACGTTATGGGGTGAAATTCAACCCCAGCGATTATTACTCAGAATATTTTAAAGAATTGCATAAAAAGTTATTTGTTAAGGAATATTGTTTCGTTGCATCTTCGAATCACCAGTTATAAAATACATCCGCATAAACATTTTGGAACTACGAGTGCGCCTCATGATAACTACCTGGAGTAGACCCCTTACAACGACAGAAATTTGACATCAGGTCTTTGATAGTGAAACAACAAATGCCTGATTGTGTAAACATAGGACTTAACACCTAAAAAAGGCCTAGACACAATATGTATTTTGTTGCTCTATCCTCAAAATTAAGAAGATGTGTTTGATCACCCCTTGCTATTTATTATATGGTTTAGTATTATCTAGACTTCATAGTGCTATTTTTAGTTAGTCATAGATCTGTCATTGATTTTCGTTATGCAGCTATACACTGAAATAATACATAAACGTGTGTCTTCATGTGTAATTGCTTGACCTATAAGCGTTATTATTTTTGCAGGTTGCTCGGACACTGTTCCTGGTGGCATGTGCAAGCTCGTCAAGAGCAAAGGAGCATGTGCTACAGCGTCCGCAATAGTTGTCTGCGCTAAAACTTGCGGAGCCTGTAAGGAAGGGAAGACTGGTCATCGGCTAGATAAGATTCATCGCAAGATTCTAGCTGAGTTGAGAAAAGAACACATCCTTAAGTATCGAGGAAGGCTGAGAGTTACTAGAGCGATGCTCGCCCGTCTAAAGAAGATGCCTCGTGTGGCAATGACTCTCGCACTGCTTAGACATCCACGCAGAATGTGGCGGAAACTCCTGTTGCAGAACCTGAGAAAACATCGCAAAGAAATCGAGCGTCTGCGCAAAGAGGAGGCCAAAAGAGAAGCCTTAGAGAGAAAGCGTCGTCTACTTCGTCTTTTGAAGATGGGTAAAAAGGGTAAAGGTAAAGGTAAAGTTAAAGCAAAACCCAAAGGCCTTCTAATTATAGGCAAAAAAGGAAAGAAAGAAACAACAAGTAAATTGAAGGGGCTTCTTGCAAAATTAAAGGCTGCAAAGACGGGAAAGAAAGGGGAGAAGGGAAAGAAAGGGGAGAAGGGAAAGAAAGGTAAGAAAGGTAAGAAAGGCAAGAAAGGCAAGAAAGGCAAGAAGGGCAAGAAGGGCAAGAAAGGTAAGAAAGGAAAGAAAGGAAAAAAAGGTAAGAAAGGAAAGAAAGGCAAGAAGGGCAAGAAGGGCAAGAAGGGCAAGAAGGGCAAGAAGGGCAAGAAGGGCAAGAAGGGCAAGAAAGGTAAGAAAGGAAAGAAAGGAAAGAAAGGCAAGGAAGAGAAGAAAGGAAAGAAAGGCAAGGAAGAGAAGAAAGGAAAGAAAGAAGCCAAAAAAACTTAGTTTAAAGTAATGTCTAACTGAGTTAACTTTGCCATATGTGATTTTGACAGTCTGACATTTACGACAGAAACGATCGAGAGATTGTAAAAAATCCCTGATAAATTCCCCTGGTCCATCTTGATCCTTTACTTTCCAGACCCTAGATTTATAATAGAGTTTTTATTGACTCTATAACTTCTCGGTGATTGTGACAAACCGGTATTATGTAATGTCTTGTTCTCATTGAAGAATTATCTTCCTTGAGGAAGTCCAGAGTTTTTGATTGGTAAACAAATACATAACACGCTTGCTATACAAAAGGATTTTTATATCATTGGATTATTATGATGTTGAAAATTGTGGCCACAGTACAATACAATATAATTAAAGTAATCAGCATGGAATTCTAGAATCACGTGCAACATAGCAGGGTTGGTTGGGGCAAGCCATTATATAAGGTGCAAAATGAATAATTAAAGGTTGCAGCACGAGCGGCTACAAGAGAGCGAGTTTAATCGAGAGTGGTGCAACCGATCGAGTTGTCGCTACAGATTTCCATGACATCATTTATTCGATGTGTGAGTTGTATGAATCATAGAGTTGGGAATATTCCTTGGCTATTCATTTTATTTTTATAGATTGGAAAGAGTCAAGTAGATTGTTAGAATCTATCAAAAATTGCTTATTACTGCAATATATATTCCCCTACTATCCGCAGGCATCATCAGGCAGCTAAAGAAAGATTTACAGAATAAAATTGAAATTCACATCAAGAGATATATAGAAAAGATGTGCAAAATATGCAAACTATGGCAAGAGAAGGAGGTATGCGGCAGGTAGTAAAGGGTTATACAGTACCATTAGCATTTATAGTAAATGACCTGACAGGAAGAAAAAAGGGAAGAAATAGCATTTCTTTTGATAGCAATTTTTGATAGATCTTCCCAATCTATAAAAATAAAATCAATCATAGATATTGAACCATGTGGCCAATGAATTCTGAAAGAGTTTCTAAACTATTGGCAGAAGGGATTTTATCATCTAATTGGTTTGTTGTTTTTTCATAGAATCAGCGCTCATTTTTTACCCAATTACTTCATGGTTTACTTTCAATTGTCATTGTTCAGACTATCTATGGTACTACAGTCCGTTTCATAAAAAGTGGATCATCCCAAAATTTGACTAAATAAAACATAAGTATGATACAGAAAGCATTTTTCATGTTATTTCATGTCCCTAATATATTTAAATGTCCTTATATAATCTGATAAGCTATGATGCAGTAACGGTTCTTAAGAAGCTAATATTTTGTGGCCCTACCCTTATTGTCAATGACATTACCAATTCATCTAGGCATTGATTCGATGATATCGTTGATTTTTGACTGATCTAACTTTCTACACTCTCTTTTTAACAGTGACGTAAGTAGTGATACGCCATCTGTAGGTAGCAGTGAACGACGAACGTTACGTTTTAGAATACTCAATACATTTTCTATGGGATTCAGATCAGGAGAACGAGCTGGCCAAGATAATGTCCTAAGCCCTAATTGAGACTTGCATAAGTTGACTCTACTACTCCTGTGACACGTAGCATTATCATCCATAAATAACCAAGTCGATGGGTCACCAAGTTGATCTGTCATTTGACCAATGTTCATTCGTAAAACATTCACATAGCGTTCAGAATTCATGGTTCCTTGCTGTATGTGAAGTTCAGAGCGGCCATTGGTCCAAATGCCAGCCCAAATCAGTAGAGTCGCACCACCTTGTACCCGGGGACGATGTAAATGTCTAGTATAAAAGTCTAGTGCAGCCATCTCAGTTAACGAGAGACTTGGATCAACTTTAACAAATCTGAAAATTAGGCGGTCTCTACGTTTGGATGTTTTGCGTGGACGGCCAGAGCCCTCTTTACGACAGAGTCGAAAATCATCATTATGCCATCGATGCACATTTGTGTAAGGGACATTTAGTCGCTTGCTTGTAGCTCGCAAAGAAAACCCTAGTTCTAGCAAGGCCGACACTTTGCCTTTTGTGAATGCGATCTCGTTATTGTTCATTTGTGCTTTGTATTGTTTTCAACCGGTAAGAGATAGATTTCTAGCTGAAAGCAATCAGGAGTGCTGCCAACACCACCGCAACGAAGTCAGGAAGCTATGGAACATGAAGTCCAGTTAATCACATGCAGCAGTTACATTATTGTTGATGAATAATGGTGCTATACTGGCTCTGATTGACCGATTTTCTTTATTTTTGTTTTGCTTGATAGCTTTTGACTTGTAGAACAACATATTACATAACAAAGGAAACAAATGTAATTTTATAAGAGTGAGGTATGATTTTGTGTAACATTGCTAAATGAAGATCAAATTATCTACTACTACTTTTTATCTATGACAGGAAAACAACTCAATATTCATGCTTGAAATTTCCAACAATGATATTAGTAAGCACAACTGACATATCTTCCAAATTTCAGAGAAATTCGTTCAAGTTTGGCGGAGTTAGATAAAGTTGAAGTTAAGGCGATGTTTAAGGGTGATCCATTTTTTATGAAAAAATCTGTATTTGCTAATAAGCGGTCAACAATGATGAAAAAAGCGGTCATGAAATCTCTAATACATCCATGGACGCCTAGATATATGAAGCACACATAAGCTAGATATATTGTCTTAATTGACGCAGAATAAAATGAAATCAAATATGGTGAGTCATATATCTAGGCGTCCATGATACATCACACTGGGCATAGTTCTGTATAGTACCATAGATAACCTGAACAATGTAATTACACATGTATATGTCTATTTAGAGGTCATCAATGATCCAACTGTTACGCGACCTCTAAAAATGTCGGATCATTGCTGACCTCTAAATAGGCATATAAATATAACATTGCTATGATGGGGACAATGGATTTCTATGAAACAAATGATCAAGTAGAGTACGGCTTCAATTCACAACTCTTCTGACAATCTCAATTCAAAGAATTTTCTGCTTAGATAGGCTATCAGTTCAGACGGGTCATCTGATCTTTGAAGAGTCCATCTCAGCATGATGTATCAGTCCAATGGAACGAAGTCAAAAGATTTCTATTTGAAACGGATTTATTTGGGATCTGATTGCTGCAGTAATATAACCTCGATTAGATTTTAATCGAGGTCAAGGTCAAGGTCGGTCCCGAAATAAGCTATATATTATTGACTTTGGCGCCTGGGCACTTCATGAAAAGAAAACAGATATTTGCGCTTATCATGTTATTTATTAATCACATTGCGTCACTGAAAATCTGATTATATTCTACGATGATTTTAGTTAGTTAATTACTACATCATGATATGCTTTATGCTAACAATTTCAGATAAAAAATGATAGTTGTTAACGGATCATTATTCAATACTTGACATAAAATAGTCACAAAACAATTTAATGAATAAAAAGAGTCACACAATTCATTGAAATTATTTAGTGGCATGAGGCCTCATATCAGCTCTCAACAGGTGCTTGCTTTGGACAGAAGAAACTTGAATGGACATTTATAGTTATATACTCGCACACAAAGTTTGAATATTGTTATATGGAAGCATAGAAATATATTTATCATGCCAGCATCCGAATGAGCTTCTGCATAGAACGAGACCAAAGATTAGACTTTCGCAGCATGTTGTGCACTCCATGACTTTTGCGAACTGTAAAAACAGGTTCTTCTGCTCCCTCGAGTTTTATTGCAGGATAAGAAAATTAAGATAAAAACAAATGACTGCTAAAAACAACCTCCTAATATTCGTAACTCCTAGCTGACGGCTGTATACTCTCTCTCTCTTAGGTTTATGATTAAGATAATCCAAAATTTCAGCAATCTTTGCGACCAGATGGTGTAGTTATTAAGTTGGTCGAGTTATTAAACAACATGTGCACATAAATAAAGTGCAAGACACAACTTCCAGATGACATAGACTTATCGTTTAAGTAATCTGGTTGAAACAATAAATTGTGAGATAGAGGAAGCAGTCATCAACAGCAAACCGGCTCACTCCTCATTTCAATAATAATGATAGAAAAAACTATACATTGCCAGCAAACAGACGTGTATTAAGACGAAAGAGTGATAGCCGAAAATTCACTACAATTGGAACCTATTTTTCAAGTTTGCAAGCAAAGTCCTTGCGTACCCTTCCCGACGTGGTCGTAACGCTCCTAGTTTGGCTTCAATAATCAAGCAGCAGATACAGAACTTCAATGAATCCGATATATCTAAATTTCCCAATAAGAATAATCGCTCAGAAACACCTTAGAAGAAAAATATCATTGAAAGTCACCTTATCATTCAAAAGACAAGGATATATCAGCATTGATTGGGTAAAAATTGATAATTTTGATGTACCGGGAGCAGTGAAATTGATTTGCTCAGAGGATTCAGTCGCACCAGACGATGAGAAAACATTCTGTAGTCTGATTGAAAGACATCCGAAACCAAACTCAAATACTCATTTCACTGATCATCTTGTATCTGATCATCTGCAGGTAGATTCTGAATGCATTCGTATGGCCATTTTCAGCTTTCGTTGTGGTTCAAGTGGAGGACCAGATGGCATCAGACCTCAACATTTGAAGGATATGCTTCAAGAACACAATAATTATATTATTCGTCGCATCTTCTTGTAGCACTTACCGAGCTTGTAAATTTGATTTTGCGAGGAGAAGTGCCAAATGAAATTTAAAATTTTCTCTGTGGCGCTCGCTTGATGGCGTTGACGAAAAAGTCAGGTGGTATTAGACCAATGGCAACGGCGCAACACTTTGCGCCGTTTAGTATCAAAAATATGCTGCTGGAAAATCGGAGAACAATTGAGTTGCCATTTCCAAACTGTGCAAGTAGGCTCTGGTGTTCCATTGGGTTGTGAAGCGGCTATTCATGCATGTAGCTCTTATTATGAACATTATCGAAAATCGGGAAGCGTAATTCTAAAACTTGTCATGAAAATGCATTTAACTCCGTGCGTAAAGATATTAAATTGGAAGAAGTGTATAAAAAGGTGCCAAATATCTACAGATACGTTCAGTTGTGTTATAGACAAACGTCACATCTTTTTTATCATGAAAACATTATTGATTCTGCGGGAGGAGTTCAGCAAGGGGATCTATTAGGTCCCTTGTTATTCAGTTTGGCAATCAACCCTGTGATTCATGAACTTCAATTGGACCTTGATGTCTGGTATCTAGATGATAGAACCTTTGCCGGATCTCCTTCTGCTTTATTGAATGATTTTACGAAAATTCTTGAAAATATGAGAGACTGTGGACTGGAAGTCAATCCATCAAAGTGATACCTGATGAAAATAATGAAGAACGCCTCTCATCTCATTGAAAACATTCGTTTGATTGATCATGAAGATGCCAAGTTATTGGGAGCTCCAATATGCAGGGAATCAATTGAAAATGTGTTGAAAGAAAAATATCACATGCTTGAAAGAATGTGTCTGAAATTGGAGTCACTTGATAAGCATATTGGATTTTTTCTTCTTAAAAATGCTCTTGGAATTCCTAAAGTACTCTATTGTCTGCGTGCCTTCTTCTGTTACAACAGCCCCGACGCTTGTTGGAATTTGACAATCTGATGCGAACTTTTCTATCGAAATTATTGAATATATCACTAGAGGAAGACGCATGGCATCAGACGACAATACCTACTCGCAATGGAGATCTCGGAATAAGTAGCGTCAATCAGCTTACAGTTTCTGCTTGCTTAGCCTCAGCGAACGGTGCTGCGATCATCACGCGACACCTATCGCATAAGACAAAAATTCAGAATGTTGAAAGTGCTGACATAACGGTCTCATTTGAAATATGGGAAAGACAAACAAAGAATAAGACATCAACGCCTTCTCAACCTCATATCCAGGAGAATTGGGACATTCCAGTTGTTAAATCACGTTTTGAGGATTTTTACGAAAAATCTGGGGACGCAATGCGAGCACGCTTATCATCAGTCTCCTCGAAGAAATCTGGTCAATGTTATATTGTTATGCCTATTTAGAGGTCAGCAATGATCCAACTGGAGGTTGCGTAACAGTTGGATCATTGCTGACCTCTAAATAGGCATATATAATTACATTGTTCAGGTTATCTATGGTACTATACAGAACTATGCCCAGTGTGATGCATCATGGACGCCTAGATATATGAAGCACCATATTTCATTTCATTTTATTCTGCGTCAATTAAGACAATATATCTAGCTTATGTGTGCTTCATATATCTAGGCGTACATGGATGTATCAGAGTTATCGGTAAAATTTTATAGAGGTTCAATTGATAAATCTATGATATTCCCAAGTGGGCGGATTTCCAAGATTTCTATTCTAACTATTCAAGAGGTTATGACAAGAAATTATTACGACTAGAAACAGAAAAAGCACTTCATAAGCATAGCTCCTTACTGCACAAGTTTCGACTATTTACTGCACGACAGCTACTTGATCTGTGTTCTTCCTGAATCTCCTCATTTTCTTTTCTATGAACACTGCCGAACAAGGAATTTTGAAAGTGTGGTCGAGGCTGCTCTCTATGTGCAGGGCCCCGCTCGGATGTGTTTGAGCGTTCAGGTTGAGGGGCCGAAACGCGAATCCTGTCCGAGTTACCTGCTGATGACCTCAGCTACCCACGGGGAACGGATAATCAGTCCTTTTAAGGACTTAAATTCTTTCAAAAAACATTCCAAAAAACCATTATAAATCTTAAAAGTCACAAAAAAATGTTTTCTTTCATTTATACTCCTTTTTTAACGTTTCGTTTTAATATTTATTTCATTTCTTGAATTTAATTTTCATATGATTTTATTTTATTTTTATCATATTTTATTCATTTGTAAGCTTTAATAAATTTAATTTTCATCTAGGGGTTTAACGTCTAACTTAAAACTAAGTTATTTGAGACAACTACAGATATTTCACATGTTTAGTTTAATCTCCCTTTTGTTCTGATTATTATAGATAAACGTTACGTGACGCTGATAGGGTCCAGATGGGAAAGGCTTAAGTGTCATCACGATGTTTAGATTAAGGTTTAGGATAGCGCCTCGAATTATCCCTCTAGTCACAATTACATAATAGCGTTTATTAACGATTCTGCTTGAATTATCAAGTCATTAGGACTTCAGACCCTTGTCAGGTAAGCAGACAATTCCAGTCTTGTGAATTATTAATAACTTTTTTAATATTAAGATATTCGTAATTTGGGTTGGTATTAAGAGGTTTTCTTTGCAGTAATAATTTATTTATTTATGGCTAATTAACTATTTTTTTTTCTTTTTCAACTACCTAAATACGATTTTGTGATATTATCAAATTACCTTAGCCATTTCATGACCGCTGTTTTCATCATTGTTGACCGCTTATTAGCAAATAGTACCATAGATAGTCTGAACAATGGTTGAACGCCTATCACATCGCATCACTAGGTCTCTTAATGACCGATGAACAATTCGCAATTGCATGATCATTCAGACTTGGTGTGCCTGTCTGTGAGGTGGTACAATAGACATTCTTGGACAACTTCCTTTGGTATGCAAGAAAACCAATGGTCGCTTCCAGAGACATGTTTCCGTTAACGAAATAATATCTCGCACATTGGTTTCTGCTGGAATGGCAAATTCAACTGAACCGGTGGGTCTTTTCAGGCGAGACAACAAACGCCCTGATGGTCTAACCCTGCTCAATTGGGAACGAGGCCGTTGTCTCGTCTGGGATTTTACGTGTAGCCACACCTTGTCTCTTTCCTACTCAAACATCGCCTTAAATAGTATAGAAGCATTTGCTGATGCAGCTGAAGCGAGGAAAGTAGACAAATACCACGAAATAGGGGCCCGTTACATTTTTGTTCCCGTTGGAACGGAAGCGTTCGGTTCCTATGGAAAATGTGTGCTGCAAAATATCTGAAGCAGTTAGGGAAGCGCCTCAGAAAATCGACGGAGGAGGGAAAAGCAGGCTCCTATCTCCATCAAAGGATCAACACGGCAATGCAAATGGGAAATGCAAATTGCATTTTAAACTGCATTGTTAGAGGCCCCACTTTGTCGCATCTTGACATGCTGTAGTGACTTTTTGCTGACCTTTTTTTGACTTTCTACTTTTTATGTCTTTTAAAAATGTTATCTGCCTTCTAAATATAAGAATTGTGCTATTATCCACTTCTATGTGTGTGGGCGTAAATGCTGTAATCTGATGCGATTGAGGAAATATTATACTGCAATATGATGCGCGCTCTGAATCTGATGCGAGCATCGAATTCTGATGGCTATGGATGACATTTCTCCCATTTCTAGGTACAAATAGAAAACTTTGACTATGTATTGACTATCATGAAGCCAAACAAATGAGGTAGAAGTAATATTGATGAAACTGATCATTTCCAACATGGAGATTTCTAAATTTAAATTTTTAGTAAACTTTCACTATCAATGTGATGCGATATCAAATTTCATCAAGACATGAACATGCACTTTATTGATTTAGGTACCAAAAACTGCTTAATGTTACGTGTATCAAGTATTTTTTCTCAGTATCCAAAAATTTGTAATGGATTGTCAGTAAAATGAATATGTTATAAAAATACAATTTTTTCATCATAAATGCCAGAGAATATACGAATTGGGCAAAATATATTTATAAAAACATTTAAGATCGTTGCAATAATAAGTTATTATCGTTTCACCGAGGAATAGTTCAAAAAGACATGTGCTACTCTATATGAAATATTATCTCAAACTTCAAATGATTTCCAGTGGTTGAAATCATACTTTAAATGCATTCAATATTTATTGCATCAACTTTAAATATTTTTGATTTATCGACTGTTTCAATCCAGTTAACATGATGTTGATTCTGAACGTTAGATTTCCTTTACTGTTATGAATAACGTCATCTGTTATATATTACATATTGTAATGATAGCTAAGAAATATTTTGTATTCAATATTGTAATGATTAAATAAAATTATTTCATATCAACCTGATCATTATTTTAATATATGCTTGATGTAACTTATTGTAGGATAGATGACAACAGTGACAACAGCCAAAATTTATTAGAGGGGGCATACCAGGTCTATAGTATTTGTAATTCGTTACTCATTACCTATTAAATACCGTATAGAAACGGATGTGTTATGTATACGCCCATGTACTCTTGTATATTTATTATGTATTTTCGTGTTTTTATTATTTTTGTTGAATTCTTACATTTGCGTTTCATAATTACAATAATTAGGAACGTAATTCTAAATATGAATCATTTTGCCGAAATATAGGTAGCTTAGATTTTAGATTCTGAAGTAATACCTACATGTTTTTGGGAATTTACTGTCTTTTTGAAAAATTCATAAATGAAGCAGATTTGTTATTCAATAGAATTTATTCAGTACTTACATGAACAAATCATCTGACTCACCGTCACTGAATCCTCATCTTTGGTGAGTATTTACGAGCGTACACTTTCGTATTCATTGTAGTCTGACCTAATTTCTTTGTGAATAGACATCAGTGCTAAAAGAGATTCCTTCATTGTCGAACGGAGATAGGTTCTTAGTCTCTTCATACAACTGAATGAACGTTCTTATGTTGAATTGGAAATAGGAAATGTTGCAAAGAGTTTTAGAAGTTTTTAGATATTCGGATGCAAAGATTTATCACATAAATTTAAAATGTGGATACCACCAGATTGAATAGGCCTATATATAATAAGGCATTTGATAGAGATCTTTAGTCAGCGAATTGTTTGCCTAAAACTAACACTTTAGAAGGGACTTGGGCCAACTGCTTTCAAGAATGTAGCCTACTAAATTAATTATGTTTTATGATTAATTATGACTGTCATTTTGTCGATGACATGACTAGTAGGAGGGAACATTCCACGCTCCCCCCTCGGCTACGCTACTGAATGACAATAGTCCCAAAACGGGTCTAACGGTAGAGTGGGTTTGGCTACAGGAAGTGTGATAAAAAATAAAACTTGGGTTTCCTGTCGTCCATTAACTTGACATTTGCCGGCAACCGTAAAAATGATGTTATTTTAGCGAAGTCCTATCAAATGGGTTTTATTGTTATTAGAATGAATTGTGAATGTGCGCTGTGCAATTTAGGTTCCATTTTTGATTAAAATTATGATATTGATAAATTTAAATAGTACTTTCTTCATTTCATCATTTTATTCTGTAAGTAATCGGCGGATTTTTCTCCACTTTGCTGCTGTGTCAACACTGGTCATAATCGAACATTCAATTAATCTAGCTACTATATGTTTGTTATATTATTTTTGTATAATTGAAATAAATCAAAAAATATGTGTTTTTCTCTTCCGGGTAATTTGATGCCAACAAGAATAATTTAAAATCAAGGTAAAACTACATGCCTATACAGCCGACGTTTCGGGTCCAGACCCTTTCTCGAGGCAGAGATAAGTTACTTTAATATATTACAGTTACTTTAACTTATCTCTGCTTCGAGAAAGGGTCTGGACCCGAAACGTCGGCTGTATAGGCATGTAGTTTTACCTTGATTTTAAATTATTCTTGTTGGCATTAAATTACCCGGGAGAGAAAAACACATATTTTTTTATTTATTTCAATTATTCATTATGGTCCTCCCGCCGTCAGCCATCATATATATTTTTGTATTACTACATGTTTAATTTAATTTTAATCCATTTTTCGTACACTTTATATGTTTAAACGTATAAGTTGTGGTTGGGTGTTGTATGTATTATTTATGTTGGAGGTCACCCAATTTTCATTGTTAGTATGAAAACTTCTTTTTAATGCTGCAACTTTTCGACCAGCACCGCTGGCCATTGGACAGGTTTGACAATGGCCAGCAGTGCTGGTCGAAAACTTCAGCATTTAAAAGAAGTTTTCATACTAACAATGAAAATTGGGTGAACTCCGACAAAAATAACTATGTTTAATTATGAAGTGCACGTAAATCAGTTACATTCAGTCAGTTACGATCAATGCAATCAACAATAGTTTATATTTTATACCATTCTATGTTACATGCTAGAAATATATTATGACTTTTTTGTTGTAACATTAATTTTCTTCTATTGTCAGATGAGAAAAGCAAAGGAATTAGCGATAAAGAACATGCTCGCTTTGAAGACAAATAAGAGGTAAATCAGATGTGTATAATGTACCTGGTAGTACATTTGTCAATTATGTATGCCTACTAAATATTTTGAATTTCAGTCTTTAAGTTTGTAAGCCTATTTTATCTGAAATCGATTCGTTAATAGAGACCGAAATCCAATATTTCGTAACTGTTTTGATATTACTGTAACAGGGTGTATGCGGTCAGATAAAAGTCAGATATATTTTTTGGTCAGATAAAAGTCAGTTAAATTCACAGAAATGGTCAGATATTTTTTTACATCTACTTAGTAAATGATGTTGTATCATATTGTCTTTGTCAACCTGTGGAGGGAGGGAGGGGATTCCGCAGGGAAAAGGAAGGCGGCGGAAAAGCTTTCTGAAGTTAAGGAAAGACAAAAGCGAGCTAAGCTGTAGCTTGACATAGTAACTCAAGAAATGCAATCTTTGCAAAAGTGATTTTGTTTTTTCTTCTAACTATGTTCTTAAATCTCAGTAAATTTACGATGACCGAATCTGACTTGATTCATGCACAATTTTTTGTATTTGTTTTTAGTTTTCAAGTTATAATCGTGATATAAGCCAAAAACTTTTTGTAATTGTTAAGATTATTAGATGCTGACTTACATTATATGCAAATAGTTGTTTTCACTCAAGTCACAATGTACTTATTATATGAAGCAAATTCACATGTATTGTACGATGTGCATACTTGTATAATGTCATATGATGTGATCAACAAAGGTCAGATAATTTTGTAAATCAGTCAGAGAAAAGTCAGATAAATTTCCGGATGAAAAACCGCATACACCCTGTGTAATAATAATTTAGCAGTTTGGCTTACACTAACTTTGTTATTGTTTGAAGATGCTGATTAAAACAAATTATACTATGTTGTCAGGGTGCCCGCACATCCGGAAAATACGCGAAATCCGGGAAAAATACGGCAATTTTTTTTCTCGCTCAGCGGGCACCCTGGTTGTCATTATTTTCTCTTAAATACTTTTTTTTTTTTACGGATTTTACGTCACTTTTTACCCCTACTGTGGCCTTGGACGGTGCTGACTTAAGTCAGACTTTGTTTGGAGCGTTGTGGTGCTTTGTAGTCCGGATGCCCTTGCTGCCGACTTCCAATGACACTTTCCGGGTTCGACCTCTGGACCATGAGATCGCTAGTCCAAGTACGCAACCACTGTGCCACGGACACCACTTTGACTGGAGTAATCTCTAAAATCTGTTAAACTACAAAGTATTATATTTTTAGTAACTTTTAGTAATTATGTTTATACGTCTACATTTTTAGCATGGTTTACTATTTTTATATGTAGGTTCACTTTTCATTATTCTACTTTCAATTATTGTAGATCTCCACTTGGTAAGTCATACGTTAAAAATGTTCAAACTGGCTACTAAGGGTCATATTAACCACTCGTACCGATAGTCGATAATGCCGATAATCAATAGCAATTGCATTCTTTCAAAAGTAGAAAAGCGATCTACCTGAAATCAATCACGTTTCAATATTTCGACAGCTTTATGACCACTGCACTCACAGAGTTGATCACTCAATTGTTGACTTGTTTACTCAAAAAACACATTTTGGATTTCAGCTACAAAGTCCCACTCACGTATGTTCACAACTTTGGATTTGACACCATTCGCGATTTTATCTTTACAATTAAAATAATTTTTTTGGATCTTATCAGCTTTAAAGACAGGGACAATTTTAACCTTCTCGGAAAAATTATCATTATCACGTTTGATATGATTCCTGAATTTATTGCTTTTCTCCTCGATGTAAGGAACAGGCCAGTACACAATTCGAATCTCAATATAAACATAATCATATGCCATGTTTTATTGGTTTACTGTGGTGAAATCGATTTGAAAATACATTCGATGTTTTAATATGACCCATGTACATGCATTTGTTCCAATGTTAAATTATTTGTGTTTGAGATGTTCATGTTATAGAATTGTTGTTAAAAAGAGATTCTCGACACAACAGTTCGAGTGTTACATATATTCACACTCATGATTTAGTAACGTCTTTTTGTTTCTGACTGAAAAATAAAATCAATATTTAGCTTATGTCTAATTTGTCTGATTTAAGTGCATAAAATATAATATAGAAGATATTAGTGTTAAGTTTGCAAATTGTTAGATGTGTTGCAATGCTTGAAAATGGAATATATATGAAGTTTAATTTGGTGGTAGGATGGCTCAGTTGGTAAAGCGACCTACACTTTGTCACATAGTACAGAAGGTCGAGGGTTCGAGTCACCGTCTGGGGAGGTACCACCGCTCTCACCATAAGGGTTACCTATAAGATTTATCTTGAGGGTAGCCTGGTGGGAGTTGCCAGTTGTAGAAGGATACCGCATCTCTAGCTTCGGCTAGTATGGCCTTTTGCCTTGTATGCGGTATGAGAGGTTAAAAAAATACATTGGAAATTTCAAAACAATTTGGATGCAATTCTGTTGTTCTGGATTTTAATCTAATCACTAATTGAATCATTTTTGTCCATATTACTGTCAGTTATAGTGGTAGTTATCGTAAATAAACCAACGCCCGTTAGCGCCAGGTCAAACAAAGCCAGTCAGTAAGGCTTTGGTGAGTTTGAATGATTAATAAATTGATGTTCCATCATTGTTTGATAAATAAATCAAGATTCAAGTTATATCAAGGGTAGATACATTTTCTTGCAAAAAATTGATGTCGTACTAGCATACCTCTTTTCTCTTGTATGTTTATGCATAAATAGATGTTTTCTCATTCCATTTTAGCAATAGCAAATGTGGACCTCGACTCTGACAACGTTGTATCAGAAAGTGATAATTCTCTGGATGAAACTGCAGAATTTCCGATCTTCGATCCCAGGAAAAGAAGAAAAAACTACGATGAATCTAATCTTCTGTCATGTTTCAAGAAAAGCTCAGATAAAGAGAATATAGTGGGTGGTTATCCTGAATCAGCCTGCATCATTAAAGACTCAGATGGAGAGAATGATGTTGATACACATTCTGAATCATCAACGTCTACTTACATCCTCAAAGAGTCGGATGACGATAGTAAGATGGACACGCACTCCGAATCATCTACATCTACTTGGTTCATCAATGGTTCTGATGAAGAAACACTGAAACATTCTCGCCCGAAGTCTACGTCAAATACTACTACGGAAGCTTCTTCTCTTCATGCCGAGGAGGTATCTTTCCAGATACAGTCATCTTCAACGTCGAATAGGCCCAATATCTTGGAGGCTTCTTCTCTTCAGATCGAAGTATCTACTCATCAGACCGAGGAAGTATCTCCTCACATACTGTCATCGTCGAATAGGCCCAATATCTTGGAAGCTTCTTCTCTTCAGACCAAAGTCAGTAAAATGTTGATGCATGCAGAAAACAAGTAAGTCAATTGATATCAAAAGTCTTCCAAATGCTAAAACGGACATTCTATTTTAACAGAGAAAGCGACAAACGCGGTACGTCTACTAAAAGTGAGTCACGATAATAAGGGCTAGTCAATAAGTCTTGCACATTTGTTTGCAAAATTCGTTTAAAAGCACTTTCAGCGATCATAATAAAATCACTCATCCAAATAAAACATACAGACAGATTGCAGTTATCGATTTCCTACATAAACAGCAAGATCAGTAACACACTATGGTTCTGCATTTCTTCAGAAACAAGTAGAGGATTTCCTTGTGGTGGTCGCTTCATCCTTCCTTCAGAGAGAGGTGGAAAAGGAGTCAGATTGTAGTTATGAATTTCCTACAGAAAGAGTGAAATCATTAACACACTATGGTTCTCTATTTCTTCATAAGTTGTATAAGTTGTTCTTACCGAGATCTAGCAAAAGCAAAATTAACTATTTGATAGAAGTTATTAAAGACTTGCAAAATCATTTTATAATAGCATCTGTTGATAAGGCAAGTAGTAATTATTCTTTCATATGTAAAAAATTTTACATTATAATTCTATTGAAAGAGTTGGGATTTGATCTCAGTTCCCTGTTACCCATGGGAAATGATAATTATGTTCCTACTAAACTTAATTCAGTTGACGTTATTAGTCGTCACCAAAGCGACTTGATTTTAAAATTCAATATTAAATGCCGAGAAGATTATTCAAAGCTTCCTAAACTATTTTGGCTTCCAAGACTTCATAAGTCTCCCTACAAATTTCTATTTATACCCGGGGCCAGGAAGTGTACAACCAAACAACTGTCACTTAAAGTCAATAAAGGTCTGTCTGTCATTAGAGACCAGTTCAAAATCTACTGTAATGCAATATATGAGAACAGCGGTGTTAACTGTTTTTGGAGCATCGTGTCGACAGTTGAATTTCTTAAAAGAACAGATAATGTAAAAATACATAACCTTCAGGTATTCGATTTCTCAACCTTATATACCAATCTAGATCAAGAAGACGTTAAGTTACATATTTACAGTCTACTCGAATTAATTTTTAATGACACGGACCGCAAATATCTCTGCATAGGCCAAGACATAAGTTTCCTAGCATCGAAAAAATACGGTGGTTATAATAGTTTTACGAAAAATAAGTTCAAGGAGGCTATTGCTTTCATATTAGATGAAGTCTTCGTTACGTTCGCAGACTTCACCTTCCAGCAGACTAGTGGTATTCGATGGGTGGTAATTGCAGCCCACTGCTAGCAGATTTATTCTTGGCGCATTGTGAATTTCAGTACATGCAAGCACTAATGCGTAGTAAAAAGTTCGGACTGGCAAAAATTTTATCTAATACGACTAGGTATATAGATGATTTGTGTGTCATAAACTATAGTCATTTTAATAACTTAATTTCAGATATTTACCCAAAAAGTCTTGAAGCAAGCAGAAGTGGCTATGATAACAAACAAGTGGATTATTTAGATGTAAAACTTAAAATTGGAGAGCATATGATTGAGACCTCGGTATATCATAAAATCGATGATTTTTGATTTTCCAGTAACCCTGTTGACATTTCCTGATAACAGCATGCCTTACAAATTAGGGATTCGTGTGTTCGCAGGGCAAGTAATACGGTATGGTAGAATATGCTCACACATTAAAGATTTCATTAATAAAACGAGTAAAACATTGCACATTCTAGAAACAAGAGGTTATGACAAGAAATTATTACGACTAGAAACAGAAAAAGCACTTCATAAGCATAGCTCCTTACTGCACAAGTTTGGACTATTTGCTGCACGACAGCTATTTGACCTGTGTTCTTCCTGAATCTCCTCATTTTCTTTTCTATGAACACTGCCGAACAAGGAATTTTGAAAGTGTGGTCGAGGCTGCTCTCTATGTGCAGGGCCCCGCTCGGATGGGTTTGAGCGTTCAGGTTGAGGGGCCGAAACGCGAATCCTGTCCGAGTTACCTGCTGATGACCTCAGCTACCCACGGGGAACGGATAATCAGTCCCTTTAAGGACTTTAATTCTTTCAAAAAACATTCCAAAAAACTATTATAAATCTTAAAAGTCACAAAAAATGTTTTCTTTCATCTATACTCCATTTTTTAACGTTTCGTTTTAATATTTATTTCATTTAAGAGTTCATCATTTCATTTCTTGAATTTAATTTTCATATGATTTTATTATATTTTTATCATATTTTATTCATTTGTAAGCTTTGACAAATTTAATTTTCATATATGGGTTTAACGTCTAACTTAAAAACTAAGTTATTTGAGACAACTACAGATGTTTCACATGTTCAGTTTAATCTCCCTTTTTGTTATGATTATATATAGATAAACGTTACGTGACGCTGATAGGGTCCAGATGGGAAATGCTTAAGTGTCATCACGATGTTTAGATTAAGGTTTAGGATAGCGCCTCGAATTATCCCTCTAGTCACAATTACATAATAACGTTTATTAACGATTCTGCTTGAATTATCAAGTCATTAGGACTTCAGACCCTTGTCAGGTAAGCAGACAATTCCAGTCTTGTGAATTATTAATAACTTTTTTAATATTAAGGTATCGTATTTGGGTTGGTATTAAGAGGTTTTCTTTGCAGTAATAATTTATTTATTTATGGCTAATTAACTATTTTTTTCAACCACCTAAATACGATTTTGTGATATTATTCAGAAACAAGTAGAGGAGTCAGATTGTAGCTACGGATTTCCTTGCGATGATCGTTTAATCTTTCCTTCAGAGACAGGTGGAAAAGGAGTCATGTTGTCGTTAAGGGTTTCCTAACGTTGGTTATTTTATCTTTCCTTCAGAGAGAAGTAATAAAGCAGTCAGATTGTAGTTATGGATTTCCTAGCGTTGGTCGTTTAGTCTCTCCTTCAGAGACAAGTGGTAAAGGAGTCATGCTGTCGTTAAAGATTTCCTTGTGGTGGTCGCTTCATCTTTTCTTCAGAGAGAAGTAGAGAGGAGTCATGTTGTCGTTAAAGATTTCCTTGTGGTGGTCGCTTCATCTTTCCTTCAGAGAGAAGTAGAGAAGGAGTCATGTTGTCGTTAAAGATTTCCTTGTGGTTGTCGCTTCATCTTTCCTTCGGAGAGAAGTAGAGAGGAGTCATGTTGTCGTTAAAGATTTCCTTGTGGTTGTCGCTTCATCTTTCCTTCAGAGAGAAGTAGAGAGGAGTCATGTTGTCGTTAAAGATTTCCTTGTGGTGGTCGCTTCATCTTTCCTTCAGAGACAGGTGGAAATGGAGTCAGATTGTACTTATGAATTTCCTACAGAAACGGCGAGATCATTAACACACTATGGTTCTATATTTCTTCAGAAACAAGTAGAGGAGTCAGATTGTAGTTATGAGTTTCCTACAGATACAGCGAGATCAGTAACACACTATGGTCCTGTATTTCTTCAGAAACAAGTAGAGGAGTCAGATTGTAGTTATGGATTTCCTTGTGATAAACGTTTCATCTTTCCGTAATAGTTGAGTCGGAAAGAGTCAGGTTTTTAAAGATCTTAATTATTGTTTTTCTTACGTACAAAATTTTTCGATCGCCATCCAGCAATCATCTTTAGGTACAAAAGATTAGAAGTTTAAACTATGAGGAATTGAAAATGATATTTACAATGAGATGACATGATGATTTACAATGATATGATATGAAGGAATGTAGATATGAACAGGTTGTACTGGATTACATATCTTTACCAGTAGCAAAAATAAATTGACCTGACAGGATGGATGAATTCTATGTTAGATGATGTAGTGAAGAAATGATAAAGTTATTAGTAAAAAAGGAAATCACGGTAGCTGTCAAGTTCTGTTCTACTATTTATGGTTGGTTTATATTTGTTAATGATGAATGCTTCACGTAATCTCAAATTTGTGTTGTCATGATCGTGAGCCAGAATGTCAATATTGATGTCCGAATGTTGTACTTTGCACGTTTGAATATGTTTAAACACGGAAGATGAAGGGCTTGTGGTATGTTCCTTGAAGCGGGCGTGGAGAGGTCGTATGGTACTGCCAATATAAAATTGATCACATTTTTACAGTGGATCTTGTAGATAATGTTTTTTCGGTTGCATAATTCTTTGTTTCTCATTTTACAGTTAGCAAGAGAGCATATTTGTGTTGTACCTACTTCATTTCGTTTCAGTTGTTGACGAAGTGTTTTATTGCGTCTTGTAAGTCGAACATTAAGTTTGTGTTTTTGGAAAACGCGTTTTGTCCGTGAGTCAGTATTATCTGAGATGTATGGAAAAGGAAATATAGAACATTTTTATTAGTCCATTGATTGTTGTTTCGCTTTAGTTTTGTTGATTTTTTGTGCTGTTGCATTTTTCTCTCCGAAGATTTTATAATTTGTTCGCTATATCCATTTGTACGCAAAAGATCGTCAAAATCCTTCTTGTACTTCATGCGTGTTGGTTCGTCTGAGCATCGATCAGAAATTCTCTTCTTTTCGTTTATAATGAAATTAATTTTAGTCTTAGTTGGCATGTGAGAATCAGAGTGTACAAAAATGTTCTTTTTAGCTGCTTTTTTGTAGAATTCAAATCGTGCTTCATTGGATGAAGATATTTTTGCTGCAAAATCAAGAAGACTTAAAAGATCTTTGATTTTTTGGATGCTCAAAGCTAAAAAGAACATTTTCCTTGTTTTCGTCAAAAAGATTTCCTTGCGGTCGTCGTTTAATCTTTTCCTCAGAGACAGGTGGAGAAGGAGTCATGTTGTCGTTAAAGATTTCTTTGCGGTTGTCGCTTCATCTTTCCTTCAGAGAGAAGTAGAGAAGGAGTCATGTTGTCGTTAAAGATTTCTATGCGGTGGTCGCTTGATCTTTCCTTCAAAGACAAGTAGAGAAGGAGTCAAGTTGTCGTTAAAGATTTCCTTGTGGTGGTCGCTTCATCTTTCCTTCAGAGAGAAGTAGAGAAGGAGTCATGTTGTCGTTAAAGATTTCTATGCGGTGGTCGCTTGATCTTTCCTTCAAAGACAAGTAGAGAAGGAGTCAAGTTGTCGTTAAAGATTTCCTTGTGGTGGTCGCTTCATCTTTCCTTCAGAGACAAGTAAAGAGGAGTCATGTTGTCGTTAAAGATTTCCTTGTGGTCGTCGTTTCATCTTTCCTTCAGAGACAGGTGGAAAAGGAGTCAGTCAGATTGTAGTTACGGATTTCCTTGCGATGATCGTTTAATCTTTCCTTCAGAGACAGGTGGAAAAGGGGTCATGTTGTCGTTAAGGGTTTCCTAACGTTGGTTATTTTATCTTTCCTTGAGAGACAAGTGATAAAGCAGTCAGATTGTATTTATGGATTTCCTAGCGTTGGTCGTTTCTTCTTTCCTTCAGAGAGATGTGGAGAAAGAGTCATGTTGTAGTTATGAATTTCCTAAAGAAACTGAAATCATTAACACACTATCGTTCTATATTTCTTCAATAACAAGTAGGGGAGTCAGATTGTCGTTTTATATTTCCTTTATTGCGGAATGGAAAAAGAGTCAGATTGTCGTTTTGTATTTCCTTTATAGGCAAGTCGGATAATAGTCAGATGATTCTTTCACATTTCCTTTAGAGACTGGTGGGGTAATAGTCAGATATTTGTCTTATTTTTCCTTTAGAGAGGAATTCGAATAGAGTCATATTGTCGTGAGATATTTCTTGCAAAGACAACTGGAAAAGTAGCCAAATGCAAACATGTATTTCATATAATGCTATGTCATTAATAATTTTTTGTTACAGTATGTACTGTATGGTTGACTTGCTGTACTGTCCATAACGAACTTTATAACTGAAATATTGCAAATATATTGATTACATTTTTATATTGTTTGAATTTTCTGGCAGTGATGTGTTATGATTTCATTTTTTGTTCCAGATTTTGTAGTGCAACATCGTTTTATTATATTTTCAGCGTCTGAAGGTTGCGAGCAGCGAAAGAGCGCTTCTGGAGATAAGCGAGAAAAACGATCGTTTGGCTATGGTGTACGCCAAAAAGGAACGTCCGCAAGTGGCGTGAGACGAAGAGGAAAGTGAATTTTTGATGGATATTTAACTGAGAGCAGTTTATATTTGTTTCAATATATCCTTTGTTATTACAAATCCACTCTGTATTTTTGTTATTTTACTAGAATCATTTGTGGATGGAAGCACTTTAACTACAAATTTGTTAACGTTTGAAAATTAATATTTCTCCTGGTATAGTCATTTTTATTAAGGTCCACTGAGCTTACATAATACCACTGCGAACTTAGCCTTTAGTCTAAATAATATTAAATGTAGGCAGTATATTAAATTTAATGGTAGCAAGCGAGATCAGGCACAGTGTATCAATTTGTAAGAAGAAAATAGTATTGATGGCCTCATTCAAATCTAAAATATTTTTGTAAAGTTTGCAATTAAATTCAATTATCTAAACAAGTAAAATTTCGTTATGAAGTTTGAAAAAATGACAGCGCGCTAACGGTTAATTAGGCTGTTCCAAAAAGGTCGAAAAGCGCTGCTTGTAATTTTGATCACTAAAAAAAAGCTTCTTGCTTTACAGCTCGAGCAAGTTGCGTACGTACAGCATTTGCAACTTGTAATTTTAATTCGAATTATTGCAGTTATAGTATACAAAATTTAACATAATTCTTACAATCAATCAAGTAAACATGAATATTTTATCAGTCAAGAGGATGTCGAAGATTGCTACTGACTTTATTAATAAGTAGTATACTGAAAACTATTTTCTCACGTGGGGGTGTGGGGTATAGAAAAAAAGTTTGAAATTTTAAAAAAGCATCGAATACCGGATAAAATTTGAACATCGTGAATTTTAAAAAAGTGGAAGTGTAGGAAGTTTAAGATGTTATTACTCTGCACCAGAAACCTACAAAAATTTTGCCAGATAATTGACTTTCGGCGATTAGCTGTCATTTTAAA